>OY759172.1:24962626-25562626 GCA_963662145.1 Sturmia bella
AGTTACTTACCTGGGGTCTCCATTAGCCATGAACTGGTCTTAAATATGATGTCGAATATCGAGTACAGCTAGTATCCATGTCTCATTCATGCTCGGGCTTAGATGCTCGAGCATATGGCTGAGCATCGATACACAAGTCAAGTCCCCACTCAACAGTATAGTAGTGCTGCATCTGCAGAGTCCTTTCAGAAAGTTTGACTAAAAGTGCAGTCACTACGCCACAGCTGCAGTCATTAAATATAGCCAATGAATCATATAATTTCAAGAAAATCAAGCAGATACATTTGTAAGGCGAGACGGTTGCATCAAGAGTAGTTTATAGTTTATACTCTTCAATTTTTTGGAAAAACGTGATTGGTGATGAAACCAAAACCCACGATGTTAATTATAAGTGAAGCAAAAGGGTTTCAAAACATCACATCAATAATATATTTCATGATGATAAATGAATCAATGCAGTTACATGTAAATAAAAATATAGGTGGAGTCCTAGTCACGGATTGTGTGATATACCTCCTTCCAATGGTCCTTATCTATTATTTTACGTCCTGAATTTTTTCCCCACCTATTGACGTACAATTGTGCCTTCAAAGAGAGATGTGCTGGTGATTTTTGGCTCATGCCAGGCACGCTTACGATCAAAGTAATCTTCTTCATGCACTTTTAGGGGAGAAACATTTTCCGGCCCACTTTAACCACGCTGACGAGCGAGATTTTTTTAATCACACTTTTTCCCTCACCAACTATTTTTAAAGACGCAATTCCACCTAAGACCCACGAAATTTGATCAATTTTGAAACAATATATAATAATACTTTTGAGTTGGGTTCTCAGGTCGAGTTCCTATCCAGGCAAAATCTTAAAGTGAACTTAGCACAGTCTGATTTGAATGCCCATTTACGTAAAAGCTTTCAACAATTGAAATGCGCTGCTACTTACCATACTTGAACTTTGCAAACATTGAAACAAAGAAATGTTTAATTAAGTTGGATGAAAACTTAACGTTAAGGTAAGACTCAAAAATAACATCGTGCATTATGGTTGCATCACGCATTAAAATATTCTTCCATAATTAGTTGGTCTATTTTCCGGATGATGGACGGACGAATTGGTACAGTGGCCTACTAAGAGCCCCGAAGGTCTCAGGTTTGATAACTGCCGAAAGCTGTAGATGTTGCTGCAGTCAGGCAAAATGTTTAGCAGTTTTGTGTTTTTATTATGTTCTAAATTAAAAGAAAATAAACCCTCCGTAGTCGTTTTGGTTCTTTGCTTTTCCATCTTTTTTTTCATTCACAAAAATTAATATTAAATTGTAAATGCAACAAACTTTGAACCCAATGTTGGCCTTGCCACTCACATTGCAATAAAATCAATATTTTCCTCTTTAAGTGCAAAACAATTTTGTTATTTGAACAGAAATTGAGGTGAACAGGTTACACAAAAACTGACATTACAGCCAAAACAAATAATTTTCGAACATATCAATTGCTGCAGGGCCAATTAGCGAGAACAAGTCAATATGAAATCAGAATTAGTTTGGACGAAATGAACACAATAATTTTGAAATAATAAGCAGCATGTTCAAAGGGGGAAAACTAAATAAATAAAATACAATTTGCTAGTTGTTGAAGAAGTAAACATGTCAGGTGGGCTGGAAGGAATTGAATTTTATGAACTTTTGCAGGAAAGGAAGTCTAAAAAACAACTCATTTCAATTCTTATTCCCTAAATGTTCGTTATGAAATAAATACGAGTACGATTACAAACAAATTATAAGAAGCTTCAGCTGAATTTAATTTTAAAATGTTTCCAGTTCCTTCTGTTTTATTTTTGTATGGCATTGTGTTCAATTCCTGGAATTTAGTGTAACTTTAGCGGTAATAAATATTTCAATTTCTTATCGTTAAGCGACGACATTTTCAAAATAAATACTGAAAATCGTTAAAAGTCAACAACAAAAGTTTCGTATCGCATCTCATACGATTTCAGCAACGCAGCATCCAGTTTTGTAATTTGGTGTTTAAAGGTCGATTTCATATTCTTTATTAAATGGTGGCAGACACAAGTCGAGTCGAGCATCCAGATATGAGTCTTAAGCGGAAAAAAACATGGCATTTTTCCGTTGTTACCTTTTGGCTGCCAGAGGACGGAATGTGGTTTATTGAATGTGAGTTTTGAATTGCCTTTACAGTAGTAATTGTACTTTCAACAGCCATTTAAAATAAATAATCAAAAGTTTCTTGCCAGATTTCATTAAGTAGATGTTTAAGAAATACATAAAATAAAAAGTATGGTACAAAATAGTAGAATCCTTGATACATGGTGTTGGAAGAGGAGTTCTGTTTTTCTGAAATGTAAAATTTTTAAGGCTCATATTATGCATACAGACATTTGTAAAATATACTTAACTATTTTTGCTTAGATTCTTTCTTGACATAAATCTGACTTTTTTCTTTTTTGGAACGTCCAAATTTAAACTGTCAACGGAAATGTTAAAAATATTCTGCTATTCTATTTATATTAGCTCTGTTTCTTTACATAATTATTTCTGTATTAAGTTTATCAGGCTCAAGGTCTTCCTATATTATCTTTGTGATTGATATTAATTAAATTAGACAAAGAAAACATCAAAGACATTTAGCAGGGTGGACAACTAGTTGTTTCGAAGCCGCCACACTGTCCACCCTGCTAAATGGCTATGATGTTTTCTTTGTCTAATTTGATTAATATCAATCACAAAGATAGTAAACTCGGTTGCACATTTGGTTAAAGTAGCAGATTTGATTAAAGTACTAGTGTTTACATCACTGCAGCAACAAAATGTACTGAACTTTTATTTTCTACGCTGTGGTTAAAAAATCAAACAAAAAGCTCTAGTAAACATTGTAAAAAAATTACTGGGAATCACTGATATTCTGTGCTGTGAATCGTTTTGCCGGCAAAACTTAATTTTGTGTTAAGAAAATAAAAAATATGGAAAAAACAAATAAAAATATACTGGTGAAGAGAAGACGTGACAAAATTCACAACAAAAGGTGGACAGATAAAGAAATTCAGCAAGTTTTACAATATTTGTAAGAACATACAGACTTCGAGGTAAGAAAGTCACTCGAGCTTTGTGGTAAAAATCGTAGTGAATATAACAGAGTTGTAAAATTAATATCAAGAGTGAGAACCGCTATAAAAAGAACTTGAGCCTGATAAATTTAATACAGAAATAATTATATAAAAATAATTATATTAAAATATATTCCTGAAGAAGCCAACAAATTGTGGGCGAAATATTGAAATAAATAAATATATTTGTTTTGTTACAATAATTTTTATAAAAAGATCTCAAGCCTTAAAATTTAATTTATTATTAAAATAAAATAAAAGATCAAATAAACTATACGTTAAAATATATAAAAAAAGTTCAAATAATAGAAATTAATTACCTGTTTCTTTACTTTTTCGGTAAAATGAGAGTAAACTGTGATTTCTCTCAATAAGAGACAAAAATGCGCTAAAGTACGAGAACGAATAAAAACTAATATTTTACTACAAAAAAAAAAAAAAATATCAGGGTTCTGATAGCTCAATTTATAAAAAAAATTATTTATATATTTTATTTAATTTGCGTAAAAAAAACACCAACTGCATAAAACTTTTTACGAAGACAACAGAACTCATAAATTCATATACGTACATAAATGAATTCGTAAACATAAATCTACATAATGATCAACAATTTTTTAGGGAATAAAAATTTTTTTTAGAAAATGCTTTAAAATCTTTTTTCACACTAATTTAAAATGTTTATTTTAGCTTCCGCAAAACATTTATTTCTTCTATGTCATTGTTTATTCGTTGAAACAGCTGACAGCTGAACTACTTGCCCAAACTAGACCGAAGAAAAAGTATGGGCTATTTCGTGCAAGAAGAAGAAGCGTAATGTTCTATCACAAATACTCTCATTTGCCCAATTTTAAAGTAGGGGAACCCTTTTCGTGCAAATTGGGATCCCACGGGATCCCAATGTAGAGTAAAGAAACAGAGTTATTATAAACACTCTCCAGGAAAAGGTTTTTTTACTTTATAAGCTAAAATAACTTCGTCACCCTGTCATAAATCGATATACAATTTTGGTTAGAATATTTTTTGGGAGCACTTCATCAAAAAAATTTAATTAATTAATTTCAAGTAGATGATACGTCGAAAACATCCTCAGAACAAGAAAATATGCCTCGACACGTTTGACAAAAAATACTTAAGCAGCACTATCAGCTGAGTAGTTTATCGTTCAAAGACTAGCTACCCCGTTACCAGGTATCCTTACAACCTCAGCTGACTACTGCTTTTACCCTGAAGGACCATCAAAATGAACAACACAAACACACAAAAGCCAACAAATGGGTGACAGAATTTAACGATTTCTACCAATAAAATACATACATGAAGTGTTTGTTGTGTTTGTGGTAGCTATGCCGCTACCTGGTGTCGAGGTATATTGATTAGGGATGTTACGAGGGCCGCCGGTCCTGAGACCGACTCACTTGGGTCCTAGAAAAGGTCCCGTTGTGTTAATTGATTAGGGATACTTTTTGAAATTTCCTGTAAGATCAGGGCTCGGCAGAAAACATGAGCATATCGGTTCGTGAGCATCGCACAAATAAATAAGACTCAGCAAGCGATTCACCCACTAGGGGCTGCGAAACCAAAAAGTAGATCTACAATTAGTTTTAACATTTATTTGGTGGTTGTATAAATTCAGTTTCAGTACAATTTTTGTTTTAAAAGTAATTCTTGTTTTATTGTGCATCTTCTCCCAAGAAAATGTTTTCGGTGTGTAGTTATAAAATTTTTGCAATTTCAAATTGTAAATTGACTAAACATGAAAAAACCTAGAAAATGTATATTGACAAGTATCTTGAACATTACCAGGCAAACGGTTGAAATGAACAGTGGAACCAAGCAGCCATGAACTTTTCTTGTTTTTTTTTTTAGATTATTATTAATCACTGTTGCTAACGTATTTTCCCATTTGAACTTTAGAACGAAAAATTACAATTATAAAAAAATTATAAAATCAATTTAATAAAACTTTTTAGTACAAGCTATTATTATTAAGAAATAATATCTTTTACAAATTCTTATTTTTTTATACTTACTATATTCAAACCAGTGCGTTTAACGAGATACATATATGATATAGATAAACCTTCAACAAAAATTTCCCAGGAAGGAATTTATTTTTATTGGAGGATAATATGGATTGTATGAATATTATGCAGCCTTAATAATTAATAATTGTCCAACTGTATGTTGCATAAATATTTTGTATTATTTTTATTATAGAGAGTTTGTTTTTGATTTGACACTTTGTATATTAAAGAAATTCTGTAAAACATATCCCGAGAAGGAAATTTTGACCTTGCAAAACTATTTCTGAAATGTTAATCAATTTTCTATATGATATTGATTACACACGGAAAAAAACTTGCGTGGAACTTTTTCGCTGACACGTGTATGATATTAAAGCATAAGTTATGAAGAAGGCATTTTGAAGTTATGAATTTTTATGTGACTGCTGCTGTTGCATGGAAGTTTATCACTTTTCTGAAGGACATTGTTTTATTAAATTTTTGAATTATTTCTGGTTATTTCTGGTATATTTTCTTTTGATCTCAGTTTCACTAAAATCTTAAAAGTGGCATTTAAGGAAAAAAAAGGCAAATTAAATGCATAATTTTGTGAAGAAACGAAAACAGCATTAGTTCATCACTGTGCCCTTCTACGGTTGTAGCAAATGAAATATTTTCTGGAATTTAAATATTTATTTCATATAATTTGTTTCTTTTTCCTAGTTTTTACATAAAACTTTAACCAAATATTTCAGCAGCTTCCAAGTAAAAGTATTTCCGCCATCAACGCACAGGTGATAATCGGCCTTAAATTATTTTCATAATTTCATTTCATTTTTTATCCGTTTGAATTTTTTATGTTTAGTTGAGCAAATGCGGCTTAAACCAGATGTTAACTGGTAACAATTTATGCCTTTTTTTATATTGCTCATGCTTTTCTTATTTAAAAAACAAATTATCGAATTGTTAATAAATAAATATAGATCGTAAAATATAATCAAACTATTAAATATAGTCTGCAATAACATTAGCAATTTTAACATTTGGTTACCAAAATAGCCCCAAAGATGTGTTTAATTTATCTTTCATGTAAAAGAAAAATTATCGATAAAGCAAAATGAAAACATATTTATTATAAATGAGAAGAGGAAAAAAGCAGCTCGACTCTTGAGCTGTGTCTAAATGTGTGCTCTGAGGCAACGGGCGAAAAAGTAACACGACTTGTTGTTTGAACAACATTTTCTAAACAAGATCGTTGGGGAAAAAATACAAAAAATAATATGAAAAAAAAAATAATAAAAACACATGTGATGTATCATACAAATAATTTACACAGATTTATGATTTCATGTAAAACCAGGAACCCGAGTGGGTTACAAATGAGCCAGGGGTAACCGGTAACAACAAACGTACTCGTACCAACGAACGAAACAAATTTTGAAAATATGACTTTTTATGCAGTAGAGAAACATATAGACACACAGACGGACAGACGGACAGACACACAGAGAAGTCGAAACTGTTCATGAAATACAAAGTGGTGATTTTGTTCGTATGCATGTACTTGTACAAGAAATTAAAGTGTTAACACATTTATTACTTATTGACTTGACTTAAAATATCAATTAACACATACGTGATTATGGCCACTTAACACAACGGTTTTGTGTATGATTTTTTTTTTTATTCAAAAACACAATTCAAGAAACAGCTACGAGGGTGACACTTGAGGGTAACAACGAATTACGCGTACATATTTTTCCCCCAGCCAGCGGTAGAGCTTCTAGAAATCTATTTTAGAAAAAACAAGTTCTAACAAAACACCACGTAATTTTAAGTGAAAGAGAAAAATATTAATAATTATTGAGCGAAATGATTGTTTTAGCAAGCAACATTACTATTCTTAAAATAAAACATAACACTATGCGGTAATTTGTGCTCCCCGCAAATGTGTTGCTGAAGTGAATGTTTCTATGACAGCTGATTTTATAAGAACCTCCAGATTTCTTAAACAAAACATATAAAATTTAGAGAAATTATGTCAAGCTATATAAAGCAACGTTTGAAGATGATAAATCTTGATCCCTGCTACCGCGGAAATGGTTCACACACTGGGCTCAATTTTGGCTTACTCTCTCCGGCATACATATGGGCCGGTATCTTAGCATTGGCTTTCAGTGCATCAATCGTTGTTGTACGCTCGGTCCTTTAAATATGAACTTTAACATTGTTCCACAAGAAGTAGTCTAGCAGCATGTTCATAGAGCGCGTCAGAATTGAAGAGAAACAAAAACGACTACGTAAGAAATGGGCATATCTATAGCACTTATGACTGTTCGTGTTGACTTACGTTGGGTACGCTGTAAACAAATTAAATCGTACTCTTTAATTGGTCAATTGATAGGCCCTAAACTTAAAGCAAACAGTTCATCGAACTCACCAGTCAATTGAGCGGCCGTTTCGCTTGCCTTGTGCTAAGTAAAAACGTCTGGTTGAAACTGTATGTCAGCCATGTCCAGATCTTCCATTCTGGACGAAAACTCGAATTGTAATTACTGCATGTTGACGCTCGCCATAAACAGTAACGTTCCTACTTTCTTCGTCGCCGTTGCATAAGTACGGTCCAATGCTGCCACCAGCTCTTATACGCTAACAACCAGTGCATTTATTGAGAGGCATCGGCATTTCTTGCAGTGCTTCTGGGTGCTCCACATATTAAATATGTCAATCCGGCAAAAAAAAAAAAATAAAGTGTCTTCATCGAACACTGCCAGCACCCATTCACCAACAGTTGTGGCCGTTGTGGTAGGCCATGAGGTTTCACAAGCCATATTTAAAAGCTTTTGAACCCAATTTCTTCAGCAAAGGTTTTCAGGTAGTGGAATAACACATGCTTATAGGGAACACAGCTGTGATATTTTCCTCTGGCTGCACTCCACATACACTGAAAAAATTCTCATAAATCGAATACATTTATTTCATTTATAGTTTTTCTTTAATCCACTGAACATTTTCATTGCGGCAATAAATTTTCATAGATCTAATCAATTAATTGCATCAAAGACTGCCCATTAGCTTTTATGATTCCGCTTAAAATATCATTGAATTTATGAAAAAATTTCTTCAACTCAATGAACAGTCATTAAGGCAATGAAATTGCTCATTGACTGTTGAATTTTCATTTGATTTACAAAGAAAACTGGATATGGGGCAAAATATTTAAACATTTCGCAAATGTTTTTAGTTCAGAGTTTTACGGAAAGCACCTCAATATTGTTTCACTTAAAACGGCATTTTATTTTTGAGTTTTTTTTCGAACGCAGTATATCTGTTATTTGAAATTATCCACAACCTAGTGGACATGTACTTCAAATACGTCATGTAGTTTTTACATTGGTTTGTCAAAAAAAAAAAAAAATCAAATATTTAATGAATCATTGCACTTATAGCCTTTTTACACTGACGCACATCTTACATCTTTCATCAATTTGCAAAGATGTTACATCTTCCCCATAAGAATTATACAGGGCGAAAATTCTACATCTTTCTACATCAGTAGAAGATGATCCTTTCTCATTTTGTTCCATCTTACATCTTTCGATTTTTTTAATGCCATCACTAAAATAATTGCAGAAAATCGATTGCTTTTGTACCATCACTAACAAAATGACATTTCGGAAAACAAATTTAACATAAAAAAATGAGCAGAACATGTATTTTCTTATAATTTTTAATTAATTACATACATATGTATGTATAAATAAATTCATTTTAATTGCAGTGCAAAAGAAAGCCCATCGTATGGTCAATCAATATGGAGAACATGTTGCTTGACCTATGGAAATAAAATGTCCAAAATGGTCCATTTTAAATGGACTTGGACATTTAAAATTTTTGCGTCTTCTTTTTTTGACAAATAAATGAAAGATGAAAGATAAATGACTGTTTCATATTTTCAATATCTTCCATGCGTTTCACGTGGATGTCAGTCGGTGTAAAAAGGCTATTAGTTAATAATGTTTTATCATTAAACATATGAAATAGCTGACTAGTTTAATTATAAAAATGCATATATTTAATAATATTATTAATATCAATTTAATGTTAACGAATCACTGATTCAATAAATCCCAACGTCGGTTGAAAATCAATTAGTTTTTAAAACGATTTAATGTCGAAGTTCATTAGATTTATGAACAAAATTCTTTCAGCGTGTGCGTGTTGCGTATTTTACTGTCCCACCGTGTGAATATAGTGCGAAATTTAGTCACAACATTATGAATGGTTACTTTAGTAAGACACCAAACTGACCATACAATGGAACAAGCTTACTTGACATGGTTTCACTCTATAGTGAAATTAAAAAATGAAAAAGAATTGTTCGTTTGTAAGTTGATTCATAAGTGTATTTAAGAGTGACACGAACAGCTGAGCTGCTAAACAACAGCTTTGCCAAGAAAAAAGTTGCTAAAAAATCACCCGTTAATATCACGTAGCTCGATTGTTCATACCATTGGCTCAACTCGCCATAGTTAAAAAAAAAAATTAATGCTTTATATTGTACTTAATAGTCATTGTTTTAAAAAATCGAAATATTTTTCCGCTGCTAATTCAACTAATAAGTAAGAAATTAATAGTTTCCTTTGCATTAAAAAAAAACAATTTTCTTGCCCTCGTATAAATATTTATCGTTCATGTCTGAGGCGATCATTAAATTAAAGTTTTGGTGCGAGTAGGATTTTACTACTTACAATTGAACACACACACACACACACACACATTCAAACATTTAATAAGCGGTTTTTCTATTTTAATAAATATTTATTTATTAATTATTTTGTAATATAAATTTTTTTCGAAAACTTGTTTCTTAAGCGGTAGCATTATTATAGCATGTTAATTGTAGTTTTTAACAAATTGTTTTATTAACAAGGCTTCACTTAAAGCAGGTAAAAAAGGCAGACATAAAATTAAAATAACTAAAAAATATGTACACAACTTGTATTGATAAGAGAAGACTGTTAATCACAAGATTTTGATTAAATAGATTGAAAGTAATAAAATGTTTGTTCAGAATTGCGATCGTCAAATGTGTTGATTTCATAATCTAATTACATACATATTTTCGCGTGTTATTGAATGCCGTAGTCATACGTGGTGGTTTGGCAATAGCAAATTAACCAAATTGAAATTCCTACTACAGATTTAGCCTCATTAATATGACTATTAAAGAGTTGTTTGTGAACTTGTTTTTGGGATATGCAATCGTCATAGGTGACCACGTGCTTTTTTTTTATTGGCTTATTAAAAAAAAATATTCCTAAAAATAGACCATATTAGCCGTTTATATGTTGGCGGTATATAAACGGCTGAAAAAGACAGAAAGCATTAATAAGGTCTATTTTTAGACTTAAAATAATACATTTCAATTAGCTCTTAAAGCAACTACATGAATTTTTTTTAACTGTTTTGTTGCTATCTATCTTTTCTATTTTACAATCAAAATAATAAGCAAATTTCATGACTTTTAAATAACATTTCCTTAAAACTCAAAAAAAAGAAATAAAAAATCAAATTTTACTTTTGTAATTTAAATAGGATTTGACAAATTAAAATTTTCTATTTTCGTAAGGTGAAGGTCAAGAACGTCAAGCCTTTTAAGTCTCTGGATTTCATTGCTATCATCTAGCAGGTTTATTGCTAACACATTGGAATGATTACTTAGTCTATTAAGGTATCTTTCACTGAAGTTATTGATCTCATCTCTTACCATGAAAATTCGAAGATCTCTGTGTATGTTTTTATTGCTGGTAAACCATGGCGCATTTGTTAAAAGTCTGAGTATCTCTGTAATATCTCAACGTTCGAATTACTTGCAGTTCCCCAAAGTTGGATGCCGTATGTCCATATACAGGTTTTAGTATTGTTTTGTATAACAGAACCTTATTTTCCAAGTTCAGGCTTGATCTTGGGCCGAATAACCAAAACATTTTTCTTGTTTTTAATTTAAGTTGCTCACGTTTCTTTTTGATCACGTTTCTTATTGATTTTAAACCTCATCAGTCATGAGGTTCAGGGGTGCGAATCCAGTCAGAGGTTAACGAATGAACTTTGACAGAAAATAAACAGAGTAGAAGAAATATAATTATATAAAAATACAATTTAATGAAATAAAATATAACCACCGAAAAACATGAGGTCTATTCTTACTTGTAAAGCTCTTATTTGACAGATTTTCCATACAAATATGTCAAATAGCAGTCTTATAAGCCTGTTATAATTTTTATGAATTAGGGGGTTAGTGTCTACATTTTTTCTATGTACACTAACTTTTAAGTAGCTAGCTTTAAAATGGTTCGAAAGTAATGCAGCCCTAGACTATCGCCGAGGACATGACAATGTTAAAGTATTTAGTTATATTCATCGAAAAGTAATCCAAGTACCTGTTTGTAGTGTTATGCAGTCAGCCTTAAGTTAGTTTAAAGTTCAATTGGTTGCGAACAGGGTTATTATTATTTTTATCTAGTGTATGTAAGTACGGGTTTTTCTGTATTCTCTACCATTTGTATTAGTAGAAAGATCATGATTATACAAGATTATTAAGTTCGAGAAGCTTGCTGATGACTATTCTAGAACATCTTGATTAGAGCATAGCAACAAACTTGTAGAATTCTGCAGCACTACATACAGTGGTATTTTAAGTTTCAAAAGAGAAATCAACCTCCAGTTTCGCAATATTTTAAAATGTGCTGTTGCTTTGCATGTACCGAAGCTAGTGAGAGATATCGGCTGGCATAGTAAAACTGCTGGCCGGATTCATCGAAAAACATGGTATGAGAACAATCTTAAACATTTTGTGTGAACTGTTTTTCTAGGGCTTAAAAGTTCTAAAATTTGGGAGCAATTAAGCGAGCAAAGAATTTTAGTGATCAAAGAGGCAATTATGCAAACATACCTAAATATTATTTTGGAGTATGTTGGAAGAAGTCCTGTGAACCCAATGATTAGGCCCGCAATAACCTGTGTCTTCTGTGGCCTAGTGCTAAACATTCAATAATCAAGTGTTCCATTGTCTCTTCTTCTTCTCCGCAAAACCTGCAGGTTGCCGTTGTGGATAGTCCAATTCTGTGCAGAAGCTTCCTGTAGGTATAGTGGCCTGTTAGCGCCCCACACAGTGTCCTTAGATTCTTTCTGTTTAGTTTTAGCGTGAGATCCGCCCTCTTGGCATCAAAGCTAAGAAATTTCTTCGAGTGTTCCAGACCCCTAGTGTCGTTCCACAGTTTTCCTGTGATGGATGCTGTCCATGTTCTGATCTCCCCCATGAGAAGGAGCTTATTAAAGCCAAAGGATGGAGTGTGTCCAATGAAAGCCCCATTGGCTCCCCTTTTTGCGTAGGTATCAGCCAACTCGTTACCCTTGTACCCCTCATGACCTCGCACCCATATCAGAGTAATCTGATTGTGAGCGGCCAGTGCATTTAGCTTGTCGTAACATTCCAGTATTGTCCTGGATGTGAACGTATAGCTATTCAGGGCTTTGAGTACCGACTGACTGTCGGAGAGTATCTTGATTCTAACTCCTGTGTATCCCCTTTCGGATAGGACCCCTTTCTTTTGGAGTAAAAAAGAAGAAAGTCATTACTTTTTGTGAAATTATGAAATCTCGGGTTGTACATTATCATTAAAAATCTACTTCTAAAGTCAAAAATCGTTTGGGCTAACTTTGAACTCTTCGGTCAGGATACACAGATTTCTGCCACACAAAAAGTATTAGTCGAAGTGTAATAAATTTTATGCGATATGCAAAATACTAAGCTAAGTTCTTACCCCAGATTTAGCTAAGCAATCTTTATAAATATAAGTATTATCAGTTAAATCTGTAAAAACATTTTGTTAAGATTGGCACAACAAAAAATTTATGCCTTAAATCTTCACACATAATCCAGGAATTAAGCAATTTTTTTTTTTATATAATCCAATAAAGCGATCAAAAGAGATCAGCTACACTTAAGCAAATCTCAAACCCACACATAGACACATGCAGAAAGGCGGCTTGAGTCCAGCACTTTGAGGCGAATTTCGTAGAAAATTAAGACAATCAAAGTTTACAAACAAACGAAAAGCAAAACATAAATATACTTTTTAAGCATGAATAATCCAGGATTAGAAAACCAAAAATAAATTATTAAAAAAAAAAATTGTACAAAAAAAAGTTATGAAAAGGCAAAACCATATGGCCTCAAAAAAGAAACAATATTTAAATTCGATTAAACCGCAAAGCATGAAGAAATTTCAAATCACAATATTTTCTTGAATCGCATATACATGCAAACACAAACAAACGAAAGATTAGATAATGAAAACTACAATAATAATAACAACAACAATTAAGTTGGGCTCATAAAACTAAGACTACAAGAACATGGCAACATTTAAGGCAGGACTGTTGCATGTCCTGCAAATAGTTTGTCAGGGATTCAAAAGTAAAATTAGGGATTGAAAAACTGCAGGACACTTTCTATACACAAATACACACACACACACACACACCCAGCTACGCATGCTTAATTCTTGTCTTAAATAAAATATTTGTAATGATGTCTTTGTAAATTATTTTGCGGTTTTGACACACAGTTGGAAAACATAGACCATCAATATTTTTTTTGCTTCAATTGCACTATTTTAGAGTCATGCTTAAAACTCACCAGGTATTTGTTTGTTCAGCCTCTCGGCAATTTAACAAACTCTGGCCAGACAACAGACGTGTTTGAGAAACTGCTGTGTTAGTGTCTTTGCACCAACCCGGGGAGGAAGTCTTTTAATTTTGTTATCTTCGCCAGTAGTTTTCAGCAGCAGCAGCAGTAGTTGTGAA
The DNA here is from genome assembly GCA_963662145.1 of Sturmia bella. NCBI lineage: Eukaryota > Metazoa > Arthropoda > Insecta > Diptera > Tachinidae > Sturmia > Sturmia bella. The sequence goes on from OY759172.1 coordinate 24,976,621, forward strand.
TTACTGTTTCCAAATTTTATTGTCTCGTTTGTTGTCCTTTATAAAATTCTGCAGTTTGTTTGATTTAGATGACCTTGATATTTGTTTTATTTTACATGTTTTTTTTCTATAATTGAAAAAAGGTTACTTCTATAAGCATTCAATAAAAATAAAACATATTTCATATGATTTGCTACATTCGACCCTGTTTTAATGTTACTTCGAATCACAATAACGATGTGGAACAATTTCTAATAACTCTGGAAAAGTTTCCATCAACTGTCGTTAACATAATCCAGAAAAGAATTGTGTTGGATTTTGTAGACACTTTCAAGGTTGAAAATATTTTTGGCAGCAATTTCCTTCTCCCTGTGTGGCAAAAATCTAAGGAAATTGCATTTTTTAAAGACTCTCGTTGTTTGTTTTGAAATGAGAAATTAACTACAACTTTGTAGCAGGTAAATTTGAAATTGATTTGCCCAGATCACAAGCTCGCCTCATTTGGGACGCTTTTATATCCTTTACTAAAAGAATATATGTACATATATAGATGTGAATCGCAATAAACACCTTTTTCAAACCACGTTTTTGAAGCCACTGGACAATCTATAGACCTCAATTGATATTATATGGTTTCTAAATATCTTTTCTTGCAAGCTGGACCAACTCGGAACAGTGTAGAAGACAAAACAAGAGTCGAAATCACTTTTAGGTTACACTAATTAGCACACAGCATAGAGAATATTTATAACAATTATTTGTATACAAATGTATTCACTATAAACTTTCATATTTGCAGTTATTATCTTTGAACAAACTGACTTCAGCTCAGTACATATTCTTTGCAGTAAATGAAAAAATAAACTTAGAAGAATGAATTCATTCGTAAGATGTGTACTTTCGCAGGAGTATGCAGGTAATAAAAGGCTGCGAAAATACAAAGTATACTTGGTATTGTAGCTTATAACAAACATAACTATTTGAATAGCTTTTGATATGTATCTATTGCATGCTACTGAGATGAGCAATTGCTTCAGTTTTATGCAATGACAGCAAAAAAGTGTTTTTTTTTTTGCCGAAATGGGTATTTTTGCCTTTTTGAGAATAAAATAAACATTAACCCACAGATTTTAATAAGTGAGGACACATATTATTGTCATTACATGCAGCTATATGAATAAAGAAATTCTGGAAAACATTTGCAAATTTATGTTTTTTTTATAAATTTTCCAAAATCAAAATTTTTGCAATTTTTCAAAAAAAAAAATAATTTTTTCTTAGTATTTTCCTTATAACTCTAAAATTATTAACGACATCAAAAAATAAATTTTAGCAAAATTTAAAGCTGGCATAATTTTTTCACGTCTTATGTGATAAAATCGGACACGCCAATTTTTAAGTTATGACTAGAGGTCTGGATCAACCTTTACGAAAATCTCATATTTTAGATAGAAAAAAAATCTAAAAACAACGGATCCATAGAACTTGAAGTTTTTATGATTTTTGTATTTAGATAGGTATAACACATCAAAAAATATAGTGGCCACCCATGAGCAGAAAATTTTTTTCATTTGTCATGTAGTGTTATTCAAATATGAACTTAATTATTTATTTGCTTTAAGAGCCCATTGAAATGTATTAATTCAGGTCCAAAAATGAACCTTTTCAAAAAATATTTGCTGTATTTCTCAGCTGTCTATATGCCGACGACATTTCGTTGGTGCTAATCAACTCAAAGAAAAGTAGAAGTGTTGCAAAACGAAAAAAGAAATGTTTGCTGTTGAAGGTTTGTTTGAACATTTCTGATTCTCATTCTGTTCATGGGAATTATGGAATAAGTAGTTAAGTTTCAAACAAACTTTTAAGAATTTTTCAAGTCTACTGATGAGTTGATTAGCACCAACGAAATGTCGTCGGCATATAGACAGCTGGGAAATACAGCAAATATTTTTTGAAAAGGTTCATTTTTGGACCTGAATTAATAGTCTAGTGTTATTATTATATGAAGGAAGTAAAGCGGAATATTTCAGGTACAAATTTGGGATTAAATGTGTAGGTTTTAGAAACATCGAATCAAGTGAATAATCAATCATCACGCTCAAAACAAATGCAATTCTTCCATACTTAACCCATCCCAAACGGGATTTTTAAGCACAGATATAGCTAAAATCAATGCGATTCTGTTCTGTGATTGAATATAGCTAAAATTAAGTACTTAGCGCCTGAACACATGTACTTAAAACAAGCGTAACGTACTTGATTTAAGAAAATCCGTACCGCATTTCTGACACCACTTGTATTCGATTGAAATACAAATTGAATTGTTTTTTGTACAGAGTACAGACGAACCATATGTATAAAGAGTAGATTCTCTCTGTAATGCTAATCACTAATAATCTCTTTATGATGTACACGTACTGCATAAAAATATGCAAGATTGGGGAACAAGATCCCTAGTTTCGTTAGATCAGAAGCCATAAAACACACTCCACACTGGGACGATGCCACAGCGGATGCCTCAAGGCCGTGTCAGATAAAACTTTGTTGCTTTGCGTGACGTTTATAGCTTTGAAAGAAAAACGTAAAACAAAAAGTGTATGTCACAATAAAAACTTTGACAAGACCCGCACCTTGTCTGTCTATCAATAAAATATTGAAGTTGTATATTTTATATATGTACTTTTATATACATATGTACTTATTTGTAGTTTTGTTTATTATATTATAAAATTTATTAAAATTTATAAAATATATTAAATTTATAAAATTTATTTATTTATTTGGAATTTCTTTTTGATTTCTGTTGACGCCAAGAAAAAAGAAAAGAAAATGAAAGCAGCTAATTGTCAAAGCACGCAAAAAGATGAAAGATGCCCAACTTTTTGCTTTGCTTTGCGTCAAATAAAATTTATGTGACAAGTGCCATACAAACATGTACATTTATCTTAAATGTCAAAGCGTGTATGCAACGCAATGCGAAGCAAAAGTTTTATCTGACACGGCCTTCAATATCATCGCTGGGCTTTATCGCCCTCTCCTACACACGAACAACTAACACGAAAGTAGACTTTGCGGTAAAGGCCCAAACATGATGGTTGTATTTCAGTTTTGGTTGGCTATAGGTGGTATAAATAGTGAGGTGATCACAAGTAGTGAAGTATATTTTACACCATTTCAAAGAACCTAGACATTTAAAGGCTGCATTTGTGACATGAAAAATGTTTTCACCGCACTGAATTGTCATTCCAAGTACATTATGAGCTTCCGGTTCCATCCATGAGTACAGATGAAGCAGAGTTCTTGCTTGTGCGTCTGTGTATTAATAAGCTACATAGAGTCCTGCGAGCATTGAAATCGACTCTGTTTTTACGACCCGATTCGGAGATTATTGCTAGATTATTACTCTAAAGTTGATGATCGACCTATAGCGCTTGAAAACGAATTAAAATTGCTGCTGTCATCTGCAAAAGTCAACTTTACCTTTTTTGTCTACTTTAAAAATGTTGATCACTCAAATATTATCACAAAAATATCTTTCTCAATTTGGGGGACCTTAAGCCTGATAAAATTATTAAGAATTATAAATCATATAGTTAGACAATAAAATTAAAATTAACATATATTTTTGGATGAGTTTCTTTCCGGCGATATATTCTTTCTTTATTTGTATTCTTTGCTTTAGGCGACTTCAGTTGGAGCCATACCATCTTGTGGTTCTGAAACGAGTTTTAAATTACAAAATGTTTAAATAAACTTTTTCTACACAAAAATCAATTAATTGTATAACGAATATTTGTCTTCATTCCGAAGAGACAACAAAAACTGTTAAAACTGAAATTAATTTCGAAAACATGACAATAGAAATTATTTAATTTAATAATCTTCCCAAATGTTGAGGCATCTTGGTGCTGGGCAAAAATGTTTTCAAAAAAAAAGGTGTGACCAAAGGCTACAAAAAATACCTGAACTAAAGCCACAAAAAAAATGGAAAATTTCTCTTTTATGTTTGTTTGTGCTGGTGATGGTGGCGGTGGCGGTGGCGGTGGAGCTGGTGCCTCAGTGCTAGAAAAGTTAATGTGATTTTAATCGGGATTGGTAGTCACAGATTCTCACATGTAACGAAATCATACAAAATGGTGAATGAAATTTTTGTTAACATGAAGATTTTCTTTTATTTCGGAAATTAATTTTGTGTACCTACAACATACATATGTATGTATGTGTAAATAAGTTTCTTTTCTTAAAAACTAAATTTATCTTGTTGTTTTTTATGTATAAAACTAAAATCTTTTCCTGCAGCGTTAATGGAAAAATATTTAAATTTAATTCAAACATGATGAACAGAATTTTAAGTAAGAAAAATTCTTTCTATTGCCTTGATTGGCTTCTTGCTTTAGCTGAAATTGGTTAAGGAATTTATGTTTGTATATTCTAATAAAATTATAGAAAATATCTAAAGATATACATTGTCTACATACATATGTACAGGTATGTTTGCTTTCATATTACGAAATGCTGGGGGTTTTCTATCTTTTTGTTAATTTCGTTGATTGTGCCTTCATTTCGGGGACTTTGTGTGAGAGTGATAAATTGTTTTAATTTGTTTTCGTTGTTGTTTCTCATGTCTAGAATTTCTTTTGATTTGCTATTAGTTAGAAAAAAAACGTATCTTTTTTAAGTGGGTCTTTGTTGCTGTTAATAACCCTCTCCATTTTCTATTCTGTCTTTTGAGCGGCCGTAAATTACTTCGTTTTTTTAATCATCTTCTGCCATGTTCAGGTATTTTCAACCACATTATTGTTTCATTAATTCGCTTGAATAATATTTCAAGGCGAGAAATAAAGTTTTATGCGTTTGAGCTTGATATGTATGTTTTCTCGCATCAAGATAAGTATGTTTGTGTGATGCAGAGATGCTTTTTGATCTGTTTTTAATTTCAGTTTAAACATTTCATGCTCTGCGAAAATAAAAATTAAATAAAAACTCTCCTCAAAGCTCAACACAAACTATATAAAAGTTAATAGTTGTACTAACAGACGAATGAGCTGAATTCAAACTGGAAGATCATTATTTTCAGTTCAGGCTGATTGGATTGTGTTACTTAAGGAAATGATTGTTTTAATGGCTTTCAACACTTAAAGTTTGTTGTGTGTGATTATGTACTTGTGTCATGAACTGGAGTTTTTACAGTTCTTACGAAATGTCACCAGCAATTTTTTATAAAGTATTTTATGAGCGCTTTTAAAGGTGTGCTTGTTTCTTATTAACAAAACTATTAAATTTCTTCCGTTTTTTCTTGCAACAAATATTTAATTACTTTTGTTTGCTAACAAAATATTTTTAATTATAAGCAAACAGTGACAGTGAAAAGACAGTTTAAAATATTTCTATGATCTTTAACAGCTAATCCCAATTCAATAGAGAAACAACTCCAAGCACGGCAACAAAATCTAATTATACTTGAAGAAATCAAGCTTCAGCCTGATACTGCAGGTCAGTGAAGGAAAAATCACTACTTCTTTCAATACTATTTTATATTGGAACTGTTATTTTGTTTTTAGTGCTTGTGAGGGTTCCTCACTTATCGATTGAATATGGAACGACATTGCGGAGACTTTGTTGTTCGTCCGTACGTCTATCACTTTCCTTCTTCCTTCAAACGGTAACAGCTAGATAGCTGACATGTTCAAAGAACATGTGGTTACCAGGCCACTACAACATCAAAAATTATAAACCACAAAAAAAAATTCAAACTAAAGGTGGTCCCCATACAAGAAATTTTCTAAATTAATTGTAATTTTGAATCAGAAGAGGTAGAAACTTAAAATTTGCACCAGATATGCCTTCTGCATACAGCAATATATACCAAAAAGTAAAAATTCAAATGTTGCCCTACACATAGGCACACCCTTTAGTTTACTAGATGTAACTCTTGAATCACAAGAAATAGAGAATTGAAATTTTCACAGTATACATATGTAGCTGGTAGGCCTTTACAATAACAAATACCGAAAATAGCAAAATTTCATACTTTAGGTCTAAAAAATACACCTTAATGCTTTCTGTCTTTTTTCAGCCGTCTATATGCCGCCGACATTTCGTTGCTGCTAAACAACTTATCAGTAGACTTGAAAAATCTAAAAATAATGTTTGAAGCCCAAAATTCTCATGAACAAAAAATTAGAAATGCATTTTATACAGAAAGAATTTTATCTTTACTTTTTATAGCACTTCCTTACAACGGGTGACCCTTGGTTACCAACAACTTGTATTATTGAAAGTATCAAAAAGTGAAATGAAAATAGCAAAAATTAGATATTTAATTGATGTTCGTATAGTTTAAAAATTTGCTATAACTTTTGAACCGGAAGAGATAGAGGCTTGATGTGTACACGGTGTATGTAGTTACCTGTCCTCTTCAGCAACAAAAACTAAAAACAATAAATAATGACGAATTCAAGGTTACCTCATACCCCTTTGCCAACCACTTGTACAGTAGCATGGAACCTTACTGACTGTTGCTCAATATCGCAATTTCGATCGATTTCGAATCAATTTTGATTCCTCTATTTTAACAGCTTGAGTTCGCATGGGTTTACGTCATGAAGTTTTTGCTTTCACAAAAACGTCCTACCACGTAATGTTACAAAATTTGCCTAGTCAAAACACATTTGTATTATTATCACTTTTTTGCAGTATTCTGCAAAGCACATGACAAGGAAGTAAAAAAATAGGTAATAGTATTAGGCCTCTCCCCTCAACCAAGTTTAAACAATTTTGTATTAAAGAATTATTTTAATCAGATATGAACTTAATTATTTATTTGCTTTAAGATCCAATTGAAATGTATTAAAAAGTTAATTATTAATGAATTATTTTAATATTAGAAAGTACCTTTTGATCATAAAACGTATTATTTTCGTTAAAGCGCTGTACCCTTTCAAAATTAACAACAAAGAGAGTTGCTCACATTAAATTTCCCCATCGCTTGTGCTAGAAACCGTTACCCGAACCTTAATTAGTTTATGTGTTTTTTGGCAAGTGAAAGAAAAAGCAATAACAAATTTACTGAAAGTATCACGAAAAACATCACAAAGAAATCCTCTTTTCAAAGTTTTTTTTTTTAATACGAAACACACTTCATAATTTATTTAATAAAAATATTAAAATTTGTTGCGAACAATGGCTGCTTAATGAAGCCATATTTTGCAAATTGATTTGTATTGAAACAAAGAGAAATGAAATGAATTTTGGTTGGAAAGAAACCGGTGGGCCGACCACAAATTTAAAGAAATTATTATGAATTATTCATGCACATAAGAAATGTCACAGTATATTCTCTGAAATAAATTTTATATAATTTTATGTATGAAAAGATATTAGTGTACCCGTGGTCGAAAATCGGCCAAGTTTTCAATTGAAATTAATGTTCCTTTTTTTGTGCTTCTGGGGGATAGGCGCAGGATATTCTGTCTCCAAAGTTCTAGTGAAATGCATACTTCAAAATTGTCCGTATACTCATTAGTATTTAATGGGGTAGCGCGGTTAGCACGCCAGCCGTTAGCCCAAAAAGTCTGAACTCGAGTCCCAGCTGGCCCAAACATTAGTTTATTTCATCTAGATAATACATGCTGCGCGTCAGTCTCGTTTTAAGCATTACCTAGCTATAGCATTAGCTAGCGAATCTTGATTATTCGTTTTGGCATACCAACACCAGACAATCGTGTCCAGATAAATGTATAGGAATGATTAGAATGCCACATTAATAACCACTAGTAAAAGTTGGCAAAAAGGCCAACTACTTCACTAGTCATTGTCGGCGATTTTTACTTTCTAAGGCACTGAGATTTTACTTTATGATAACACATACGAGGTCTGATAAAAAAATAACCGTTATTTTCAAATTTCGTGAGTAACGTATGTTCCATTTTCGCATTTTTTTTTTTTTTTTTTTGTTATGTCAATGACGATGCTCGTCCTGGTCGCCCGAGCACGTCAACAACCGATGAAAACATTGAAGATCCTTGAGATCTAGAGGCTCACTATCAATAAAATTAGGCTCTAGATCTCAATGATGCAAACCGGAACATGCATGAAAAAAGCTCTCATGAAAAGAGTAATTAACAGTCTTCTGAGATGAAAAAAAAAAAATAGACTACAAAAAAGATCATTATTGCTTTGATTAATGTTAGTAAAGTGTATAAATAGAAAGTAAAATTGCGTGAGCTTTGGTTGCAGAGCGGTTAAAGCGCCTGTATCAAAATTGTGCAATTTGACACGTTCAAAGTTCATAGCTTTCAATAGCAAACTTCTTTGGAGAGATTTTAGTTTCATTGATTATCTCACAGCTCCTCAGAAAATTCCCACAAAAAGTGTTTTTGTTATTCCGTGTTATTTATTGCAAAAACGAATTAATTAATTAAAAGCTCTCTTTCATTACTATTCCAGCTATAATTTATTATTAACTAAAACAAAGTTATTACCCAGAATAAGCAATTAATTTTCAATAGCGATTTTAACTAAATAAAAATCAAATAAAAATGTTGTTGTTTTTCGTGTGTACACATGAAAACTAAAACAGACAACTATTTTGCATCTCATTGGCCAAGGAAATTAAACAACTTAATTAATTGCATCGCCAAGCGCTGAAATCTACACTGGACATTTTAAAAGCTTAACATCGTTTTTTTCCACAAACGTGTTACACACAACCGAACCACAATACCAAATAGTGCCGTCAAAGACAGTATTTTTTTATTTGCCTGCTGGTGAAAAAATACAAGGCAACTTGCTGCACCAGGTAAGTGCTCATACGTTCATACTTCTCTCGCGTCACACGAGTTTGGGTTTGAATGGGTACAAAAATGAATAAAAATAAATTATGAATATTCTCAACAAATAATTAACTTTTAACATTGAAAAATAATAATAATGATATCCGTACTAGCGTAGCAAAAATTAGAGCACTTGTGACTTGATGGACGGCTAAGAAAGAAAATGTATTAAAAACCAGATTAAGGCAGACTCTTCTTTTTGATATGTAATTTTTGTTAAATTATAACTAATGCAGTTTGTCTAATAAAAAACCATGGCTGATAGAATTTTTCTACTTATGGCTTATAATATAATTTTATAGCAAAACTGTGACTGATCAACATTTTGTAAAGTTAAATTATGACTGATGGATTTTGTTTTCGTATTGAACAGATATGAAAAGGAAACAAACAGCATTTTGTTTAGAATGTTCATGACTGATAAGAGTTTTCTGCAGCAAAATAATAACTGATGAAATTTCGCGTGAAGAAATTTTGTCAAAGTATATTTTTTTAATAAAAACGAAATTAATTATTTATTTGCTATAAGAGCCAATTGAAAATATTCTTCATTAATGTTTTCTGCCTTTTTCAGCCTTCTACAGGGTGGCGCAAAAATAACCTTCCGATGTTTTTTTTTGGCTGTAATTAAACAAAAAAATGAAAAACTTTGACACGTCCAAATTTGACACGTCCAAAGTTCATAGGGTGCTGATGAAGGGTGTTTGCTACCCAGAAACAGCCGGTTGTCCACCTAGCTACTAAATTTTACTTTTCTTTACTTAATTGATATTAATTAAAAGTAGTGACAAACCAAGGGTTGAACTTAAGCCTGAAAAAACAATTTAATATAAATGTAAAAACTTTGATTCTTCTTATTGAATATTTTTTTTTGGTCTTTTAATTTTTTTACATCAAGTCGAGAATATGATGTCATATAAATGGCCGCCGCCACATTTGATTATCATTTCAGCCCTTTTTATAGCATTTTCCATCACATTGGCCAAAACTTCCGGCGATAGGTCCTCACATTCTTGACGGATATTGTCTTTAAGAGCTGCAAGAGTCTGAGGCTTGTTGACATAAGACCGCGACTTCAAAAAACCCTACAAAAAGAAGTCTGCAGCAGTCAAATCAGGCGGTCTTGCTGGCCAGTGCAAATCGCCAAAACGGGAGATTAGGCGCCAGGGAAATGCATCCTTCAGCATATCGGTTGTGGCACGTGCAGTGTGTGCCGTAGCACAGTCCAGTTGGAACCACATGTTTTCCAATCCCAATTCATCAAGTTGCAGCAAAAAGAACTCGTTGATCATTACTCTGTAGCGCTCACCATTCACAGTAACCGTTTGGCTCGCGATGTCTTCGAAGAGAAAAGGTCCGATGACTCCTCCAGCGAAAACAGCACACCATACAGTGACTTTGAGCGGGTGTAATGGCTCTTCGTGGGTTACACGCGGATTTTCAGTGCCCCAGAAGCGTAAATTTTGCTTATTTACGTACCCGCTAAGATGGAATTATTTTTGATGAAAAATCATCTTCCTCTTGGTGGTGATCAAGGATGGCTTGAGCGTATGTTAGACGCGATTGGCGGTCAGCAGCTAACAGCCGATGCACCGTCTGGACTTTGTACGCAAACATCTTCAAATCTTGTATAAAAATTCGCTGTAAAGAACGTCGACTGATACCCATTTGCGTGGCACGTCGTCTGGTCGATGTCGACGGCGCTTCCATGACATCCTCGGCTACAGCAGCAATATTCTCTGCAGAACAGCTACTCCGGGGTCTGCCACGCCTGGCAGCATCTCATGTTGTGCCAGTCTCTTTGAGGCTAGCGGCTAAACGTCGCACTGTTTCACCAGTAGGCGTTAGACGGCCAGGAAATCTGCGACTGAATTCACGTTGTGCCAAAGTTACCGACCGATTATTGATCAAATAAATAGTCACCAATATTCCGCGTTCTAGAGCAGTGTAACGTAACATTGTTTGTTAACGTCTATTTCACATGTGTTTACTACACAAATGTCAAAACAGAACTGACATTAGGGGCCAATCGCAAAATTTATAGCATTTTCTGATAGGAGGATTACTTTTGCGGCACCTTGTATTTGCCGCCGACATTTCGTTGATGCTAATCAACCCACCAGTAGACCTGTACTAAAAGAATGTTTGAAACCTAACTATTCATTTCATAATTCCAATTAAATTCTTGCAACTCTTTTCTCTGCTTCTCATTTGCTCATGGGAATTATGGAATGGGTAGTTAGGTCTCAAACATTCTGTTAAGTTTTTTGGACCCTGAGTTGATTGAGCATCAATGAAATGGCGGCGGCAGACAGGCAGCTCAAAAAGATTTAAAATTTTAAAAACATAAATTTCTGGGATAAAATAAGATCTTGTAATAAAAACATTATAACTGATGGCACATCTTTATATAATGCTTTCTTAGTGTTTACGTTAAAAAAAACCACTATTACTCATGAAATTCTCTACTGAGGACTGCGATTTTTATATTTTCTACTTTAATTAATTATTAATCATGAGCAAAAGTTTAGATATTTGAATTTAGATATTTTTTTTTAATATCACAAATTTATATTGTACAACTGAGTTTGTTCGATTTAAAAAAAATCTCAGCCGTTTATTGAGTCTCTTCGAAATGAACATATTTCGCTTGCTTATTACATAAACACCATACAGTTTGGGTGTGTTGAATTTTACATAAAAGAAAAAAAAAAAAATACTATTACAAGATAAATCAACAACCATAAGAGTACTCTATTAAACGAGCCATGTGATGGTGATTTTTTCTACACTCTATAAAAATTATTGGAAAACATGCATAATATCTCTTAAAAAGAGAAATAAGAAATAAAATGAATAAATAACCAAAGTCAAAGCCAAAGGCTATTTTTAACATAAATGGTAGAGTAGAAAATCTGAAGAAAATACATTTCAGAGGAGTTGTGTAGACTTACAGCCAACAAAACAACAAGCAACACTTGCTCATAAAACTCTTTGAGCCAACAACAGCTTTTTTGGCTGCAAATTGTTGACCCAAACAAAATAATATGACTTCAAAGCAGCAGTAAGAAAAAAGAACTTTCCAACAGAAAGCATATAATGGTCAAGAAAAAAAAAATTTTAAGTTTTTCATAAAACTTTATACATCATTTATCATACACCATACTTTTTTTAATGCTGCAAGGATTTATTTATTACATCGATTCTGCTTTTTTTGCCATTGGCTGAGAGTGCGTTTCTAAGCAAATGTTTCTTTTTGCCAGCGATGGTTTTCTGGACAGATTTCTATATGGCTTTTGATTTTAAAAGTTTTGGCCCCTGAAGTGTAAACGCGGGTTAAAAAGTTAATGAACTTGTTGACGTGTGTATGATTATATGGTACGTAAACTCGAGGGAAGTCAGTCACTCTGCGTATTCGAAAATCCAATTTTAATTTAAAATCTTATGGCTTATTTTTGCTAAATTTCTTTTTATAACTTTTTTAAGTTTTTTTTTTCATTTTCTAATTAATGTTATTTGTTTGCTGGTCGTTAAACAGATTTGTTCAGGCTGTTAAACTTATTAATATTTTGCTTTCAACTCTGTTCAGTATACATAAATTTAGATTATGAAAAAATAAAGAAATTCATGATATTGAATTAACAAAATTTTGGATGATTAGCATATTTCATACGAGTATATGTGATGTTATAAAAGAATATCATTACTTGACTTAGGCGAACATGAAGTTACTATAAAAAGAGATCTCAATTAAATGCTTAGAAATATAGATAAGAAATATTTGAAATAGTTAAGCGCAAATTCAGTCAAGCGCGAAGCTCATTCGTCCAGCTAGGGCTCTGTAATTCAGAACTAGTAGCCTAACCATTTCACTTAGCAGACGAAGAGTGCTCTATATGTGTTTTTCCTATTTTTAATATTTGTTATTGCAGCGACTGAGTAACTAGATATCCAGTGATAATTTCTGGTCCCCATCTCCTACGCCTCGAAGGTTTCTTCTTGGATGACAGCAAACGTTAAATTTTAGGTTGTTTTATTTTTGGCATTTCTGGTCCTAGAGACCTGGCAACTAGATGTAATGTTAAAGCTTCCAGATCTTATTATCGGCGTCCTAAAAGTTTTAGCTAATTTTCTAAGAAAATGAGAGCCACAATGCTTTGGACACTAGTTAAATTTTATCTTTTCCATATTTGTTGTTGCAGAAGCTAAATAAGTTCATATAATGAGTCTGTGTCTGTTACAGCTCAAAAGTTACAGCTAGTTTTTGTATGAAAGTTTACCTGCATATGTTATATTAGTACCATATAAATTTCAAACTTTTAATAATTGCTATTGTAGAGGCCAGTTAACTACACTGTGCAAATTTCAAGCGTCACTCTCGACTGAAAAGTTACAGTTAATTTTCAAACTAAATATTGCCTCCATGTATTAAGCCCCATTTAAATTTGAACTTTTAAATTGTTTTTTTTTGTATTTTTTGTTATAGAAACCAGTCTACTACATGTCCTGTGCAAATGTTTCTCTTACGGTTGAAAAGTTAAAGTCAATAGAAAAATGTCTACTCTATGTCGCAAAAAACGAATTGCCAAAACTCAGAACACTGTTTTCAAGAGTCACTAGATGATTCTCATTTACCGAAATGCTGCAATTCTGCTTGTTAATGAAACCACCGCCATGAAAGTGTGTCTAATCACTGTAAGATTATTTTTCTTTGCCATATCACCATTTACTTCTGTCTGTTTAATCAACAATTCGGCATATTGACGATACTTGACTTAGGCTTAGCCTTCAGCTCTTGAGTCAAATTTTACAAATGCATTGGTAAAATTCAGCGTAGAGAAACAGCATTTTCTGTAAACCCGCTTGGAAATTCAGGCATAGTTCTCATGACTGGCCCCTCCCTGTCCATTAGGCTGATGAAGTGTACGCAGTTCCTTTTGATTTAAAAGACCATTTCTATAAAAAGCTTCAAAAGCGCTGCTTAATAAAATAATAAAATAAAATTTACCCAGCACCAAAATAAATAAATTTAAAAAAAATCTTTACGTTAAAAAGCGCTTCGCATTTGATATCGTGCATTATGATTGGACCGCCCTTTACTAATAATAAATGATTTGCTCAATTAATATTAGTCATAAGGCAGTAAGTTGTAAAATGGTTCTCCAGCCCAAGTAAGAATTTTAAAATAAATATTTTCTACTTAAGCAACTTTTCCACATCGCCACAAATATATAACAAAAACTTAGTCTGTTAACTTTTTGCTTTGCTTCAAGCTTATTTCTTTTTTTAAGCTTTCAAAAAATCTCTTATTTCTTTGTTTGTTAAAAACCCAGCTTTTGGCCACTGAACTTTATTATATCCAAATTTGTTTTCAATTTCTTTTACATTCAACAAGCTGTTGTTAAATTAAGTTCGTTGAAAGCAGTCCAAATAGTTTTACAACTTTATTGAATAGAAATATCCAAATAATTATAGAAGTTTAACTTCATCAATCTAACGAACTTGTTCAAATTATTATAAATATTTACGCCTTAATCAAAACCGAAGTAAAAAGTAATTACTTTGAGGTACACCAAAAAAATTATTTTAAAAAGCATAAATATAATATACATATGTTAGTGGAAGATATTGAATTTCGTTAATACAAATCATAATTTTTACCCTCACAAATGGAGGAAGTGTAGCAACTAGTTAGACTGATGTAATTGGACATTTCAGAGCGTTAACGAATCAAAATGCAAGTAAAATAAGTTTTAAATCGAACTTTCCATAAAAAATGCTACCAAAAATCATTTGAAGAAGGTTTTGTTCCGAAGTTTGATGAAATAAAACTACTTAAATTTTTCAATTTATTTGTAAGCAAATCAATTTTTAGTTTGAAATCGAGTTTCAAATTCACCTTAAATAAAGTTTGTTTCTTAAGTCTTTTGTTTTGTTAAAAAAAAACGTTTTCACCATCAAATAGTAGGCATATAATTAACAGATTCTCAATGTTAATACTGGTTAAGCACCAACATATTTATGTGACAACATACACACACATGCATGCATGCACTCAAACACTCTGCAACAACAAACAGTCCAGGAGCATTTACAAAAAATTTAAATGAGACACAAGACAGAAGTGCAAATAAAAAAATTCACGCATTCACGCTGAATAATGAACGAACGAATTGAGTAAAATATTTTAGCATAAAGGCTGATGGTTATATTTTATAGAAAAGAAGGAACAAAACAAGATAAGCAAATGCGAAACGAATTGTGTACAAAAGTGAAAAATAAACGTGTTTGCAGCGTTAAATGATACAACGCATGAAAACGCAATAGATTGTGAAAAATTGTAAAATATCAACCACCATTCATTTATAAGCTGATTGCCCTCAGTTTTTATATTATAATTAGCAAACTTATAACAAGAGGGTAGAAGGCGCAAAAAAACAATAAAAAATGCCGTCGCTACACAAATTAAATATAAAATGAAGTAAATTGTTGCATTAAGTATTTGGCACAAATGAGCTTTCAAATTCAGAAAACGTTTAAGAATTATTGGCAGCGGAATATTATTTTCATCAGTATTCAATTTATTTCTTTTCATCAAACAGGTTTCTAATCAGTTTTTATGCTATTCTTCAGTATCTCTATGATTTTACCATAGCAGTGCTAAAGTTTTTGTTTCGCATCGCAATGTAGAGTAACCCCCCTCATTTCGATTACTGCAAAATTGCTTTCTATTCGTCATAGCGACGATTTTGCAAAACGTTGAAATTTTTAGAGAATATGTAGATAACTAACTGCTACAATAACAAATTCTAAAGCATTAAAAAGTTGAAAACTTAGGGATTTACCTATATAAAGAATTTGGAAAACTAGCTGTGACTTTTGAGCCGTAAGGAACAGAGACTTGAAGTTTCTACAGAATATGAGCACATCTGGCTGCTACAACAGCCTGCACAAAATAAGCTGAAAACTAAAAGCTGTCCCTATACAAGTAAAAGAAAATTGGTTTTAATTTTCGAAGTACAACTCCATATTTTAGTTCATTTGTGATTACATTAGTAATGTTGATATTGCAAAAGATAAACAAAAATAGAGTGGTTTGTTTATTAAAAAAAGGAGAAAAAACAATAGAAATTAATTTTAATGGTGGGTCGATTTAGCAGCTGATATTGTGTTATTGATTGTTCGATAGCGTTTAGCAGAAGTAAAAAATTTCAGCACTACATATTAAAAAAATAATTTCGGGCTCCTCGAAAATTCTCAATTTTCGTATTTTGTACGTATCATCAAAAAGGCATGATGCGGGGTCGGTATGTTCGAAAATATATTAAGGTGAGAGAGGAAGCGAGGGACAGTGAAGGAGATCGAGAGAAAAAAAAATAATAATTGTAAATCATAAACATTGACTAGTAAGTTAAGTTAGTGCTTAAAAGAATTGTCTTCCTCTGATGCAATAGTAACAAATGCCAATTGGAGAATGGTGGGAGAATGTAAGATATATTTCATTCGACAGAACACTACAGCAACAGAATAGAAAGTTAATCAAAACAATAACTTTAGGTTGTCAGTAATGAACAGCACCGGTAGTAGGATGGTTAATCAAAGCTGCTTAAAAACGGCAAACAATTAGTTATTGTCTGGGCTCAAAGACATTTGGGTGCTGATGACGTGAAATATGCATATTATGTTCCCCAGCCAATAAGGCTTCAGCTTTACTTTTCTTGCTCTCTTTAAAAATGTCGATCAATACAAATTTACAATAAAACAATTTTTCTGTTTTCTGATGAAACAACAATTTAACAAAGTCCCAGTAAAATAAAATAAAAAAATAATCAAAAAGTAATCATATAGTTTCACTAAAAATTTAAACTAATTTTCTCATTGAACTAACATATTTTTTAAATATTATTCTTTTTGTTACTGTTGCCACCATGTGAACGTGTTTACATTTCAAGTTGTTTATAGGCATGCTTTTGCCCAGAAAATTCAAAAACGAAAAGAAAAGGTCATGTTGAAAATGGGCAAATATTTGTTTATATGTGACTAAACCTTTCTACGTATAACTTTTCAATTGCAATTGAAGAAAACATAATTCGCTTATCTGTTGCTTTTGTTTACATTCAGAACTTGATATATTTTTTGCAAAACATTTTGTAAGCCGATTCGAGCCTTTTTGAAACTCTAGTTTTTCCATCTTTGAGAAATTTGCATTCAAGGTCACAAATTTTGCATGTTCTACTTAATATTTCGAAATTGGCAACAATTAAATAAAAACATTGAACTTCCGGGGCTGTAAGTAGCAATTATAAATCTTTCGTTAAAAGAGCAGACTCTTTCTTGCTCAGAAGTTTTTGTGACCTTTAAAAAAATATTAATTTTCTCTCAAGGTCAAGTAACAAGTTGATACATTACATTTCTATAACCGGTCATTCCTAAGACGACACACGACTTCAATTAATACAACAATAACCTTGAACAATACAAAGTCGCCAAAAACTGCAATAACATTTTTATACACTTCTCTAACCGCCACAAGTGTTCAAGAAAAGGCAGAAAACAAGAGCATAAAACATAAAGCAATAAATTTTAAGCTTAAAAGAATTTATCAAACCAAAAGTTAAGCCAGTTGTCACTTTATTTTTCGAGCTGGGTATATCAGGGGCTTTTACTGCCTTTCTATTCATGGACCTCTCAACAAATAGTTTTTGTTACTTTCGTATTCGCGTTACCATCAGAATTTGCGCTTGTATGCCAAAAAAGAGCGATCCTATTGGCACTAATACATTAGTGATTTCATATACATATTTGCGTTACCAGCAGAATTTGCTCTTGTATGCCAAAAAAGAGTGGTCCTATTGGCACCAATACATTAATGATTTCATATACAAACAGTTAAAAGAATGTGTGTGGGGCAGTACAAAATTAAGGGACTTAGAGGGACAGCGAGATATTATCTGGCAAGAAAATAGAGACTGTATTCAATATGTGCTAAGCTCCATACCTGTACAGATATCAATATAAGAAATTTAAAAAAATACTCCACCAAAAGTAACATTTCCATAAAAAATAAAAATTTACATTGTTTTTAAGAACACCCTCTATTTTGATTCATTTCGAGGAGTTCTTCGATGGCTGCCATGGGCTCGGGCTTGGGCACCTTTGCCACATTACATATACATTACTAATTAAAATAGGAAAATAATATAATACATCTGCATGCATGTACGTATGTAATGTAAATATTTATGTGTGTATATCTCTCAAATTAAAATAATGATTTTTTTTTTAAGATTCCCGTTTGACTCTAATTCATGCTTGCCTATACTTCCGCAACTCAATTATACTATATAAATGCTTGTAGATTATATTATATAAATACTAGTAGAGGTACTTACTATGCATATGTAGATCACTTCAGTGCTGTTTTGTAACGTTTGTTTTATGTACGCAATTTTTCTGTTTTAAATTTGGCATTAGTCTTTATTAAGTGAAACAGAAATCATTTGGAAAAGCACTCAAATATGACATTTTATTAAAATGTCTGTAACAAATGAAAATGGAAAAGTGTTTCCCATAAAATATTATTTATCTATGGCAGCAACTGTCAATATACAGTTCATAGGGGCTGTAGTCGATGCACCATCATTGGCAGTATGCTGGAAGCATTTTAATTAACTTAAGTCCAACAAAGAAAAAAAAACACCCCATTGTAAAAATAAAATGCAACAGCTGCTTGAAGAATCTTCAGCCGACGGTGGTTGTTGTTAATAAAACCATCACAGCCATTAAATTTAAGCAAGTGAAGCAGCAAAAAAACAGATATCAAATTCATGCAGTTTATAGTGGCTGTACTATTTAAGCAGCAGCATAGTATTTTCCTACCCCTCATTGGAATCGTAAAGAAAGAGAAAAATATATAAAAATTACCAGCAGTAAAACTTAACGAAACTGCTTTTGTATTCGAATTCCTGTGTGGTTTCTTAAGTTCGAATTTTCGAACTTAACAACCTCCCGCTCTCTCTGTCACTCGCATACGAAATACCCAGAGTTAATACTCACAGGAGAAATTAACTGTGTAACTGTTCATGACAGCGGGGAAATTTATGATTTTATTTAATGGCTGACTGGTGTTGTTCTTGTAGTTGGTCTTTTCCAAACAACAATTCAACAAAAAATTATTTTTTCTGCCGTCTTATTCTATCTTGTGAGTTTGCAGGTTTTATTTACCATTCCTTGCTACATATTGTGGTTAAGGGTTTATAGATAATTTGGCTTAAATGATTATGTTTGCTTTTTAGAATTGTGTATTGCTGTATGTATGTATTTATTTTAGGACTTTATAATAAAGAATGAATGGCTTCTGTGTGCATGTGTGTGTATGTGGGCGAGTTAATTGTTAATCAAAACTACCTACCTATTGTAAATTAACTTTTCAGTACCAACTTGATTAGGTATAATAATTTTTTCACGATTCTTCTCTACGATGTCAGTTTGTACAATGCATAAATAAGTAGTTACATATGTATGTCATGGTAATTAAGTGCCCCATAGATATCGAAAAAGGTACCTTAGAAGTATATATGTATGTACATAAATACATAAGAAGACCAGCTGCTGTGAGTCTCCATCTCTTCTCTATTTATGAATATGTATCTACCTATTTCCTGTTTGATTTTCTCAATTTGTTTTAAAAAAGTTCTTTTCTTTGCTTCAATTAAAATAATTAGGAATGATTTTTCAATTTCTCTTGCAGGTACATTGAAGTTAAATAATACCTTCGTACATCTGCAAGTAATTATTTTAAAGAAGCACGAATAGATATAAACCTACTGAAAGGACAAAGTACCCAACAGATTATAATATTGTTTTTGTGTGTTCAGCCTGTGGACACGCCTTTTCAAAAGGAGGCAATCATTGTCAAAATCAGATTATACCCACGATATTTTCCAAAAATAAGTCCTATTCCAACATAGAAAAAAAAAATTCAGCTCATAAATAAAAAGTTGTCAGTAATCTATTGAAAATTTTCATTGCTTCAAACTCGAATTTTATAGATTCGTAACTCAATAAATTTCATTAAAAATCTTTCAATAGTTTTAATAGTTTTGCTTAAACATATTGCCGAATTTACAAAAAATTTCATGAAACCAATGAACGAAAGTTTCTTTCAAATACCATTTGATTTGCAAAGAAAATTGGCAGTAAAGTAATATATTTTAACATTTCCTAAATGTTTTGAATTCTACTAAAGGCGTTTTATGTTTTTTCCTTTTTTTGAAAGGAATATACATATGGATCTGTCATCAAAATTATCGCTAGCCTTGTTGATAAACTTCATCAAAATGTTCTATTTTCATTAGTTCAATGGCAAAACATATTAGATTTATGCTGTAAATTTAAATTTTTTGTTATTGAACTTCTGTGTTGTAATACATTTATATTAAATTACTTTTTCAGGCTCAAGTTCAACCCTTGGGTTTTCACTACTTTTTAATCAATATCAATTAAGTAAAGAAAAGTAAAATTTATTTGCTAGGTGGACAAAAAAAAAAAAAAAAAAATATCATTGCTTTGGTTAATGTTAGTTAAGTATACAAACAGAAAGTAGAATTGCGTGAGCTTTGGTTGCCGAGTGGTTAAAGCGGCTGTGCCGAAATTGTGAAATTTGACACGTCCAAAGTTCATAGGGTGCTGATGAAGGGTGTCTGCTACCCAGAAACAGCCGGTTGTCCACCTAGCAAATAAATTTTACTTTTCTTTACTTAATTGATATTGATTAAAAAGTAGTGAAAACCCAAGGGTTGAACTTGAGCCTGAAAAAGTAATTTAATATAAATGTATTAGATTTAATTTACCGTTTCATTTAGTTTATGACTTGTTTTAATTAAACTAATAAAATAATTTACTAGCCAACTGCCTGCTTTTCTAATTGTGAATAAAAGTTTCTTTTCTCTCTCTACTCTTAAAGAAATCAATTAGTTTTGGGTTTTTATTGTTTGTTTTAGTACAGTTTTGCGAATGACAATTTCGTTCGCCTTTAGAAAAACAGGCAGTCAACACAAAAAAAAAATCTCATGTTAATTTAATTTTATAGTCGAACTACGAGCTTTACAATTGTTTATTATTCTATCGGGCCTGAATTCGATTTTGAATTTCCGAGAATTCAGAAAATAATTATTTTGGTATAAGATCAACACTTTTCAAGAAGACAAGAAAAATAAAGTCGACGACTTATTAGCTGAGGTACAAACCGTGGTGGCTGTTTCACGGCCACCACGACCCTCCTCAAAACGCAAAGTGCTACGAATCCAGGTCATGACTAATTGTATACTGTTTTTAAGCAGCTCATATCCATCCTACTACTTAAGCTCTTTATTACTGATTCGGGCTTAAGCGATAAAACAAAATTCATACATTTAATTAATATATTTAATGAAAAGGAATTCATTGATTCAATAAATCCCAATGTTTATTAAAAATTAATTAATTTTTTTATTATATTCATGTTGGAATTTATAAGAGTTGTGAACAAAATTAATCAAATATCTCTAAGGGGTTTTTTTTCAAGCGGTTGTCTTATTTTTACAATTAAAACATTATTGAGAAAATTAAGAATGAAACTTATAAACGTTATTAGATATTCTTACTGATCTGGAAAGCAAGTTTCTTTATGATTGTGAGTCGATCTCTCAACCAACCCAACCATTAAGACATTTAAAGAAGTTTAAGCAAATGCAGTACGTGATGTATAGATAATCATTAGGAATCTAATACAATCAAAAAGGAATACCTTTTGAACAAATTAATAAAGTAACCTAAGGAAATCCACAAAAAATTAATATTGTGCACAATTCGTCAGAAAACCAAATAGAATCAATAAGTTTTTCTCCGCGGAATTGTTTTCTTGGTACTTAAAATAACAGAAAGTTGATAAAATAATGTGAATACCAAGTCTTTATTAACATTATTCTGCTGGAGTATCCTTCAGCCTAAACATGTTTCATAGAAAAATTCTATTATATAGTTTTGGCTCTGTGTGTTCCCGCCTACAAAACTTAACTTAAACTTAAAGCAATATCTGTGTTTATTGGCAGAGTTTCAGTTTCAAATTTGTTATTTTCTTTCATATTAATTCTATTATTTCTTTGTGGATTATAAAATTTGCAACACTTTAACCAAGGGGACGGGAATATGCTAGATAATAGTTAAAATAATTCAATATTTAAGGCCTTGCAGATGATTGTAAGTTTTATTTATTGTAAAATTTGTATTCAAAATCATTTGCATTCAAAATATCTGTTGCCAATTAAAACTCGCTTTTCTTTATTATTGACGAGTATAATAACTTCAATTAATTTTTTAAAATTAAAAATCACCGTCATTGCTAAAAAAAAAAGAATAGTTAGCGATATGAAATATATAATTTTTTTTTTTATCAAATTCCGTAAATCAATAAATAATTTGTTGATTTTTTATATTTTATGCTTACATACATATGTATACGCTTGTGTTCTTCTTATTTGTTCTCTTTAAATTACAAAATTAAATTGTGGAAAAAAACAAACAAATTGTTCACACCCTCCACAAATTTCCAGCCATTTAATTGGTTTAATTTTGATGGCCTTTTATTTTGAAATGATGAGTTTTTAATGTGTATTTTTTATGCATTTTTAATTGATTTTTAATCATATTATTTTCGAAAAATATATTACTGATTTATTTTGATTTATTTTTCAATTTCAAAGTGTATTTAAACATGATTTATTACATGTGTTCTTAAATGATTGGTTTGTAGGATGTTTTTAATGGCATTTGATAAAATTAATCGATAATCGACTAATAATGGCTTTTAAAATATCAAACGTAAAATTTTATTGAACAACAAATTGTGAAATAATGTCTTAGAAGTTTTTATAGAATTTAAGAACGGCTTAGCGATTGGTTTTATTTATCGCTTATTTATTTTCAGACATTAACGATTCAAATAGAGAATTCACAGTGCAAACAAGTTTCTGAAAAATTAACAATGGTTTTCTTTCAATAAAGCCAGACGCTTGGCAAAAAGATCTCTAGTCAAAACACACGTACTGAGTATTTTTTGCTTGTTTTTCAACTGGACCACATTATAGAGGTGGTAATACCTGCATACGCATAGCATTATACCAGTGCTAGGAGAACATAACGACGCGGTTATAGCAAGAAGTTATAGATTAATTGTTTGGGATTACAAAACTTTAATTTTAAAGAGTGCTTTTTCTTAAATCGGATCCAAGTCATGCTTCGTCGGCTGAAAATCAACTGCAACTGTGCTTGCATTGGTTCGGGCATGGTTGCCAGTACCATGGAGTTGCAGCTATGCGGGACGTGTCAAAATCAACACTATCCATTAGGGCTGATTGGTTGGCCCGAAGATGTCAGTTGTATTGCTGAAAAGTTAGTTATGATGCGTGTGTGTGTGTGGTTGCGTGGATTCCACAATGATTAAAATTGAAAGATATGTGGACCGCCATAGAAACCAGTCATTAAATGTGATGATGATATGCGGGCCAGACTACATATTTTATAGTTTAAATGCAAATGTGGCTAAATTTAAAATGTTTTATTTAGCAATGCAAAGTGAAAAGCTATAAGGAGAAATCTAAATATGATTAAATGCTTTGTGGAAAACTTTGCACACTCACTTTGCAGAAAAGTGCAAAAACTTTGCAAAGAGGGCCAAGTAATTACAACCATTTCTCAATTCAAAGTGAGATTTGCAAAGCATATTGTGCAACAGAAACGCTTTTCACTTTGCCAAAAAATGCAATTTGATAACTCAAAGGTGAAAAGTTCTATTGTAGAATAGGGTGCATGATTTTACAACCATGAATCTTTGCAGTAGTTAAAACGAATACTTTTGTGGTGGTTTTGGACAGCTCAACAGAAAGAAGAGGAAAATTGAGGATGATTCTCTTTAGATACCTTCCCAGCCATTTTTAGCCATTTCGCAAGTTTTTCCCCAGAATTGGACAGCTTTAGTCCCATTTTATCTGGTAGCTTTCTATGTAAGTTCTACCTATGTAATTCTTCTTAAAAACCAGACTCAGAGTAATTTGATTTTTTAGCTTAACCACCTCTCAGTTTTCTCATCAAACTCAACCCCATTTTCAAAGTTAATTTTTTTTTCTTCATAAATTAATGTAACATTAAGAAGCCCCATTTCAAAATAAACTCTTCAAAGTCTTTGACAGCTTAAGCAAAAACACCAACACCGCATTGAGTACAAAAGCAAATCCATACAGGCATAATTTTCTGGCAGACAACAACGACTCGTTTTAATTGAGACTTGAAATTACAATCATCAACATGTACTTACTGACATTGTTTTTGTTGTTCTTTTAAAGCTTTTTCCAAGTCGCATAGTTGTTGATTGCTTTGACAGGTCTATGCATAATCAACTAGCAAGTGAGCACAAATAGCCCCGTATGCATACACATACATACGAATGTGTGTATGAGTGTCAGCGAGAAAAACCCCACCTTTATTTTCCGTAAGAAAAAAGAATTTTTCATCAAAAACCCAACAACACAAAAAGCGAAAGAAAATGACAAAGTAAAAATAACATTATTTACTTAACTAAGGCAACAACAACAGTAAGAAAATTAAATGAAATGTGTGGGGTTAGATTAATATGTATACGAAGAGATTTGAGAGCGAGCAAGAAAGAGCGATAGAGTAAAGAAATATTTTCTGAGTTGTTAGCAGTTTCTTATTTTATGTAATTGAGTTGTTGACTGGCACATGAAGATCAAGAAAATTGGGCCTTTTTTGTGGATAAAATAAGGGGAATTTCAGCCAATTTAACACACTATAGCTTTGTCTCTTTCCTGTACGAGACAGTAGCCGGCAATATGACAATTGTATGAAGAGCTTGTATATATTTATGAAAAAATCGTGACTCCTCCCCTTAGGCGCTATATGTTGCTCTCTCAGTGCACTTCGAGCACTAACGAGTAAGAGGGTAGAGCATATTGAATTGAAGGTGTGTTTGTTGGCCAACGTGCTCTTTGTTGTTTTAGCTGCTGCTACAGTTAAGAAAACTGTCATTTTTGTTTTAATAAAGTTATAAAGTATTTTAACAAGCCCTTTTGAGCAATTGAGGCAATTGTTGTTCCTAAAAAGCACATGTTAAGATGTGTGTTTTAAAATAGAGTTTATCAGGGTGGTTGAATTGTTTTATTCTGAGTTGAACATGATTCAAGGGTGTGTGTGTGTGTGCGTGTGTGAATGTGTATCAATGCGCCATATGAAGTATCTTTTTACGATGCATGCATTTATGTACAAATGTTTGAATGTGTACTTGCGCCTTTTAAGTTGCTTGATTTCTTACTTTTTGACGTCGTTGTTTGAGCTGCTAAACATCGACGTTTGCAAAACGTCTGTCAGAATACAGGTGACATCTGTAAGTGTCACACGCAACTGGCTCGTATAAGCGGACTAGAGAAAATCTACTCTTATTATATCATTACTCAATAATTAGAAAATATTTTTTGTTGAAAGTATATACCTACATACATACATACATACATATGTATGTATTAATGAAAATCTAAATAAATGTACTATATGTAAATTTCAAAGATTTGAATTAAAGCCAAGTTAAAACATCTTTATAACAACCTACATCGTTCTCTTTTGTTGAGCTATAAACTACATCATATTCTCCTTGTCTAACACTCTCTTTGGACGTTTAAAAAAAGAGAGAAATCATTGAAAAACACTTCAAACAACAACTATTGTGTGGAAACGGAAAGAAAAAAACAAGAGTGTTTGTATTTGGTTTGCTGCTTCAGTTGGTAAAGACGTTAAACAACTGTGATTAGTTAATTTACTCGTTGACTTCAACGTGAACGGACGTGTGTGTAAAAAGCAAGTGAGGAAATATAAAAAGAAACAAAATAAAAAACGCGGTGTTTAAAAATAATACAAACAACAAAAAATAATTGTATGCGATTTTTTTTAAATAAAAGAAATAATTATTATAAATATATAGAAAGTTTTGATGTTTATTAAACTAATAAATAAATGTGCAGAATAGTGTTAAGTGTTTAAGCAAAATTAAAGACAACAAAAATTTTTTGAAAAATTTTTATGTAGAATAACCAAATGGCCCTAGAGGATCGTTGTAGTCCCCAAACAGCACCAACACCACCATCCGGCTTACCCCATTCTCCTCTAAATCAAGCACAATTTCTTACCTCAACATCTACGGCTGCGGCCCTTCTGGATATGAGTTTAGGCCATACAGATACTGCCAATATGTTGCCGCATACAGTGGCTTCTTTATACCAACAGCAACAGTTGCAACAGTTGCAACAACTGCACCACTTACAACAGCTACATCAACAGCAGTTGGCGGCTGGTGTCTTTCAGCATCCCGGTTATGATTTGAACAGCCAGGCCCGCTTAAGTGTATCCCCTGGTGCCCACTCCACTTCCTCTACTCCCGCCTCCAGCCTGACCATTAAAGAGGAAGAAAGTGATTCCATAATGGGCGACAGTTTCAATGGTGATCATGACCAGGTGGGTTTGAATGGCAGTAATGTTACAGAAGACGAAGATGAGGCGGACATTGATGTGGATGTGGATGAAGACGATATACATCGTACTCCACCGCCGGCTCACCAACAGTCTAGTAAGCCCACTCTGGCCTTTTCCATTTCGAACATCCTAAGTGATCGCATAGGTCAGCATCAACAACAACAGCTGCAATCAAAAGAAACCACAAATACAAAACACAATAGCTTTACCAATGCCTCCAGTATATTTCGTCCTTTCCACGAATCTAGAGCGGCCACAGCAACCCCCTCCGCCTTTACCAGAGTAGATTTGCTGGAACTGAGTAGGCAACAACAGGCTGCGGCAGCAGCTGCCACAGCCGCCATGATGCTGGAACGAGCCAACATTTTGAATTGTTTCAATCCTGCCGCCTATCCACGGATCCATGAGGAAATTCTACAAAGCCGTATGCGTAGAACGGGTATTTTACCCGCACCCAACAATTCAGCACAACAATCACCTGCTCATTTACAACAAAGCCATAATATGCATGCTAAGTCTATGGATCCTTTACTCTCCTCACCTGCCTTGTCCTGTTCATCCTCTTCGTCCTCATCGGTGGCCCAATCCGCTTTGGGTTCATTGTGTAAAACAGTTTCACAAATAGGACAAACAAATCCTGTTACACCACCAGCGGCCAGTACACCTTCCTGTTCGTCAGTGGCCAGCTTATCATCTCCGCCACCCTCATTACCAAACAACAACACCACTGCCTCATCAACGACTTCGTCAGCGTTGTCATCATGTGCTTCATCCTCAAGCTCTTCTTTGAACTCGTCACCCACCAGCCGAAAAAACACCAGTCCTCAGCCCATACCACCGCCGTCGGCCATTAGCCGCGACTCAGGTATGGAAAGTTCGGATGATACAAAATCGGAAACCGGCTCTACAACGAACTCGGAAACGGGCAAAAATGAAATGTGGCCCGCCTGGGTTTTTTGTACGCGTTACAGTGATCGACCAAGTTCGGGTAAGTTTGAAACAGATTTTTTTCACGAAAAGTAGACACTTTTTATTTTTTAAGTGATAATAATATGTGTGAGGATATAAGCAATATTTATTTCTGTAAACTATGTGTAACAAAGTGAAGTTGTTTTTTTATTACTGCTTTGTACTCCTGGTACGCTGTGATGCTTTCAATAAGAGTGACTACAATTTTTTAGGTACCCATTGATATATTTTTCTGTTCACAAAATTCATGTAATTTTCAACTTTAAGTTATCATTATTTTTTTTAGTGAAGACATTTTTTAGTTTCTTGCATTTTTAAAATAGGAAACATTTTACGAGTTTCTGTTTAAAAAATGTGATTTATGTGAAGAGATCGTCGAAAGAAGAAGGTCATCAGAAGGTTTTAATTAAATAAAATTAAAATAGTAATAAAATTGCTTTTGTTTTCGAACATTTAAAATAAAAGTCACAATTTTTACCGATTTCTAAACCATATACTGAGCCTTTACACACGGCTAAATTCCGGCTAAAAAGGTGTATTTTATTTAATTTTTAAATTTATTTGATTGCAAATTATAACACTTCAAAATATATATTTTAGTTTTACATCTGCTTAAGAAGCAACCAAAGGTCAGATTATCATAGTGAAAAATTTCCAAGCCTTAAAATTTTAGTTTTTTTTCCTCTAAAATAAAAATAGGCAATAGTTTTTCCTTAAAAGTTTTTTTTGTTTTTTTGGAAATTTTCATTTGTTTTTATTTTATTTTTTTTCAATAATTATCACAATTAAGTGTGAATCTTAGAACCAAATTTTCATGATAAAAATTATTAAAAGTTTAGCTTATAACTATATTCATAAAATTAGAAAAAAAATTTATTTTGTTGTGGTGGAAGTAAGACAGCAAAGAGTCTTCTTCAATTTCTTGTCTTCTTTAAAAATGTTGATGACTAAAATTATACCACAAAAGTCTTTCTCA
Organism: Sturmia bella; assembly: GCA_963662145.1. Lineage (NCBI taxonomy): Eukaryota > Metazoa > Arthropoda > Insecta > Diptera > Tachinidae > Sturmia > Sturmia bella. The sequence goes on from OY759172.1 coordinate 25,004,956, forward strand.
ATTCTAGAGAAATAACATCGAACTAAAGTCGGGTAAATTATAAACTATAAAAATAATTTTAATTAAAATTTACATTACTATTACGAATAGTTCTGCAGATTACAATACCTTATCTAAGATTCAAGCGGAAAAATGTCATCGCTAGCTGCTTGGTTGTCAGCGTTGCCATGTTTAAATAATACAAGCAAGCGATATATTTAGATAAGATCAGTGAAATAATAAAAAATCAAAATAAAAGAATATGATTGCTAATAATTTTATCGGGCTTTCTAGTTAAATTTATATTTCCTCAAAATTGAGAAAGATTTGTTTTGTGATAAAATTGGATTTAGTTTTATTTTATATGCAGTTCAACGGTAAAGAATTTAGAAAAATTATCAGTTTTAAATTTTGTTTTCAAGGTTATTCTTACTTTAAGTTTATATGAAAATTAGTTAATGATTTATCTATTTTACTTCGATATTATGACAATTAAATTTATAATAACTTGGCTTGTCTTCACATGCAAAATTTTTAATATGTTGCTAATTAAAACTAGAAAAATAGTGTGTTAATCAAATATGAGGTTTCATATGGCTTTCATATACCTGCTGAAGCTGTACTCGTTGTTACTAATCAAATACATATGTATTTGAATTCTTAGTAAAATAAAATTTGGGCAACATCTTTCCTTTTTTTTATATTAACTGTCTGACAGTTTGCTACAAATTAAAAAAGGTTTTCGTTATTGAACTTCATGAAACCATTTAAATTTATAATAGCGAGTTTTACCAATGAACTCGATATACTAAGCAAATTTCGTTGTTGTCCTAGTTGCGTTCCCAGCATCAAATAAATCACGTTTCTCACTTGACGACTAAATTACAAGTGGTCGCATCCGAATTCAGTTCAACATTTTCTCACGATTGTTTGCCCCCCGAGTTGTCAAAAAAAAAAAAGGGAACGGCGGTATAACTTATGACAACTCAAGGGAAAATTTTGAAAGGATTTGCGGCTACCTGTAATGGATATGCCTGGGCATCTCGTTGTTAACGTGATTCATACAACGAAAAAAAATTCAATATTGTGAAAATATTTCTGCAGCCAGTTTTCTTCTTTAAGCTTGCTGTTTAGTGAGTTCTGAACTTTTTTCATGATTCATGGTTGTGCACTGCTACTAAAATTCCTGCATGGAAATGCAAAGAATCAAAAAAATCAGGGCAAAATATTGTAATTTACAAAGCAACGCAATAATTTATATAGAAAACAATAACATATGTATGTATATGAAAATATTTTTCAAAATTCAAACTTCATTTACGAAGCCCTCCTTTTTTGTGGCTTTGAGAATTGAAATTTTGTGTATAAAACAAGAACTTTGGCAACCTTTTGAATTTTTATTCTAATTCATTATTGTTTTTTTTATATAAATTCTGGTATTACTTTGTGAATTTCAAAATTAGAGCTTCTCATAAATTTCCTAAGTAGTTTTGGAGTTAAAAAAATAAACTATTTTTTTTGATTTTATTCCTTGATTATTGTCATAAGTAGGAGCTAAGTACAATTACGATAGATTTTACGGTGAAGAAGCCTCAAGGAAGCCAATGCATACTGGCTGGGGAACACTTTACCGTTTCACCCAAATCAACTTCGAACACAGGCTTATGGTAATATGCAGTATTTTATTGCAGCGATGTTTGTAACATCTAAACATCACTGTTACTAGTTGAAAGATTAATTTGAATTAAAGCCCATTTATAGACAATTAATAGTTGTAAAGCACAAAGTTCGACTAAAAAAATCAAGCAAAGAAAACTACTGATCAAATTTTGACTAAAACAAAATTCCATTGAACATACTGCTTAATGCCTTTTGTTTAGCAAGAACTGATATGCAAGCAGCTTATATTCAGATTCTAATGGCTGAATTCACAAGCCATTTCGCATTGCTTATCCATGCATTTGCAGAGACAACTTCAAATGCCGACATTATTTAAATGGCTGGGAAGTGATTTTTGTTCTGAGGGTTTGTTTGAGATTTCACACTCTCCAACTGCACCGATAAGCGATACGACAAACAGCCATTATAATAAATATCTATCCAATTGTCTTCCAAACATGTACTATCAGATATGGAATACAATTCCGAAAAACAATTCATTCCCTTTTCCCATGAATTTTTTCCAACTTCTGTTTTTTTATTGCTTACTAAAAAAAAAAATATAGGTACATATGTACACAAAATTTTTAAATTTAATAAGAAATAAATTTTCATTATCAATATAAAATCTATTAACAAAATGAAATCCCTCCAAATTTCCTCCAAAACTAAGACTCTTACAAACTTCATTTTTAATTTCGAACGCCATTATACTGAAGGTCAACTTTTATAATAACATATAAATTACAAATCTTATTGTTATACATATGTACATATGTATATTAAAAAAAAATGAGAAACTGCAACCAAATAGAAAAAAAGGTCACCCAAATTGCAGCGGCAAAATCCTTTAAATCTAACAAGATATTTTCCAAAATAACCTGCTGAGCCTGACATCAAACGGAAAACATAAAAAACAAAAAACAATTGAAAATAGTGTCTAATGTTTGGCCGGCTCAATTCGTTTGATGTCAAATAATGTCAAAGAGCCACCCGAGGGACACACACAGACTCAAACGTGTGGTCAAGACAATAAAAAAGAAAAAATAATATTGTAAAATAATCTCTCAAACACTAAATGACAAAATATTACCCAAAAATTCACAGCAACAAAGCAAAACAAATTACAACAAAAACAACAACAAAATCAAAGAAATTTTTTTCAAGTATTGAAAATGTAAAATATATATTTTTTTTATTTCGTATAAAAATCAAATAAAAGTAAAAGCAAGTGTCGATGGATATTTAAGGGGGGATACATGCTCTTATTTTAGTTTAAACAATTTTAAATTTTATTTGAAGACGACACGTGCTTCCTCAGAATGAATAAAAAGGATTCTGCGTTGAAGAGATATTCAATTTCTTACACTCACACACAAGCTCCCACATGTGTGTAGGTATGTATGTCCATATGTATTGATTATCTTTGTGTTGATAACAGAATTTTTAAGGGGTTCTTAAGTAGTTTTATTTTTTTTTTATTTTATTATAATGTGTTTTAATGGTTTTTTGATTGTTTTAGATTGAAAGATTTATATTAATATAATGTTTGTGTTAGATGAAGTTTAATAAGCAGCATTTCAACAAAATTTTTGAAATCAAGCAAACAGATATCACAAACCGTTTGTCATAAATATTTTTTGGAGTGCTTGAATAATAGGGAGGAAATCTATTAAATGCTATTACTTAGACCAATGTACAGCTTTCAAATATTTTTGCCACTGTAATAACTCAAACTTTTTCAACCGTTTATATGCGGCCGACATTTCGTTGATACTAATCAAATGTTTAATGTATTAAAGGTTTGTTTGAATATTTTTGGTTCGCATTGTGTTCATGAGAATTATAACACCCATATTCATAAAAACTATTGAAAGTTTATTACACGTTTATTTGACAAATATTCCGTAGAAATACGTCAAATAAACTTACAATTACGGTATTCAAAGGGTCGTCCTAAAGTCAGAAGTCTTAACATAATAGCACGAAAATATATGACTGCTGTGAGCAACCTGTCATAAAGTAGTGTGCTATATCAAACATGAATCAGCTGTTAAAGAAAAGGAAAGCGTTGTACGCATATAAGAGTTTTTTTATGTATACATAAAATATTTTTTTAGAATATAATTTGCGGCAGGTAAAGAATATCACCGGCTCGACGAATGCGTTTTAGCCGTTCGCCTCAGATGTATGCTGTTTGTTAACTTATGACGAATCCCTAAACACAGTCGATGAAGTCCTATTAATTTATGACTATTTTTGTTTGCAGCACTACAACAATTTTTTTAAACTATCATAAAATGTTAGTACTTTCTGACATTATGACACAATATGAGACCGTTTGAATACCCTAAATAATTATTATGAATATGGCCTTAACCCCCTAATTCATAAAAATTATTTCAGGCTTATAAGGCTCTTATTTGTATGACATATTTGTATGGAAAATTTGTCAAATAAGAGTTTAATAAACCTAAAATAAACCTAATAAGTTAATTCGAGTCTACTGACGAGTTGAGTAGCATGAACGAAACGTCGGCGGCATATAGACGACTGAGAAAGACAGGTTTATTTTAAGACGTAAAATAATACAATTTTTGTTTAATATATTGATGAGAAACCAACTAAAATTTTTAAATTACCGATCTGCTATGACTACGAAGTAAAAATTATATACTTCATAGCGTAGGATCATGCGAACGCAAGTTGTCCAAATCAAGGACTCCAATTTGATTTGAAATAGAGCGACTACATATAGATCGCTTATATTTTCTTGCAACAGTGAGGAATAGGCAGTTAATCATATTGCCATGAATTCATACAACAAACAACCATTGATCACTGTTTTGAATACCTGGCGAGGAAATCCATAAAATATGATAAATTTTCAACATAAATAGCGCTAAAGATCATCAAACACAGTGAGGACCAGTGGTTGGTAAAATATCGTGTCCGGCTTGTACAGTAACATTACTGGCTTAAGCCTCAAACTTTTTATTTTGTTTTATAAACATAAAAAACTCGAAGTAGCAGTAGATTATTTTTTCATCTTTATACATTTTTGAACTCCTGAAGAAGAAACAAGCGGTCGTCAATTCCAAATGCTTGACAATAAATGGCCTCAAAAATGGTGTTAACGAATCAAATCTGTATTAACCTTTTGATAAGGAGTATGAAATATGTGGCACGAAATGTGTTTTTATTAAAGCAAACAATTTATTTTTAAAGACTCACAATATTATTTCCACGGAGCGCCAAGTAAGCCTATACTGGCTTAGGTGTATGTCGCAAGACATAGGCAAACAAACCCCCCTCCAATCAAGCTAACCCAAACCACAAGATTATTTGCTCCAATTAAATCCCAGTTATTATTTTTTTTCTTTTGCCTCACTTCAAAAAGAATTAAACCATTCTACGAGTAATTACTTATATTGCTTTCAATTTTTAATTAAATCGTTTTTAGTTTTATTGGAAACAAATTTCTTTTCTCAAGAATTAACACCTGCTTTAACAAATAATTGTTCATTTTCTTGGCTTCTTTTTCGCTTTAATTTCCAGCAACAGTTTTTAATATGAAATCTTATTATCATAATTAACATTTAAATTCATAGAAAATTTGTCGGTATTAAATGTGGAAAAAAAACTCATGTTTTCATTTTATTCATAAATAAAATGACAGCTGTCTTTATTTTCTATGATGTCGGCAGCTTTTTTGAAACAAAATAAATATTTCTAATTGATGCAGAGAAACAGAGAGGGAGATAGAGAAATTACTTGACTTCAAAATGCTGCTTGCTGGCTGGCTGGTCTTTATCGTTTTTATTTTATTTTCTTGATAAAACAATCATTAAGTCTTTTAATAAAAATTGTTTTATTATTAATTAATATGCATTGTTTATGTTTCTAAATTGACTATGACAGTTTTCAATACGTTTTTTCTTTCTTTCTTTCTTTCAAAAACTCATTAAATATTTCAAACATGTTCGATGGAAAATGAAGAGTAGAAAAATTTATTTTTCCTTAAAGAATTATGGTTTTATTCACAGAAAGCAATTTAAACTTATTTAAAACTTTTTAAAAATAACGTTGACATTTAGTTACTAAAGATATCACTTTCTGCAATCATTTTGGTTTTATTCACATTTGGATTCGTTTTTGCACAGAAACGAATTACAAAACTTGTGTGTGAAAACCCAATTTTATGAAAGGGGGAAACCGTTTAAAATTCGAAGTACAGAAGCACCCTCTGTTGTATCAGTTATTTTTGTTTGTTTTAACAAACAACCAAAGTCTTCGGCGAGAATCGAACCTGCTACCTCGCAGACTCTTAGTAAGGCACTCTATCAATTCACCCAATTGCAAAACAAAATATCAGCCAGTAGGATACCTCTATCCGATTGTCCATATGTTCAATGACTCTAAGACATAATTAAGGTTTGCTAATGAATTGTTCTTGGCTTATTGACGTATGTATACTTTTTCTCTTAAATATCATCAAAGAAGGAGGTTTGTCAAATTACACAATCGTGACGGCCCACTAACATCGCCACAACGTGAGATAAATCAGACAACGTGAGAAAATCTCACCTAAAAATGTCATTGCTGGCACAATCCTACTGTAACCACATCTCTCTCAGCTCCATACCTTCAATTTGTGGCGTTACTGAGAGGTTCAGTTGTTGGCCACGACGACGATTTGAGGTTGACGGTTCATCTGCCACACCATCGCGAACAACAGAAAGATCTTTCAAAAACTGAGCTGGTTGAAAATGGACAGGTGTTTTCATATCTCTCTGAGAGCCAGTTTGCTGAAATTTGCCTACAAATTCTCCCGATCGTAGACATATTTGCTCGTTTATGCTGAACAAAAGAATCACAAACTGCGCGAAATGCTTTTGATTTGTTCGTCCATTTTCGTGAAAGGTTCAATTTGTCAAGCACTGACACAAAGAAATGTAAATTAAGGGACTTGAATTATGGTTTAAATCCTTTACTTTTAATTTATCTTTTTCCCATTTTTGAAAATGAAATGTGCTTAATAATATTGAGCAATATTCATAGCGAAACTCTAATAAACACTTTTATGAATTTATTTTAAGCCGGTTAGTTTTGAGAAAAAAACTTATTTTTATTATTTTCTTTGCAGGACCTCGTTATAGACGTCCCAAACAACCTAAAGATAAAACCAACGATGAGAAAAGGCCTCGTACTGCATTTTCCAGCGAACAATTGGTCAGACTAAAAGTAAGTGTATTTTTTTTTTAAACTAAATATATTAACATATCGTTTGGTCCTTTTAAACTACAAACAGACCCTTGGGAAATGTTGTTCGCTACATAACGAATTGTTAATTTATGATCTGAATTTTGTTTGAAAAATTTCCAGTTTTAAATTGTCATATTTAGAAAATATTTAGACAGAATTTGTAACACCAGGCAGGGTGTCTGGACGCAAATATTCCGCCTTTTCTTTACTTTAGCGATGAGACTCAAAAGAAAAACTTCAAACCACAAACGAAACGCAAGCAACACATACATATATTTCTGTTCAACAGGAACTGTTTGTTTGTTTGTTTGTTTGTTTGTTTGTTTGTTTGTTGCCTGCAGTTTCTTTAATTGTTTGCAAAATTCGTTATGGTCTTGTCTTTGAACCACCTTAGATAATTGATTTAAGACAGACAGTTTAAAATACAATTTCTTAGTGCTGGTTATTTATTTTCTTTTCGTTTTGTTCTCCTTTTAGCGTGAGTTCAATGAAAATCGTTATTTGACCGAACGAAGACGCCAACAGTTGAGCTCCGAACTGGGCTTGAATGAGGCTCAAATAAAAATCTGGTTTCAAAATAAACGTGCTAAAATTAAAAAATCCTCGGGTTCAAAAAATCCCCTGGCCTTGCAGTTAATGGCCCAAGGCTTGTACAATCATACCACGGTGCCGCTGACCAAGGAGGAGGAGGAGTTGGAAATGCGCATGAATGGCCAAATACCCTAAGCGGCATCGCCCCACAAGCGAAACCCCACAACCGAAATAGTGCAATACCTGTAAAAAATTTTTAACTTTTGCTTCAAATCTTCTGCTACTTCATGTAATTTAATTTATTTTATTTAAAGAAAAAAAAAAAAACCAACATTTTTATTGTGATATTATTGTAAAAAGAAAAGCTTACGTTAAAAAATTCTCAGTACTAAAACAAACTTTTGGATAATTAAATTTAAAGTGATTTTATAAGTTCTTTTGTAGTAAATTTCTTTCTTTGGTCTCCTGTAAATATACTTGTGTACGTATTTTAATACCCTTCCTTTGCTATGACTTATTTACCAGTTCAAAATGCCCTGTTCATTTCAAGAGCATCTGATTTAAAAAAAAGTATTATTTTCAAAATATTTCTTAATTTATTTTAAATTCATAAATTCTCATAATTCTTAAAACTATAATTATTTCTAATGCTTTCGTTGTTGAAGTCACATCACATCACCTCGACATACAACATACAACAACACGATGATGACGACTTTTAGAATACGAAAGTTTGTTGTAAAAATATTTAAGCATTAAACGTTTTACTCTTTAAACAACAACCATTGAACAAATTATCTGTAGTATTGTAATATAAAGAAATTGCTTTTCTATAAATTAATTAACTACTTTAATACAATACCAATTAATTTAATGTATTCAATTTGTATATTGTATAAACATTTCTTATTAAGTGAATAAATAATTTTTGTTTTTATTCTGTAAGCAAACATTTTTTTTAGTGTTTAAGTAAAAAATTACAAATAAAAGAAAGAAAAAAATATTAAACTAAAAGAATAAGCAAGTAAAAACTAAATAAAATATTTAAATACCAAATATTAAAAATATGTATTTTTATTCAAGAAATGATATATTTCATTGGGAATTGTGCTGATTGATACAATTTGAATGTATATTCCACAAATTAGAATAAATTAGGTTTTTGAAAAAACATCGAAACATTCCTGAAGAAGATATCCATTGTGATATCGAAATATTGAATTCAATAAACACTTATAAAAAAACAAGTGACCTTAAGGCTCAAACAATTAAAATACTAAACAACAAAGGTCGAAGAATTAGCATCAAAAATAAATTAGATTTTATTTTAATAAACACTAGTGATGTTTTCTGACGAAATTCTACACTTTCCTAATAATCATGTTCTTTTCTTAAAAATATGATTCACCTACGAAGGTTATTGCGTTTCTTACGAAATATGTCGCACAGAAAAATGGCTGAAAATGCAACATTTCATGCACTCTGCTTCCATTGAGGTGGCTATACTACTCTCTTTTACACCCCAGCCCTGCTAGGTATGTACTTAAAAGGAACCATCCCTGTTCTGAAAAGATCACAGTATAACTACATAAATGGAGTTTTGTACAAGGGTTGTCTTTTATGTTGTTATGGGACTAGAGAACAGAATCAAATATTAATCCTCAAAAATCACTTTATTGGTTTTCCAATTGCCGAAGCACTTTTGCCACTCTGATTGAGGTACATATCTCCAAAACATGCATTCTGAATGTAGCAAGCCGTTGAACTCTTAGCAGGTTTTTTAGGTACGGCGATAAAAAGAAGTCATTCGGTGTAATGTCAGCTTCGCTAGAAACATCATTGGATTTGCAAAAACATTTCATTATATCAATGAAAGATTTCATTAAATAAATGACATATTTCGTTAGAGCTTGTTTCTTTTCAATTCTAATTTTGTTTGTAAATGAAATTGGATATAAAAACATATATTTTAACATTTTGCAAAGGTTTCGAAGTGTGATCACCCAAAAAACACGTTCTTTTGTTTCATTTTCTTTACAATCCATTATCTTAATGATATTTCCTTAAAATAAAGTTCTGTTTTCATTAACTCCACAAAAATGAATCATAAATTTAATGAGCCTATTTCGTAGAAATTGTTAATCGTTTCGTTGAGTTAATGGTGTTTTGTCCTTAAACAACTAAAATAAACTTCATTAACCTAATAAGAGAAATTTCTGAAACGATTAATATTAATGAACAAATTCCAATGAAACGCAGTTCATTAATTTCATGAGGAAGGATGTTGATTGGAAATTAAGAAATTATTTATTTAGTCCAGTGGCAGATTCCAAAGACTCTTTCACGGTTGGAATATGGAGTACACACGCAGAGTAGTTTTGGGGCTACACATTGTAATGCAAAATTGGGTCATACGATCTAAATGCTAGGACATCGCTATCTTAAATGGAGTATGTTTTTTATACATATGGGTTAGTTTTGGAGCAGCCATACTCTATTATGTAGTAGTCCGTTCATACACGCATGTATGGAGTACTCTTATTTTTTGTAGGAAAGCCATAACAGGATTAAATTTCTATAATAATCGCTATTCGGCTTTCCCAAGTATTTTTCGTAATAAAAATAAGGTAAAAAACAATTGTTCTGGATACACAAAGGAATATCAAAATATTAAAGACTAATAATAATAAAAAAACAAGTAAGAGTGCTATATTCAGCTGGGCCGAATCTTAAATACCCTACACAATAATATATGTAGCATTCTGATTGATTTTTGGTGCCAAAAAAAAAAAAACAAAAAAAAGTTGATTTATTTGGCTTATAGAGCCGATTTCTTGCAAAATCGGCTCCGATTCTCGCAAAATATACGGACCGATTTAAATAATTTTTAAATTTTGCCTTTAAACATCCTTTGATCGATTTTTGGTACCAAAAGTTGTTTTATTTTGCTTTTAATGCCGACTTCTTGAGAAATCGGGAGGAGCGTTGTCTCGGGTGCATATGGGCCGATATATAAAAATGTTCTAATTTTGCCTCTGAAGATGTACCATTCTGACAAGTTTTTAGTGCAAAAAATTGTTTCTTTTGGCTTCCAGGGCCGACTTCTTGAGATAACGAGAGGTGCTATATCTCGAGTGTATATGGGCCGATGTCAAAAATTTTTCCAGTTTTGCCTCTAAATAGCTTATATGTACCATTCTGATCAATTTTTGATGACAAAAGTAGTTTTATTTGGCTTATAAAGCCGATTTCTTGAAAAATCGGGAGACGCTATATGTCGGGTATATAGGCCGATTTCCAAAATTCTTTATTTTTTGGATTCTTATGGGCATTAAAAATAATATGGCTAACTTTTTAGGAAAAATTTTTTTTTTCAAAAATCTGACCAAAAAAAAGGCCAAAAATACACCTCAAACCCCGGTTTTTTGGATATATCTCGGCTATCTGTATACCGATCTTACTGAATTTCCATAGCATACCCACTACCGGGATTTAACTTATTTTGGCGAAAAATTATGTTTTTATCTCAAACCGTTTTCTCAGAAACGGCATTTCAACGGCTACAGATGGACAGACGGACATCGCTTAATCGTAATCTCTATTGATTCTGATCCAGAATATACATATATACTTTATGGGGTCTTAGATGGTTATTTCAATGCGTTACACACGGAATCACAAACTTATATATACCCTTACACATTTTTGTGAAGGGTATAAAAATATATACATACATATATTAAAACTAAAGTGACCTTAAGCTCAGTGTATTAAAGCAAAGTAAAAGTAAACAGCAGTTCAATTTAGGACGCTCTTTTGCTTTCTGTGTCATAAATTTGCATTAAAGTCTTCAAAAAATTATGCTGTTTTTGACTCTTGCATGATTCCTTTTTCGTAAAATTTATTTCTGGAAGGTTTGAGAGTATAAATTGCTTTACTGATAGGCATAACTAAACAACATATCAACAATTTTCAGTGCATGCAACGCTTTGAACTGAAAGTAGTGCCACGGTTTCGAGATAGCTTCGCCGCTTTTACTAACATATTAAGGTAAAAGCTTAGCGGAAGGAAACGTTTTGATTTCGCTATGGTTTAGGCGTGGCGAAAGTGAATAATTTTCTATTACAGCGTAGTTTTTTCAAGTACTCAATAAACAAAACCATGGCTGCATCACTAAATATCCCTTTTACATAAGATTTACCATTGTGCAAAAAAAAAAAAAAAAAATGCCAAAATTATTAAAAAATGTTCTGCAATGCTCAAAAAATCCTAGGAATTTCGGATTATAATATTTGAGTAATCTTTGTCTTTAATTTTCATAAACAAAGCATGAACTATACAATTATCAATTGTTTCACTTGCTGGAAATCATGGTTGCAGAAAACTAATTCGATTCATCCTTATTTTTGAATAACTTCTTAAATACCTACAAATCGATTAACACATTGTCTTAGTATTTAGTGAAAGTAGAATTGAGACAGACATTTGTTCAATTTGAAAAATAAAGTATGCCTCGAAAGCAGCCCTGCTGAGGGCTTCAGCTCTTTTTTACTCAAGCCAACGACAAAAACTGCTAGTAAACGATAAATAAATACTACATAGAAATAGAAAGAGATTTAATTAAACAATTAGCACCTGATTGAGAACTATTAACGCTGTGTTAACAGTTGCCAAGCAAACGGAAAGTTTAAGAAAACGAAATCAGTGTCACAAGACAGACCAAGTCAGCTGAAAACGTTTCAAATATTTCTTAAAGCATTATTCTATACAACTTTTATTTTGACTATTCTTTTCTTTCCATATGCTAGAAAAATGATAATCATGATTTAAAAACTCAAATTTGTCGTTTCGTACAATAAAAACGCTGGTCGGCCGGTCGTCCAGTATTTGTTTTTGCATTGTTGGCTTTGAAAGATCTTTAGCATTTTCTTTTCTTTTCCTTAACAATTTGAATCTGTTACAATGAATGTTAAACAATTGTTGTTGCCATCAATGTTGTTGCCTTGTATGTATGTGAAAATATGACCATATTTGCATATGAGGCGCCTTCATCATGTAAAATTTAACGAGTACATTTGTATCTACAAACGTACGGGTACATTTAGGTGTATCCACTTGCTACAAGTAACTGCTTCATTCAACCAACACATTACAACTGCACAATGTGTACACGAGACAAATAAACACAAACATAATAAAACATATTTAAGAAAATATATTTAAAAAACTATACAAGAAAAAATCGTTGAGCTTAGCGCCATCACTTATCACTTCTCTTGTTTAAATATTGTTCTGGCCTAAAATTTGTTTTCATTCTTTTTAAACAGATCTTTTCTGATGAACTTAAAGATGTTGAAGTCTTTTTTTTTAGCGACTTGGCACATACACGCTTAAACCCTTTCATTTGTTGCGTGAGTACTTGAGGTCAATGTTGAAAAGTGTGTTTGTTTAGGGCCGTTCACACACTTGTTTGTTGAATGCTCAATCACAATTTTCTGAAAGACATAACATTTAGAACAACCAAAGGGGAATAAACACAAGTTAAGAGATCAGATGGCAGGCTTAGCCAACACCAAAGATTGAGTTCTAATAAAAAAAAAAAAAAAAAAATGATTCATTAGCATTAATAAATGCTACAGACTTAAATTTCAAAATATTTTCTATTGAAACAAATGAGCTTTTCAATAAAGCAGCCTTTTGAAAAGATTCTCCTAAAATGTTCTGGATACTCGTTCTTCGACCTTTTTTTTTTGTTTAACTTTATTTTGTTTAATAATTGAGCTCAAGGTCAATTTATTTTCAATAAATATACTTTCTATATATTGTTTATTCAATATTTCGATACGCCTATGTTCGATACACTATGTTTTGCTGTTGATTGAAATATATCAATAACATTAAATATGGACAGCCAATAATGAAAAGCTCATCAGGTGGTAGAATGGCTAAGCGCAGCTGCTTAAAATAGTATATAATTAGCCATGACCTGGTTGCAACGCAATTTGGGTGCTGATGAGCATCATGGTAAAATTAAACAATCATTGTACAAACCCAGCCAATAAGTTCCTAACTTTACCTTACTTTTCTTGAATTCCTTAAAGATGTTAAATTTTACAATTTTATCACAAAAAATAAAACACTTCTCAATTCTGAGGAAGTGAAATCGAACTCAAACCCGATACAATAGTTAGCAATTGTAAAACATATATGTAGTTCGACTGTAAAGTAGGTTTTTGGACCTGAAATTTCAATTGGTATTATAAAACGAAAGAATAAAGGATGCGATACAAGTCCAGTCGTATCGCTTATCAATGTACATATGTATATAGAAAGACAGCTTCAAGCACACAACCTCAAAGCAAAAACTTTTTTCAAATTATTTATTTGTGAGTTTAATAATTAGATTTGAAACTAATGCTAGTTCCGCTATTGTATATACAATTTAATCACCCTTTTTAAGGTTCCATACTCATCAGGGTGAAACGGAACCCTATTACCGAGACTGCTACGTCCGTCCGTCCGTCACAGCGTCCATTCTCCGATACGGTAAAAGCTAACAAGCTGAAATTTTCACAGAATGTTGTTGTAACTTGCCGCTACAACAACAAATACTAAAAACAACAACAAAGCGGATACTACCAGGTGTCCCCATTAAACCAAAAGTTACAATTAGCTATAACTCTCGAACCGTAGAAGATAGAAAGCTGAAAGTCGGACAGTGTATGTACTTATAGATATTCTAAAACAACAACATGTCGAAAACTACCAGGTGTCCCTTTACAACGTAGAGTAACAACTATAACTCTCAAACCGTAAGAGATAGAGCGCCGAAGTTCGCACAGTGTCTGTATTCCCAGATGCCTTACAACAGCAACAATGACAACAACAACAATAAGCCGAAAACTACTAGGTGTTCCCATACAACGTAATGTAACAATTAAACGTAACTCTCAAGCTGTAAGAGACAGAGAGATGAGATTTATACAATATATGTATTGACATATGACATTCTATAAGTACATTATACATATGTGCGAAACCCTAAGTGTGCGAGCCAGCCTCGTACTTAACTGAATTTATTTAAGTCTGATAAAAATGCATCTTTAAGAAAATACCTTTCAAAAGCTACCTCTTCTAATAATAACCTTTCGAAAAAAGTGTTTAAAATAATTCCAAATTGCGATACTAAAATCTAGTCGGATAATGAAAAAAAAAATTAAAACTAATCACGTTCGTCTTAACAACATTTTAAATATTAATATAAATTTTTTACAACTTATTTATATTCCATGAGACGTGTGACTCCGCAATGTGGTGGGCCCACTGCTTTAAAAGATCAATAGAAAACAAAATTATGTATTAATCAAAATTTTATTGATTTTGTGACGGACGTGTTTGGGTTGAAAGTTGAGGTCTTCAAAGAAATAAAAATAAATAACAAAAGTATTACGTACAAAAAACAGTCATTAAATTGACGCCACTTACCGTCAACAAACCAGAAGCCACACACAAAACGCGGCAAACAATAGAATTATAAAATCATAATTTTTCAATAAATTAAAACCTTTTGCAATGAAACTAGAAAATAGCCTGAGAATAAACCTAAAATTCGGTTGATTGATTAATAAGGTAAATATGAATACATATAAACTTTTTTGAGGTCTTTACAAACTCTTGTTTAAAATTTTGTAGACAAACTTTATAAAGACGGAATAAATTAACTCAAGACGAAAAGAATTAAAATGCAGATAAAATTTACACAATTCTGTTTTATATTCTCTTGATTTCATTTAAATAATTTATGTCATTTGCGTTTTCCGCTTTTTTTCTAGCATTTTCGATTCGAATTTTAACACATTGCTAATTTGTCGTTTGACATAAAATCATTTACGAGTCAATAAAAATTATTTTGAATGTGTTGGTAAAATTTTACATTACAAACAGAAAAATTATTAATGAGCCTCATCAACTGCTGGCACATTTGCCACCCATGCTAATGAAATATATAACATACAGTGGTGCAAAAAAGGATTAAGAAATAATATACTCTAGTGCTGGTGAATTCTATTGCTTTTCCGATACTCAAGACTTTTCATTTGGTTACTCAGTACTACTCAAGACTTTTAACGGGTTTTTGAATATTTAAGCAACATATAGGATTTTCTTATATGGGCATACATACATATGCAGATATGTATCTGAAATGTGTACACATATGTGCAGATAAAAATTATATCTTATACTGTCTATACGATTTATGTATATACAATTATATTTTATTTTTTGATTTTAAGTTGACACTGGTACATTTTAAACAGTGTTGCAACTCTGATGATTTTCAAGTAATGTTGTGATTTACTCTATATTCGGCTGGGCCGAATCTTCAATACCCTTCACAATGATCCATGTATGTTAAATAGTTTTCATGAAATTTTTCAACGTAATAATTTCCAAAATAAATTTCTCACGTATTGCTCGTCAATGCCCAAATCTTCCCTTAGAGGCGAATGTTTAACAGTGTTACGTCCACTGCCGACTTCTTGAGACATCGGGAGGCGCTATAACTCTAGTGTATATGGACCGATATCAAAAAATATTCCAGTTCTGCCTGTAAATATATGTACCATTCTGATTGATTTTTGCTGTTAAAAGTTTTTTTATTTGGCTTATAGAGACGATTTCTTGCAAAATCGGGAGACGCTATATCTCAGGTATATATGTACCGATTTCAAAAATTTTTAAATTTTCCTTTTAAACACCCCCAATGTACCATTTATTTGATTTTTGGTACCAAAATTGTTTTATTTCGCTTTTAAAGCGCCTCGATGGATGAATTGGTAGAGTGGCCTACTAAGAGTCGTCCCTGAGGTCGCAGGTTCGATTCCAGCCGAAGGGTCTGGGTGTTTCTGCGGACAAGCAAGAAGCAGTTTTGTGTTAAAAAAAAAATCGGCATATGGGCCGATGTCCAAAAATGTTCTAATGTTGCCTATATGTACTATTCTGACAAATTTTTAGTGCAAAACATTGTTTCGTTTGGCTTCCAGGACCGACTTCTTGACATATCGGGAGGCGTTGATTTCAAAAATTCTTCGATTTTTGGGTTCTAATGGGCATTAAAAATGATATGGCTAACTTTTCAGGAAACATTTTTTTTTTTTTTCAAAAATCTGAATAAAAAAAATGGTAAAAAATACCACTCAAAACCAGGTTTTTGGACATATATCGGCTATCCGTGGACCGATCTTACTGAATTTCAGTAGCAGACCCACTACCGGGACTTAACACGTTTTTACGAAAGAATGAGGTTTCTATCTCAAGCCTTGCAACATGGTTGGGAGGGCAGTACGAGGGCAAAACCATCTGCTCCTCGTAACAATGGAAACAGGGCTGGATGGTGGGCAATAAAATGGATGCAACACAAGGTGTAGTTTTTTGTTGTAGTGTCAATAGTGTTTTTTTTTGGTTCTGTTGGAAAAGTGAGTCATGAGTTTCATTGTTGATGTTTGTTAGTTTTTTTTATGTATAGCGTACCCAGGGAGAGGGTTGGAATCCACCCGAGAGAGATCATGCTCAAAGACTTTAGTCGGAAACCTCCCTGGTCACTGCGGCTATAACATAAATGGCATAAATAATGGCGGTATTTCAACGACTACAAACGGACAGACGGACATCGCTTAATTGCAATCTCTATTGATTCTGATCCAGAATATCTTAGATGGTTATTTCAATGCATTACACATGCAATCACAAACTTATATATACCCTTACACATTTTTGTGAAGGGTATAAAAAGACTAAAATTATTGTTCAAAAGTCTCGCAAAATGCGCACTTGGTTGAATAATTTTTTACTTACACGATTTGTTGCCATATCCGTTTTAACAGAAAGAATAATTTTGAAGTTCAGCTCAAAACTCACATACATATGTAAATTTTTTACAGTACTTTGTAGAGTTTGAAAAATGTTTCATAATTGGAGAAACAATTTCAAAATAAATTTTTTTTATACGTAAAAATTTAATTTTTCTCACACACTAAAAAACAAATTTTTTTGCACTTTTCAAAAAACAAACCCAAATAGAAAAACGTACAGAAATGTTGGACTCCTGGTGGTAAAAATGTTGAAGGAAAAATACTCATAAAATTTATCATTTTATGATTCCTTTTTGGAAGTGAATATATGAAGAATATGTAATTTTCCTGGCATAATAATTTCATTGCAGCAAATGCTTATAATTCAAAGTTGTACCTCTGATACCACTGTAAATTGTATTGCAAGGAGTTCTGTTATTTATGCTGGCAGTGATTTCTTCTGCATTCAATATTCGCTCCCTCATATGATTGCATTTTCTTCAAAATTGTTAGGCTTCTTCAATAAAGCAAAACTATTTTTATTCGGTATTGAAGTTTTTCAAAAATACTTTTTCGTAGACCTCAACGACTAGAAAGATGCCATAAGGTTTCATAACAATGAAATTCAGAAATTGATAAGCTCTGATTTGCTGCTCAAACGGGGTAGTGATTCTGCTCGGCTTGGACTTTTGTTTTAATTAAACTGAATTGGCGTTGACCTGTAAATAAATTTTATTTATTTCTAGAACAATTTTTATTTAAGCCAATCTCTCGTGTAAAAGATTATTGGAAATAAAAACTACAATTTATGATAAAACGTCAACTCATGATATGTTACACTTGTTACATCCGATTCCCAGCTCGTCTACCGATTTTTTGCAAGTAGAGTACAAAAATTTCAAATATTTTTGATGTATGAATGTTTTATAACACCAAGCAATTTTAGCATACACATGTTTTATTAGATGCTTCTGCTAAAACAAGAAACTGCCAATAAAGTTGCTGATGACGATTTCAATGGGAAGATGTGGCTGCTGATGACGAAGAAGTGTTGGGGTCTTCTCTCTCTTCGGGCTTGCGATGTTTTTTTGTTGTTGTTCAATAAATTTTCTTAGTTAAAAGAACACGAAAATTATTTATAAGCTGTATATTAAAAATGGCATTTCGGTGCCATAAAAAAGCAACACCAAAGCCAAAAAAGAAGAACAAAGCACTTAAATAGATTTATTATTACACACGTCTTTTAAGTAGTACTTTTAATGTTTTATACTTTTGCTGTTTTTGGTGGAAGACTTTTCGGCGGAAAAGAGAGAGGTAGATGAAGAGGACTTTTAGTAAATTAAGCAGAAACAACAGCTTGGCTGCCATGATACTGGAGGAAGGAAAAAGCTGTGGCGGTTGCAGTTGCTGGTTGTGGTGGTGGTGTAAGAACACATCATATTGCACCATGCCACATAAATCACTTTAAACAACACAAATCTTTTTCTTGCTTAATTTTGTTTGCTTTTTGTTCGCTCTTGTTCCCCTTTTTCGCCTTTTCATTCCTGATTCATACTTCCAATGTCAAATTATAAATAGTAAATGTTGCTGCAACAGCATTAACTCATTTGTACAACATAGTTTCTGCTTCACTATTTGAAATTAAAATGATTTTGTTGATGTTTCTTTCAGCCATTTAAAAGCAAATAAATATATTCAGTTATAACATTTTTTAACTTCAATTTTATTTTAATTATAAATATTTTTATAGTTTTAAATTTACTTTTTTTCTTCTTATTAAAAATGTATTTTAAATTGTTGGCGACAACAGAAAACGATCATCATCATCAGCGGCAGCAACAGCAACAGCCTGCCTGTCCGCCTGATTCACATTCACTTTATCACACTTGCAACATTTTTAAGCGAAATGTAATGATCTGTTTGTTGTTGGTGTGGTGGAACTATGAAATAATTGCCACCACATACCATTTAAACAATTTAACAAAATACAAAAATACCGGGTTGATTTCACAAGAACTCGTTCCCGTGTCGTGATTTCCATATGTGTAAATGCAGCATGCGGTAGATATGTAAGCACCCGGTCGGACAATAAGTAGTGGTCGATTACAAAAGTTAACTTTAATCTAACCCACATGTAATGAAAACGTTCCCTTATGAAAAGCACATATTCTGCACACACCTAAAAACATGCTAAACAGAGAAAAGTGGGCTGTGATTCTTATTCATTGGACTGTCATTTTGGTTCAAACTGATTTTGTATTCAAGGACAAAAACAAAAATCAAACAGTTTTCCCTTTATTATTTTTTGTTCTTTTGCCTTATCGAAATGTATTCTTATCTTATTCTTTCTATTGTATTTCATTTATTTTATTTTTATACTGCAAAGCCTTTAGAGACTATTGAGCAGCCACTCAGCTATCGCAGTAATTAAAACAAATGCAGCAACAAACAATTTAAGCAGTGAGTTGATTTTAGATGATGTCAGTTTGCTTGTACAAGCTTAACATGATTTTAAATCAAGCTCTTTTGCATAATAATTTAACATTTTTTCTGTATCTATTATTTTGTAGCTTCATGATTGTGTTCATTTGTTATTTACTCACATCTTCCACTCTATACGTAATGAAAAAATATGGTTGAGACAACCATATTCGAAGAGAAATATATATAATTATTTAAATGTATGGTTACAGGGTAGTAACATGAATTGTTAAATAAAACCTGTAGATTGTTACGAGTTTCACTTTCAGTGATCAGGTTATTGTGGCCGCTAACCATGTTATTGACATATTCAATCACATCGACAGCAATCAGCATCAAATAATGCCATTGCCATTTCCTACCACACTATTGTCCCATCCAAACATAATATTTTCAATTCTGGTATTGGGCTTTGGCAACTGCGGTTTTGTTTCTTTTCAACGAAAGAAAAACGTTCCTTAATAAACGCATACAAAGTTTCAATCACAACACAAATATTGGAGCAAAATTAGCTGTCAAAGGCGACAAGAATAATTTTGTTAAAGCAACAATATTTTGTTTATTATTTCCTTGCCATTTGATAGTTAAAAAATATTATGATTGTCACAAATATATATTGTTCAAACGTTCATTACAAATTGCTTTTTTACATAAATATTTAAAGTGCCATATTTGAGCACTGAACGAGTGTAACGTATTTTTTTTTTTTTTGACTTGTACCAGCACTTAGGGGACGACCCCTATTTATGCATGCAAATCGTACCGGAACTAGGTTTTGGGGAGGAGAAACATATGGCCGGCAAAAGAGTTATATCCGAAAAGTGTGCTTTCCATAGTGGTGAATAGCAAAGAAAGTTGTGAGAGTTAAGTGTTGTAAATAGAGGAAAATTGTGTCTTGTTATGAGCTGCAATTAAAGATATCACGAAAGAGTTTTTAATAAATGTGAAAACGTAACAATCTCTAAACTCTTCAAATAGAATATTTGCAATAATTTCGCAGAAGGAAGGCGGCACAAAGTATTTGACCATAAGCAGTTTGCTGTAAATAATATAGAAATTATTTTAAAATAAATTCAAGTTGCACTTTATGCGATTTTTAGTTGTAAACTTATTAAAATAAAGCATTATTTTCTTAAGACACTTTTAAGTATTTTTGGCTTCAGTACTGTGAACTCTTTGTTGTGTTAGCAATCAAATAAAAGAACTAGCATTAGACATTTTGCTCAACTTAATTTGACATTATTTACAACAGACTATTTAAAGAAAAGGAACATAACTAATCGTAAAGTATCCCGCCCTTATGCTAATAACAAATAGTGTATATTATTTTCCACCACCAACTTGCTTATGCATCATGCACTTATTCCATTTGTCCTGCTCACTAGAACAGTTCATTATTTCCCAGTGTTGACCAACCATCTTATTATTAAATAACTGGCTTTAAGCTAATTTAAATTTGACTGCCTTTCCGACAGGGTGTGTACGCGTGCGTGTGTATATTTGGGAGTGTGAATTGGCTCGTTTATATAAAATATGATTTAGCAATTAGCAAAGAATTTTAAATCTCTTTAAATTAAACCGCTTTGATATGTCATTAAAGCAAGAAATTAAACAAATGAAATAAAACAAAATCATTTTTTGTTTCTTCACACAAATGAATCAAATTAAACACCACCCTTTCCTGCTGCCGCTTCAGTTATTCATTATCTGGGATCATGCCTGTGCACTCACGAACGAATGCCACAAAGAGCATGTGAGTGCGGCAGTGGCTCAAACAACCAACCAATTAAGAAAACAAGAATTTCAATAATTGTCAAAAAAAATTCACTTTTAAAAGCAACACTGACCACTATTTGAAAAAGGAGCCTAACATGGATCAATGTTGTTTTGATATTTTTGGAAAATTGTTTGCCACCGCTATTTTCTGCACATCAATTGAACCAGTGGATTAATAAAATTATAGAAAATATAACACAACAATGCTTCCGTTGGTGCATAGTGTAACTTTTCAAGAAAAATTTCAACTTGGAAATGTAATCGTGTCAGATTAAAATGCAATGTCAAGAAAGTTATCAAAACAAAAGCTTTATAGAGCAGTTCCTGCTAATTTAGCGTTACTCTACACAGAGAAAAAAACATGTTACATATGTAGAAAACGTGGCTGATTGCATGTTTATCGCTGCTGATTTTGCTTCATAGAACTTTCAGTTTAGCTCAACCTGATTTTGTATTTAAGAATCAAAATAAAAATAATTTTCAACAGTCTTTTGAGAAGTATCATCCAAAAGACTCAATAAAACAGTTGCTTTTTGATCAATATTGAAGATCAAGTAAAAAGGAAAAACAAAATTGAGTGCGGCTTAGTAACTAAATTTCGGCACTGACGACCAGTGTAGCAGGTCAGAATCATCAAGATGTCCATTCTTTTTACCTTCATTCATCAATATTAACTAAATTAGCAGCGTTTTGTTAAAACACTACTTAAGGTATGTATAAGGGATTTAAAAATAAAAATATATTTTTTCGTTTTCTTTGCTTCTTTTCTTTTTCTCATTTCATTGTCTTTCTCTTATCTTATATCATATCATTGATTTATTTTTTGTGTATTACAAAGCGTTTCGTTTACCGCTGATGAGAGTCGAGCCACAGCCTTGCCACTATTGAGCAGCCGCCATACTTACGAAACCATGCAAGAACAAGCAATTTAAGTAGAGACCGATTTTAATTTAGATGACAAATTTAATCAAGTTTTTGTATATTTACCCCCTAATTCATAAAAATTATTACAGGCTTATAAGACTGTTATTTGACATATTTGTATGGAAAATCTGTCAAACAAGAATTTTATAAACCTGTTATAATTTTTATGAATTAGACGGTAATTTTACATCTCATCTTTACTAAATGTGTACACTAGAAAAAAGTACTTCGATTAATTTTCAAGCGGCATCTTTTATTAAAAATATTTTAATCAAATTTTGAATCGTTTTTCAAAAACAAAAATATATACATATATGTTTTTATTATTCTAAAGTGAATCTAATTATTTATTTGCTATAACAGCCGATTCAATTGTATTATTTTATGTCTAAAAATATTTCTTAATAATTGTTTTCTGCCTTTAATGGCCATCTATTGCTGTCTACAGTTTGTTGAAGATTCTCAGCTTGTCACTCGAGACTCGAAGAAGCTTTAGGATATGCTTTAAATTTTAAAATCACAAATGTTCAAACAAATCTTTAATGCAGAAAACAAATTTATTGTGTCGCAATATTTACTTTTCTTCACAATTTCCACATAACGAGTTGCCATTGGTTATAACGATTTGTCTTTTTGAAACTATTCACAATGTGTAAACTCAGTTCTTACCAAAGACACGTTTAACTGCCTGTTCCCCAATGTCGAAGTCGTGCGATCGCATTCTAAGTGAAAGAAAATGGTTTCGGGTTCCTCTATGATGTTCTTTTATTCGAACGATGACTCGATCGATTTTGTTGTCATGCAAAAATCCGATTCTTCTAAACGACAAAATCAATCACTGGCTGTTTTGATATCGAGTGGGAGTTTTTATAGAAAAAATTTTATATATATTTGTCAAAAAAAAAAAACTGGTAATAAAACTAGAAAATCACACATATTTTTCATTTTTATTTCATTTAGTAAATTTATCAAACAATTATCATATGTATATATATTGTTTTTCAAATTGTTCACTTGTTCGCTGGATGCAAGGAAATCCTTAGTTTGCCAGAGGAACACCAGTATTCACTGCGTCAAAGTACTTATTAAATGTCTATAAAAAAATACTTTTAAATTTTGAAACACCACAAACACTATTTCCGCACTTCCAAAATTTTTGCTTTTTTATTTTGTACTTATTTATGTATGTATTTGCTTTGGCTTGTCAGATACAGCTGACCAGCTTTAAGAAGCGTTGTATTTACACGAGAAAAATTTCGTAGTTTTTGTGAATATTTTAATAAAAAATCAACCAAAACTTTAATATGGTAAATGAAAGAAAATTCATGACGTAAGACCATGCGAACGCAAGCTATCGAAATAGATTAAACCGAATTGATTCGAAATCAAACAACTACATTTCGATCGCCTATAACTATAAATTTTCTTGCGACATTGAGGAACAGGCAGTAAATCTTGATGCATTCGTGAGTTGTGATAGGAGTCAACGGTATTCATATTATTAAGTTTGCCCACATTGATTTCTTTCAATGTTTGAAGATAAGGCGGTGCGCCATTATTGAATCCCATAGCACCATAATTGCCTAAAGATTTCGCTGTACAGCAGAAGTTTACAATTCAATTTTAAGTTCGAGTTTCTTTGGGTAAGCCAATTCATTTGCACCACAGACTACACAGAGATGAAGAAAGTGAGTTGAACTAATGTAAAGTTTAATATATTTTTCCCTTGTCAAAAATCTTGTTACATACATGCACTTTTAGTCCAGGTGTCTTTTCAGACTGATTGCATTGTTGTGTAGGATAGTGATTTACCGCCTTAACAGAGGGGAATTTGCTTTTGAAACTGAAAAGTTTTCTTTTTTCGATGCAGAAACCTATATTAAATTAATGTTATTTTTGCCTTATGAGTGCCTTCTAATTATTTCTTCTTAACCCACTGTGCTTCATCAAAAATCACTAAATTAATTTACAGTTTTGTGCATTTTCCTGAGGAAAAGCATTCAGTTGCAACTTCTTTATGGGTCTCTCTTGTCTGTGTGAAAAATATGTCTTGTGTAAATTGGCAGTTTCTTCATTTGTTTGCCATTTTACTTGCTGACATACAAACAATTTTACTAATTGGTATGAACATAAACCGCCACAGATTTACACTGGCACACACACACACACACACACACACGCACATACGTTCATGTGCAATTTGGCTTAAAATTCATTTCAAAAACAAAGTATTTGATACGGAAATTATTTGCTAAAACTGAAATTAAATGAAAAGGCTGCAAGACTGAATAAAGAAGAAAAAAAAAAACGAATATTGCATGGAAACTATGTTTTATTTATGGTTTAAAAAGTTTATTTAAGCAGTCAGTCACTCACTCACTCATTGAATTCACTCAAAAAAAATTTGTTTCAATTAAAGCATTTTTGTGTGATTTTTTTTTCTTTGCTTTTAGTTTCTTTTAATGATTTATTAGGCGTTAACAGTTTTTATTAATTTCTTTTTGTGGTGTTTTAAATAAAAAATATGTTAAAGAAATTCCCTCTAAAAACTTATTTTAAATAGTTTTCGTTAATAGTGGGGGTTTTTTTGATGATATGAAATTTATTGCTTTTTATAAAATTTTTGTTTCAATTTTTTATTCAATTTATAATTTTACAAGCCAAAATGCCAGCTGCAATTAAACAATTTCTCTTATACAAAGACATGAAGTGTGTTTTATTGCGCCACAATCCACTGGCAGGTTATTGAAGTGTTTTTTTTTTTTTTTTGTTTTTGCTAAAGAGGAATTTGATTTCTTTTAAAGATTTTTAATTTAAATAAACCTTAAAATATCAAAGGCATATCACCACACAGAAACCTTTAATTAGCTGTCATTAAAAGTCTTTTATAATTTCAACGCATAATTGCAGAAATAAAAGCAACTATTTACCTTCGACAACTAAAGTTTATGCCTTGCCAGCATTAACGAGTACATCTTTCACTTAAGCGAATTTAAAAAAAAGACTGTATGCCACCCACAGAAAAAACCATTAGCAAAAATATAAAAGTTCAAAGAAAAACATACTAACATATAAATTATATTTTATAAGCGAACGCAGCAATGCAGCAAGTAATATCTGATGTGATAAAGTTCTTCTGAGACCACCGGGCAGCAGAAAATTTAAATTGTTGAAATCGAAAAATGATTTGTCAAAACCCAAGTTGCAAAAATAAAAGTATCAAAAAGGTATCAAAATAAAATGTTTTAATACATAAAGGGCTAAGAACAGATGTGGATCAATGCCAACATCGGGTTTTTCGCGATATTCAATGCCACACGTTTGTCCGCGGACAATATGTCAGATTCTTCAAGTGGTCATCTGTTTGCTACTCTATCTTGGTCTATAAAGTACGTGTTTGCTGAGGTGTTACCAACACCTCCATTATATATACTCTGGATCAGTAGAACCTATTGGATATATACTAATACGCTCGAGTATTTTAAGAGCATCAGACCTTTTACCAGCCCCAATGACACTCGCTGGTCAAGTTCCTTACAAATCACGATCTTTGGTTTGACAACAGCAGTCCAATATATTCACGTCTGCCATGGGATTTTAAATTGTCAATTAACATATGCATCCCTGATCTGAAACCTTCGGCAGAGGTTTTACCGGACCAACTAAATGCTTAACCCAGAGGGTGTAGCTGCTCCATTTACATCAACTGAATCGAAAGATTTTTTCGCATCCGAAGTTGTGTTCATATCGCCCCTACCACTTCAAATTACACAATGTGCCAAAACAGTTCTATGAAATTTGTTACATCGGTCCTGGATTACCGTATTACCATACCAGAGAGTATTTCTTCTCATGCGGTTACATAAGAAAAAACTTTAAAAATTTTCGTTTTTATGGACGGACTGATTTTGAGTAGATATTTTCGCTTTCTGAAAAATTATGGATTTATCTATTGCATGCCTATTGGGTAGTTTGAGGTGGTAGGGTTTAATAAAAATTATCCCTGCATCACCCGTTCATATGACAAAATATAAGTTATGACCATTACGCATCTCTATTCTATATTATTGTTGTGATAGTTGATAATCAAACTAGACAAAGATCGTTAGCTGGAGGGAAAAGTAGCAAAGCCACCACATTTCTCGTCAACACCTACCCATGAGCTCAGAAGCTAATGTTTCTAAAATGACACTCATGCCACCCCAGTTGTTGCATATTTTCAGTCTAATTTTTAGCTTTAGCCAACACAACAATTATAGCTTTTATCTATATTTTTCATCGTATATGTACCGGGTAGAAGTTTCTCACCACGTACACTTATTTTAAATTTTTCCAGTGTTGTTAATTATAAGTTTTACTACCAGCTTTTTCAGATATTCTGCTGTGCTCAGCGATTGCTAAATTAATTAATTCTTATTACTCGAACTTTTCTTCCGTAATTATTTTATATTACTTACATATTAGTGACGGTAAAAGAACACTACCGGTGCACGGGTGTAAGAGTTCATGAAAAAAATTGTAAAAGGCAAACAATTTGGAAAACATTAATCGGTTAAGCACAGCAAACGAATATTGCCAAAAAAATGTGAAAGTTTTATGCTTCAAAACTATTTATTTTGCATATTTATTAAACTTTTTAAGTTTTTCAAAATTTTTTGCAACATTGCTTTTTAGTAAAATATTTTAAACCATCGGTTATAAGGATTTGTATTTTAAGAGTTCTAAAAATGTAAGATCCAAGTAAAAAAAGAAATGTTTTTATTATATGTTGATTGGCCTCAAAATCAATTTGTAAAAAAAAAAAATTAAGAAAGGTAATTTTTGTGTTTCGTTTTCCAAAATGTCTATATCTTCAAATTCCACGGTTGCTCGTTGTGTGAAAGTTAGTGAGAAGAGTAAAGGAACACTTCGTTTTTTCAAGTTCCATTGTGCTGATGTTTGAAAAGTTTTTCAAACGCCTCTGTTTCAAGTCTACTGACCAGTTAGTTGGAACCAACGAAAAGAAAGAAAATAAAACACTACAAACAGCAAAATAAAATATGGATAGATGAAATTATATATGTATAATATATTGATAAGTACATAGGCTTATTACCCTCGCAGTGATAAAATCTGTGGCACTAACTAATAGTGCTCCCCCAGCTCAAAAGCTCCGAAAGTAATTTTCTTTCGTTCCAGATTTCTGGTACACCAATAACTGTCATGTGTAATCTGAATAACTCGCAAACTTTACCACAACGAAGCTTAATAAACCACTACTTAAACCGTCCTCGTATTTCTCATAATCCAAGTGTATTTTGTTCTTAAGATTAATGATACACATCCGTTTAGAAATAATGTTTATGTCTGGTTCCAAACTTTTATTTTGTTCTCCTCTATCGGAAGACATTTATTGGAAAATAATGTTTTAAAAGTTTTCATTTCAGAATTATTAGTCATTTGAAGCCACAAAAATTGATACATTATTTTCTATCATTTATCATTTCTTGTTAAACGAACACAGAGAACATAATTTTTTGCTACGAAATTTTAGAGAATGTTTTTTTTTCTGTTAATAAATAATTTACCATTAAGAAACGTTAGATTGAGAAGCACGATTGTGAAGAAATTATAAGCAAGTGACTGCACGCAAAGAAAAAGTCTGTTAAAAGTTAATTTTTCCTTTCACAAATGAAGAACGAGGTTCCAGTTTTGTAAGTTTGCTACACTGCTGTGATTAATATGTGGACTTCCTGTTGAGCTGGAGGGCTATTATCTGTTTCGTAATCTCTATACCACTCATCAGCTCCCAATGGCCCCGAACTCATTCACTATTCAGCCACATAAGATATTGCTAACTCCTTGTCCATTTTTGATTTTATTGAAGTAGATTTTGCTGTCTTAAAATAGCTTTTGTGGCAAATAGCATAAGATAATTTTGTTTTAACTGATGTATATCTTTATTATATTTATTATTATTTATTATTACCGTGTTTTTAGTGTTTACAGAAATAAGGTAGAATTGTGACACTAAAACACGGTAGGAGACAGTTTCGAATTTGGTTTACATGAGCACACCTGGCTTAATTGTCTTGTCTGATGGTGGACAATTTCCACTCAACACTCCGGTTACTTGATCAAACTTCCTACTGGCAGCATTGTAATTAGAAGTTTAACAACAAATTATAATTTAAAATAAAGATCTTTACAGACAAGTCTGTTGATTTGAACAACATTACCAGACTAGAATAAAAAAATGTGGTGTTGGATTGAAGACTCCAGTTTGTATTCGATAACAAAATTGTTTCTCCATTATTAAAGAATTGATAATACTTTAATAATGGAAAAAAAATCGTTATCGAATGTAACTTTTGCGTTGAGTTAATGGAGCAACGATTCCGTAATTTTCAATTCAACGAAACATTTTTGTTTATTCCAGCAACAAACCAGTCACTACGTTTCAATCAAGGCTCTCCAAAGAATCACATATTCGGAACAGAGCTGGAAGGAGGCCGGAGTTTTGGCAGCCATCTACCAGGTACTCTGGCACAAATATATGTCCCGGGAGGAGACAAGAAATAGCTTTCTTCTACTCACTCCTTGACCGAGAACGAAGCAGAGGGATAGGTAGATATTTCAACACCGTAGCGCTTTTCATTAGCTCTGACATGTCTCGAAATAAGTTTTGTTTTTTTAAATGCACGTTTCTGTAGTAGCGATCAAACCACACAGCCACAAGTTTATTTTTTATAGGCTTATCGATCGATCCAATAACAAGCCTATACTGGCATAATGTCAAACGACATGGGCAAATATGCCCCTGCATCTAACCTAAAAAGCGACATCAATAATGTCTAATATTGATTATCTTTTTTATAAACATCCTCTTACAAAATTCGGAATTTATATTGTGAGCCGCAGTTATCTATGCATATCTGAATGGTATTATAAAAATAAAAAACAAGCTAAAATGAGAGTAACTTGCTGGTGTGGGTGTTGAAGTAACAATGTTTCTAATAATGGTAATACGTCAGAGCTCAGAAACACTGACCTGGAAGAACAATTATTAATCTCGTTATATGCACGGAGTCGGCTAGAGTTTTCTTCCAGAAAATAC
Source organism: Sturmia bella (assembly GCA_963662145.1). NCBI lineage: Eukaryota > Metazoa > Arthropoda > Insecta > Diptera > Tachinidae > Sturmia > Sturmia bella. Next base: position 25,034,518 of record OY759172.1, read on the forward strand.
CTAGATCCTCCCAAGATGGTTGGGAAACTTACTCATCCGCTTGGATTGATTTCAACTTTAAGTTTTGCTTCGTATTTCACAAGAATAATAAAATGTTAAAAAAATGTTGAAAATGTTAAAAAAATCTTAAAATCATATTTTTTGGGCCAATAAACTTAACACTATTAAACACTTCCAAAAGTAAAAAAAAGAACATTATATAAAATTTTGCTCAGATCGAGTTTGCGAGAAAAATTTGCCAGCTAGTACACATAACTGAAACAAACTGTGTAGACCTTAAAAAGTCATAATGATCATCATATCCATAATGTGAAAGACAATAATGATGTTGCAGTTGCTAATGATGAAAACTGAAAATGCATCATCAAATATGCCGCCTTATTAACATTATTTCTACTGTGGCGAAAAAGCTTTTTAATGTTTTTTGTTTTGTCCTCTATGGCCTCATGATAAATTTTTTGTAGTCTACTTACGACTAAATAGCGGATGATCAGTTCGTGTGGCAGCTACAGACAGCGTTGAAGTAAACAAAATATGGCTAAAATGACTCAAAGACTGAATGACGCAAGGACATACAGACAGATGGGACAGAAAAACGAGCAAACTGCCAAACAAACATTGACTAGATGACAGTGAGTACCACTCGGTTGGTTGGTTGGTTGGTTTGCAGCAACAAACGATTAGACGCAATTAAATGCAAATTAATTGCTAGAACTACAAAAAGCACAAAAACGCACTGGCATTTTTATAGTACGTATGAAAAATGAAATGAAAATTTTAAACTTGAAAGCCGACAAATACAATTTGCAACGTTTTAATGTGTGAGCATAGAAACGCGCACTCACGCATACAAATGGATTTGGTATGAAAATATTTTCGCCTATTTGATTGACTTCGCTCTCCCTTTCTCTCACTCTCTCACTGTGCGACTGCTTTGCCGTTTGGGTGATTATTGTGGCAACTTGTGAACAACAAGTGCAAATGCACATTTTTCCCTCCTTTTTTAGCATTTTTTTTTTAAATTGTATGCATAACTGCAACGGGACAGTTGATTAAATATTATGGGCAATAAGTTGTCTAACACCAACCGAGTGGCACTTGGCAGCAGTAATGAATGCTACATGAGCGTTTTCGTTAAGAAAAATTTCAGTTTATTTTCGGGAAGAATGTAGTTTTAAGTGCTTACTGGTTTAGAGACGATCTTATTATAAAGCAAAGTTAGCTTTCTGTTTTCTTTTCCTTTCTTGTTTGAATAAATTAAGTGATTTTTGCCATCAATTAATTTACATCACTTGCTCGTGTTTACAAAATATATGTACGTATATGGATATACAAAGCCCTTTAACGCACGACTTAATGCTTATGTGTGCAAACACATTGTAGTAAAATTTACAAGTACAAAGTTTTTGTTGCATTTGTTTACTCATTATTGTTGTGTTTCTGGTTAGTTCATATTTTATACAGAGATGGAAAATGAGGCTTGTAGTTTTCGAAATAAAATACAAATACATATGTATGTGTTGTTAAAAAATTTGAGAGTTGCTCAACGTATAAAGCATAATCGAAATTATTTATTTATGTAACAAAGTAGTAATACAGAAATATTGCAGGAACTTTGCCATAATGCAATTGGGGCTTACATCACCTACATTCACTTCACGCTCACAAGTTATTTTCAATAAAATTGTATACATTAGTGTTTTGTTCACATATGTAAATCCACAAAACGTACATTAAAGAAACGTTGTGTGACAATTTTCCTTGCAACTGCAGTAGTCGTTATTATGTTATGGCGAATAAGAAATTTATGAGTGCTTGTATAAAATACTTGTATAAAATAGTCAAGCTCAGGGATGATGATGTGCTATTAAAAAGTATAATTTATTTTATTTTTAATGAAAAAATTTTATTTCATTGAATTGCAATATATTTATATAAAATAAAAATGTCATACATTTATATTAAATAAGTCTTTTTTTGCTTTGGTTACCGAGTAGTTAAAATGGCTGTACCAAAATTGTGAAATTTGACACGTCCAAAATTCATAGGGTGCTGATGAAGGGTGTTTGCTACCCAGAAACAGCCGGTTGTCCACCTAGCTATTTAGTTTTACTTTTATTTACTTAATTGTTATTAATTAAGAAGTGACTAACCAAGGATTGTACTTGAGCTTGAAAAAAGTAATTTAATATAATATATTTTAGCTACAATAGAATGTTCTTGTTGAAACGTTACAAGCAAATATCGATGTCATCATGCTTGGCGATGCTGAATAATGAAAAAATGATTCTAAGAATAGCCGCAGTTGCCAAATCTTAAATATATTTATTGATTCTATTATTACGTTGCTTAGATATTTGTACTATAGTTTCACTTTTTGCGCGAGTATCATTTTAAAAATTTGGTTTTCCATCTCTGGCATATGTAAGTTCTTGCTAAAATATTCACATTATTATTGCTGTGGTTGCTGTCTTTGTTTTATTGCTAGTGGTTGCTGACGTATTGTTGTTCTTGTTTTGTTGCTTGGATGTACGTGGGGTTGTGTACCAGCAATATTCTCTACTTTAATGCATTTCGTTGTTGCAAATTGCAATTCTTTATTATTTGTTCTTAATTCTTTTCGTTGTTGCTGTTGCTATTTGGTTTGTAAATTAAAGCTAAGAATTACAGCCAAAGTGTTGTTTTTAATGGATGGCGTGCGAATTTCAACGCTTTTTTTGTACAATTGTTGTTTTTTTTTTTTTTGTTGGGCTTTCTTGGCCAGCGAGGAAAGTGAAAAATAAGACAAGTAGAAAAATGAGAAAGGGTTGTTTAACGAATTCATTTTTGCAAATTACTCAACAAATAATAAAATGTGTTTCTCTGCTGTTGTGTTTTGTTCATTTATTTATTTTTATATTGCGCCTGTTAAATGAATAAACAAATGAAGCTTTAAAATTTGATTGTGCTTTAATGAAAAGTTAATTTGTGCAAGTTAACGAATGACTTGTAACTGTAAATAAAAGAATTTAAGGAAATATTCAATAACATTAAATACAATAATATTTAAAAAATTAATTAATACGAAAAATCGAGTATGTACACAGAGCCCAAACCCTGTAGTAGAATCACTAAGATGTCCTCTATAAAACGTTTTTCGTCTAAAAGGAATACCGACAGAAAGAAAAGAAACTTTTTCTATCAGTATTTCTTGCAAATTGTGTACAATGGAGATTCCTTAGATTGGTTAGGTAATGTATTGAGTCATTCACTGGCCAATGGATGTGGTCTTGATGATTCACGCGTATTGTATAAAAATATGCGATTTACGGGAACAAGATCCCTGATCTCGTTAGTGCAAAATCCATTATAAAAGCGATAGAACAGTGTAGCACAGTCGAATTTCACCGTAGTTGTTGACAGGCTACCAATTGAAACGCTTACTATGATTGACAGTATTAGTAGATCATAAAAATAATAATCAATGAGTGAATCGTCATTCACTGAAAATTGCTAGCTAAATCTGATAGAATTCTGTCCTACTTTAAAAAGTCGCATCAAAATGGCCACACTATTATACTTTTGTAAACAACTTCAAAAAGGCAACCCTGATCGCTTAGAATAAGATTTTGAAAATTTTCAAAAGATTAGCAAATCGGACAGACTTGTCAAAAAGTCTTTCACACACACACACACACACACTTTTAGTCCAGACTATCACACTTTTTGGACACACATGTTATTTTTAACAGATCGTACGATTGAGTAGGATAGTGTAAAATTATGATTAGACATAAAATAGGTATTTCGAAGACGCTACGTTCCTCATCAGCACTCATTTTGGTAATAAGTTTAATACCTCCTTTTTTTTTTTTTTTAATTTAATAATACGTTTTAAGAGAAGATAAATAGTTGCACAAAAACGACAAAATGGTGAGTTAGTGCGAAAATCCGCGAAAAGAATGCATTACTAGGAAATATACTCAATATAGTTTTGAGAAAAATCCAACTGAAAACACAATGGAGCGCGCAAAAGGTGGCAAATCCGCCACCTTTTGCTCAGAAATAATTCCGGGAAGTGCATGAAAATTTGCAAAATTTAATTTGATTGTAATTGTTGATTGTACAGGAAAGCAACAAATTTGCAAAGTGTACATTTTATGTTCTCTTCAAAATATATTATTTTAAAATTTTAATTAATTTTTGTTTTTTTTTTTTTTTTTTGACGTAGAATAACTATTTTATGGCTTATAAAAACTGAGTTTCTTATAGCAATTTGCTTAGCAATTGTTTGCAAGTTTTGGATATCGTCCAATTATTTATGTGTTTATCTTCGTGTTAATTTTTTTCGTGGCCACTTAAAATAAACAAATTAATTAAATGTATTCCATTTGACAGCTTTACAATGTTTCTTGTTTTGGTATTCTCAATTTAAACGCCATTATATTCTTCCCAGACAATATGAAGAAACAGTTCATATACATACGTATGTATGTATGTATGTACACATGCATACATATTTTATTCTTCAAACATCTCGTTAATTATAAATTCAAAAATTTTGGTTGCTTTGTTTGGTGGTCTGACAGTTGCATGTAAATCAAACTTCATAAAATCTTTATTAATCATAAATCTCGCACAAATCTTAAAATGAAAGAACAAATTGAAATTAAAGATTTTTCGAAATTTTGAATCGTTAAATATTTTGACATTTCTTGTCATTATTGGTCATTAAGTAACAATTTAACAAGATTTTAACTCCCTCCCACTGTGTGAAACATGATTCAGACATTTTGAGGGGTTTCGTTTTATTTCCATTTTAAATGATATTTTGTTTAAACTAATTTAATTTCTTTTTCAAATTCTAAAGGCATCAAAAAATATGTTTAACAATTTTTAAAAAATTTTCAGGTTTTAAAATATTCAGGAGAAAACAGCTGAAATTGAACATACATGAGTACAGTAATAAATAACAGTTCCTTTTTTTATTAATGAAGAAATTTTCAGAGAAAAAGTGGTATTTTTTGTTTGTTTTTAATTTATGCACACACGAGTGAGTAACTGTGGAATGCTGGAATTGGACAGCCATCCTTTAAAGAAGTTTCAAATAAATTTTGAACCCCCATTAAAACACCTTCTAATTATTTGGGATGTTTGTTGGTGGCCGTGCACTCATTGTCTCATTTTATATGTGAAAAACAGCCATAAATTGAATGTTGTTGTTTCGATGTTCCGCAGGTCATTCCTCTTGTTTGAGTAAACAATTATTTGTCATTTCTTTTTCGTTTAAAGCGGGGTTGCGTATCGTGTGCTGACCATTTTTAATATGAATTTTTAGCTGCTTCTTAATTATGATGCATTAAGTTTGAATTATTTTAACGCAGCTACACAAATTTCCGGGCAAGTGTTTGTGTCGGTAGGAAAAAAGTAAGAAATGTGAGGCAGCTACAACTTAATAATTGCAGCACAAGAATGAAAGAAAGTTAAAGGAATGCAATCTACAGTACATTTGAAAGGCAACAATGTTCCAACAGCCGAATACTACGACCCCATAAACGCTGATGGAAGGACGCAAAATCAAGATTAAGAAACAGCAAATATTGTGGGTTACCAATCGCCTTCGTTGCCTTCTTTTTTATCTTTTAAGATAATTTAATATTATTATCTAGCGTGATGCACTAATTGAAGAATGCAAAATCAAGATTAAGAAACAGTAAATAAACATTTCTGATTTTCATTTTGTTCATGGGAATTATGGAATAAGTAGTTAAGTTTCAAACAAACTTTTCAGAATTTTTCAAGTCTACTGATGAGTTGCTTGGCACCAACGAAATGTCGTCGGCATATAGACAGCTTAAAAAGACAATAAATTTTTTGAAAAGGTTCATTTTTGGACCTAAATTAATACATTTCAATTGGCTCTTAAAGCAAATAAATAATTAAGTTCATATTTGGATTATAAAAATATTAAGCTGCGACAGAGAACAACACAAAATTGTTTTTCGTTTGCATTTTGGCAGTTTTTGTCGATTTTCTACACTTTTGTACAAGTTTTGTTCTTTTCAACTGTTTAAGATTTTTCAAAATTATTCCAACCACTTTATTTTTGCAATAGCCATTAACAAGTATATTTTAATTTTTTTTGCGCACTTTCGCGCTTTTGTGCCTTGTTATGTGTAATTTTTTAACTTCTGTAATAAGTAATTATATTTTCTCATTCTCAAACCATCTGTTAGATTGTAAAAAAATTCTCAACAATTATTTTCTTGTCGCCAAAAACAAAGTCAATTTGGGGGAATTTCATCCTAAAATCGTTTGTATTAATATAAATTCGTTATCAAAAATAGTCAACTAGCGTTAATATTGGCTAACTCAATGCATTGACTATGCTGGCGGCGTCACTTAATTTAGGTTGACAATGTGGGCAAATACATATACACAATTTTTTTTATTGAGATGCATGTTTACATATTCGAGATGCATGTATTTATTTAAGCACATACAAATTAAAACTACTAATTGTTCAAATATTGAAAAACCGTTGAAACTATTGTGCAGTATTGAGTACCCAATCGAAAAGTACTGAGTAACATTGAGTAATGCAAAGTAGTAGAATTCACCAGCACTATTAACCAGGGATTGAACTCCTTGAAGTGTCTGCCATATCAACCAGATCAGCATTAATACGGTTATAGTGTCAAATGAGCAGCTGCGTATCGGCTTCTAAGTTTTATAGAGTTATTTTTTTTTATTTATTATTTTGTTAGTTTTCTTCTTTGAACCTGTTACGATGTGTTGCTATTTAAATTCTATTCGCCTCTTCATCCTCCTCTAACTGAAGTTAAACTTAAACGTGGTCATCAGTACGATCAACATCAAGATCATTGATATCGCTTGATATCAGCAACCGAAGCCGCAGCAGCAGCAACACAAGATTATAACTTTGCGTTTGATATAATAAATTGATGTTTGCGTTAGTTAGTGGTGGCGGTGTTTGCAGGCGGTGTGAGTAGTAGAAGTAGTAGTGCGAGTAGATTGCATTTGATAGCGTCACAGAACTCATTAATAACACGAAATATTTCTGCTAAAACCTAATTAACACACAATCGCATGAACAATCCAACAAAATACAGCACAACAGACCCACCGATCGTACAAACAGACACGCAATTAAATTATTTTCTTTAAATGGACCACACACGCTCCTCTTGTCTGTGGAGTTGGTGGTTTAGGTTTTCGTATGAAATGTAATAAAAATCGGTGGACGATGTTTCAGTACACTCACTCGCAATTTACGCATTGAAAAAGAGCAGTTAAAAAGGTATTTTATGGTATAATTATTTTGTTCTTCTTTTTTTTCTTCATTTAATTAGTTTTATTTGTGCATTTCCATCAAAAAGGAAATGCAAAATACTTTCGGTGTAAAGACGAAGAAAATTATAATTAAATGGACAATTCCAGAGAATCAAGTTGTAAGAACAATACGTAATCAGCCGATTCATAAGCTTTTTGTATCGTTGTATCGGTTTGTGGTACTTAACTCAAATTTATATGTTTTGCTAGTAATTTGTTTCGAAAATGTTGTTAAAGATATACAAAATAAAATCCTGTATTAAAAAATAGTGCTGAATTGATATCTGAAAGTAAGGCTAGGAACACAACGTCGAGCCAAGTCCCCATGGGGCTACGCGGCGAAGACCCTATTCGGTGTTCATCTAGAGAGTACTAATATAGGAATTTTTTTTCCATCTGGCAGACTATTGCACAGTTCTGAAGGCGGAAGTTCGGGCAATAACGGAGAGTATATTGAATATATTTGAACGTGTGTTTCAATTGATCTTAAGCAATGGGCATGCAGAGCCCACTCAACTCTTTGAAATATCCAAACTGTGGGACTCAATAAAATAATACTATGAGGTGATCCAGACCAGAAGAAAACGGAGAAGCTACTAAGACGTGGCAAGTGCGGATTTAGTAGAATAATGGGAGTGATATGAGATCACTAACAACTACCGGAATATATAAGGCGTATAGAAATGAGGGAAGGAGATGAAATATGGGGAGGATAGTGAGACATTGGAGCACTATTTGTACCAACGATCCGCCGTACATAACTCACCTTTGGGGTATATGCTGGAGGAAACTAAGAAAATTATTGTATGATACCGAATTTTTATAGGTCTATGAGCTAAAATTATTCTGGTTAAATTCACGAAGAGCACAACAAGCCCACACTGGCTTAAGTGTCTGTTCTACTTCTCCTATCAACCAAACCTAATCTATTTATTAACAATATATCTTACAAATACATTCATAAAATGTACTTACAGATGATGGGTGATTAGACCTTTACAAATCTGTGATTACTGACTATCCTGCTGTCGAAATTTTGCATCACTCCCTCTTAAACATAATCTCTTTGCAACGTAGTTTTTAAAGAACCATTTTATTTAAATAATTTTTTTGCCGAATATATTAACCATTGTTTTGCATATGTCAATACAACTTCAGCATTTACAGTCAGATCTGAAGCTAATATATATCAATGGTCTTTTGTTTAGAAGGCAATGATTTGCCCCAACTGCCTGCACCCCAAGTATCCTGCCCCTGTATTTACCTATCAGATCGTTGTTTTTAGCTTAAAGCTGAAATTTCTCTCAAATACTACAATTTAATTAAAATACTTTTTTTGGGGGAATTTTCTTTGTTTTATTTCAATTAATTTGTAATTTTATCAAATAAAATTTTATTTGAAATACGTGTTTATTTCGCAATAAAACCCTCCAAATTATGCAACACATTTGGGTATTTAAGCCAGCACACCAGCGCACAGTGGTGTAAATAAAAGAAAAAGTGGTAAAAAGTCCGGAACTTTTAAACCACACAACGGATCTCGCTGAAAATTAAAGTAGTCATAGACAAGGAGTTATATTTTTTGTCTCAAGTCTTTTTAGGCCTATAGTTAAAACAGGGGCGGAGCTATGGGGGCTGAAAGTTACCTACCTCGAGTATAAAAAATTTTATGCAGCTTATAACTTTCTTATATCTTGGCCGATTTTAAACATTTTTACCTTTTTGTATTTTGCTTAGCAAGGCAAAGAAAAAATGTTATGAAACATGTTTTCATATCTCTTACAGTTTAAGAGATATTCGCCTTAGAATATTATTTTTTATTATTTTCGCCGCAACTTCTTTTGGTATTTTGCTTATACCTTTTTTGTTAAAATTTTGATTTTAATTTGTGGCCCACCGTTATATTCCTTATAAAATTCTAAGTGAGATAAGGTACCGCTTTATTAAAATATCTTGGTCCGATAAGTCATAAAATAGGTCTTAATTCAAAACTTTGAAATTTCACCGAAAAATTTTAATTTTTCACAAAAAAGGTGGCTTCATTATTTTTGAATTCGTAAAAAATTTTGTTCCAGCTTTTATACTTATTTTTACACGTAGCGAAAGATAATCTCTTAAGAGTGTGTAAAAATTTTATTTTGTTTAATTTAAACTAAGTACCCTACAGTAGGCAGTGGTCGAAAATCATAAATTTTTAAAAAAAATTTCGGATATGTGGGCGTCTGAAAAGTTTTGCCAAAAGTGAAATGAAATTCTGTGAACGACGTTTTATTACAAAATCAGTTGGTATTATTGCTGCAAAAGCTCGAGAAATCCTAGATATAATTAGCGTTGCCAGACTGAGATTATTAAAAAAAGTCAATTTTTGGAAGGGACAATTTTGAACTGCAAAAAAAATTCATTTACGATTTATATTTCTTTCTGAAATTTATGCTTTTATTTGAAAATTTTGTATTTTAATACGCTTTGAAAAATTATGCAGGTATCTTTCATCGTCTTGCAGATATTCAAGTTTCACTTTGATTTTTATGTGCTAAAAACTATCCTTTTATTATTTTTTTCATTGTTTTCACGAATGTGACTTAAAAACATAAATAAAGTATACATTTTTGCATATATTTGAAAAGAAGACACAAATTCCTTTCCAACGATATATAACATGTATACCTTTTTTAAACATTTGCACATTCGGGAACCACTAGAATACTACGCAACCAATACAAAGTAAACAAGTTTGGTGTTTTGAGAGACAGCCAGACATACGAATTAAATGCACTTAGTTCGGTCAATCAAAAGGCCAAAAAATTCCTGATAATGCATTTAAATACCTGAAATTCTACTTTCAAAAAGAAAACGATAACATAATAAAAAGTTACAATATCGAAAGGAAAAGTGGTCATAAAAATAACAGATTTCTTTGTCTGCAACAATATAACCATATGCATACCTGCTTATTCAACTGTTCGATAAGAAAATGAAAAGCAGTTGATTGGGCGCAAAAGCTTTTAATCTGAATACAGCGAGGCAAAGCAGAGAGAAAACAAGCAAATAAAGGATCACTCGCAGAAGCGGGTTGCCCGAATGCAGGACGGCGTAAAGCATATGGATTCAAAAGGATCTCAATTAAACCAGCGAACACATCACAAAAAAAAATTTATAAATATAGGAGAAATATAAAATGCAAACTAAAAGGATTTACCGACTTTATTTTAATTAAGTAATGTTTGAGCCTTAAATCTTACAACTTATTTCTCATTTATTGATTAAAGCATAAAATATACTAACAGTTTTGTCTACTTAATATACAAATTTTCTTTAAAATAATCGGAAGCGTCATAACTTAAGAGTTTTAATTTCAATTCCTTCGGGATCATCCTTTTCTATTTCCATTGTTATTTTTGGTAACCATTTTATGGTCATTATTTTGAGCAGTTTTTGAACACTTTCGTGTTTTAAAAATTCTATACTGCTTAATATCTCTGTTTCTAGCTTCCTGAGCTTCCTCTGTAAATTCCCCTAAGGGAAGAATATTGTTCGCCATTATTTCTGTTGTATGTGTTAGAGCTTTGTGTACGGTTGGTGTTAATGGTCTCCACGAATACAGATTATTAATTAAGGTCAGTATTTCTTTTGCATATTTTTCGATTTTATCGGTGTTTATTACTTTTTTACTATTTATGACAGCTAGTATTACTTTACGGGCATGAAGAGGTGATATTCCAAGTTGAAGAGAATCTTCATTGTATGGGACTTTTCTATCAATATCATTTAAGTAAAAACTCTTCTTTCCACATATGTACGTTACAATTCATGTTTGATTTCGTATCGGTAATTGCCTTTGCGACTTTTCCATATATCATTGTTAGATAAGGTTTAAAAGAAACAGTAATCGTTCTTCCAGATATGCAAACATCAATGGAAGCCATGTTGGAAATTTCGCGGTTGATATCATTAACAAGCATTTGAGTTGTTTGTTTGTTTTCTTTGATATACCCAAAACGTATTGGCCGGCATAATAACTTAGACCCTGGCGTGTTATTTTTCCACAGATCACGATATGAATTTTACTCGATGTGGGCATTTGGTTATAGAGCCGCAGCCGTAATGGCACTAACGATGCCATTAGAACCGTGGAAAAGTCTGCATTGGAATCGCTTATTTGCTTATACTCAGAAAATCTAGATGATCCATCACATCCCCATTTATATATCTTAATCTCTTTGGAGAGTTGGTAGTACGTCCACAACTTTTAGCGCTTCTTTTTGCTGCGATTTCATCAAAGTCCGTTTAAAGGAATCTTTTATTTGATCTCCAAAGTAACCAAGTACCATCTCTTCTTTTTTCTTCTTTTTCGATATGAAGTGCTCAGCGTTTTTAATATTACTACTGCATTTGTCTTCTGGCATAGACATTTTATACGTACCGCCAAAATTTTCCTTTGTGAGGGGTGAACCCTCTGCTTGTTTTGTCACTGCTTTGGCCCGATTTATGTACCTGCTTTTGCTTTTAATGCTACGCTTATCACCGTCTTGCCGAATTGTTTCAATAGAAGGTATGCTTCCATTTATTATACGCGTTATTTGTGTAGATTTCAAAGAAATCTGTTATTTTCATGACCACTTTTCCTTTCGATTTTGGAACCTTTTATTATGTTATCGTTTTCTTTTTGAAAGTAGAATTTCAGGTATTTAAATGCATTATCAGGAATTTTTTGGCCTTTTGATTGACCGAACTAAGTGCATTTAATTCGTATGTCTGGCTGTCTCTCAAAACGCCAAACTTGTTTACTTGGTATTGGTTGCGTAGTATTCTAGTGGTTCCCGAATGTGCAAATGTTTAAAAAAGGTATACATGTTATATATCGTTGGAAAGGAATTTGTGTCTTCTTTTCAAATATATGCAAAAATGTATACTTTATTTATGTTTTTAAGTCACATTCGTGAAAACAATGAAAAAAATAATAAAAGGATAGTTTTTAGCACATAAAAATCAAAGTGAAACTTGAATATCTGCAAGACGATGAAAGATACATGCATAATTTTTCAAAGCGTATTAAAATACAAAATTTTCAAATAAAAGCATAAATTTCAGAAAGAAATATAAATCGTAAATGAATTTTTTTTGCAGTTCAAAATTGTCCCTTCCAAAAATTGACTTTTTTTAATAATCTCAGTCTGGCAACGCTAATTATATCTAGGATGTCTCGAGCTTTTGCAGCAATAATACCAACTGATTTTGTAATAAAACATCGTTCACGGAATTTCATTTCACTTTTGGCAAAACTTTTCAGACGCCCACATATCCGAAATTTTTTTTAAAAATTTATGATTTTCGACCACTGCCTACTGTAGGGTACTTAGTTTAAATTAAACAAAATAAAATTTTTACACACTCTTAAGAGATTATCTTTCGCTACGTGTAAAAATAAGTATAAAAGCTGGAACAAAATTTTTTACGAATTCAAAAATAATGAAGCCACCTTTTTTGTGAAAAATTAAAATTTTTCGGTGAAATTTCAAAGTTTTGAATTAAGACCTATTTTATGACTTATCGGACCAAGAAATTTTAATAAAGCGGTACCTTATCTCACTTAGAATTTTATAAGGAATATAACGGTGGGCCACAAATTAAAATCAAGATTTTAACAAAAAAGGTATAAGCAAAATACCAAAAGAAGTTGCGGCGAAAATAATAAAAAATAATATTCTAAGGCGAATATCTCTTAAACTGTAAGAGATATGAAAACATGTTTCATAACATTTTTTCTTTGCCTTGCTAAGCAAAATACAAAAATGTAAAAATCTTTAAAATCGGCCAAGATATAAGAAAGTTATAAGCTGCATAAAATTTTTTATACTCGAGGTAGGTAACTTTCAGCCCCCATAGCTCCGCCCCTGTTTTAACTATAGGCCTAAAAAGTTTTGAGACAAAAAAAATAAATCCTTGTCTATGACTACTTTAATTTTCAGCGAGATCCGTTGTGTGGTTTAAAAGTTCCGGACTTTTTACCACTTTTTCTTTTATTTACACCACTGTGCAGCGTATGCTACACAAATCTACATTGAATTTCAGCAGCACAAAAAATACGAAACGTTATGAAAAGTAAACATACTAAATAGAAAAAATGAACTTTTATGCTGCCATCCAAAAAAGAAAAGCGTAGAAAGGAACAATTTTTAACTGCTAAAAAATTGTGCTTTTTGTTCATTTAAACTTTTAGGGGTAGAAAAGCAAGAAATAAAATACAAATCGCTGAAAAAATCACGATAAAAAAATAAACAAGTGTTGTAAAAATTTCAAATTAAAAACGTGATCTCAGTGTGAATTGAATTTTGATATTGTTTCAACACAAACACAAAGGGGCAGGGGTGGGGGGAAGGGAGCACCTTCGTGCAGCAAAGATTTAACAGGAAGCTGTTAAAATATATACACCCATTTTTTTCCACTGAAGTAACGTAACTGTAGCATTAACAGTAAAAAGCACATTGGCTTTATAAAAATTTAACAACAAAAAAATTGTGAAAAAAAGTAAATAAACTAGAGGTCCTGTCGACGTAACAACTACAACTACAGACGCTAAAAAAACAAACATTTCAAAGTGAAAAATTGTGCGCCATGTTAAATTGTTTTGCTGTTTATCTCTCCATTCAAGCTGGATTTTTTTTATTGCACTTTCAGTTTTTCTTTTTATTATTTTGCTGTTTGTTGGCCATTAAAAGCAGAGTTTGAAGTAGTTCTTTTTTGTTTTGTCCTGCCCCCCGAATTTATAAGTACTGTTTTGCTATCTATCTGTTTACCCTTGTATTATGCTTTCAACACTCTCATGTCTGATGGCCCGAGATATAGTCCTTAAATTTGCAAAAAAAGGAAACTCTTGCAGTAAAAACAGTAAAAAAAATCATCGCCACAACTCTAGAGTTAAACCATTTAGGCGGATGAGGAAGTGTTAGGTTTGAAACTTAATTGACGTATAAATGGAGTTTTTGTAGTGAAGCAGCAGAAATAAATTGTCTGATTCAGTTGTTCGCCTGCAAACCAAAATGTAGTTGAGAAAAATTTGTTTTAAAAAAGAAAGCGCTCTGTTAGAAAAGATTTTCAAAGTTAAGGAAACGGATTTTTTTCCCTTTTTTTTTGGTTGCCTTAGCTAAACAAAATTTATAACACGAATTATCATCTTTGCTGCCGGCCAGGGATGGTAACTGGGTTCGATATAATTTTCATATCAATTAATTTTAACGATTTTATTTTACTTAACAGGAGCTGTATTTGGAAGCAGGAAGGAGAAAGTTTGTCTTTTAAATACTATTTAAGGAATAGCTAATAAATAACAATAATTGGAAAAAAAAACTTATTAAATTATGTAAAACCAGACAGAGCGAAAACTTCCTAATAGATTCAATAAGATTTTCCCTTTGAAACGTTTTTAGGCTGAGGGGTATCCCAGCAGAGAGAAAAGAAGATTTTTCTGTGGATATTTCTTATTATTTCCATGTTGCAAATCTTTTTAATTGTCTCAACAAGAAAAACACATAAAACCAAGAAGAAAACTTGTTACTCACGTTTGTTTTTACTCAGTTTCCGATTTGCATGGTACCAAAAAAAAAAAATTCTATAGAGAAGAACTTATTGATTCTATTAGGTTTTCTTGTAAATTGTATACAATTTAGATTTCTTATTGATTTTATTAGGTTATCCTATTAATTTTTCCCTTTTGGTTTTATTAGTTTCCTATATAAACACACGTAAATCATCTTTTTAATTTCATTAATTGTTGTTTTTTCAATAAGGTTTTCCCATTTAAAATAATAAGGAATCCTTCTTGAAAAAAAACCATAAAGATATCTTATTGATTTTGTTCTACTTTATTAGGTGCTTTTTTCTCTGTGAGTAAAATGTGGAAAAAGTCATTGCTTCGAAAAGACATTGCTTCGGTAAATTATGTTGTATGAGTTAGAAGTTACTTGCTTCTATAGAAATGCCTGATAAATTACGCACAATTGCACGTGAGTAATAATAAAGTAAGAGATTTACTAGTATAGTTATTGTTCTGTACAACCGTACAGAACCCATTCACCTTAACCCATTTCACCTAGAGCACGCGGGGTGCGAGACATTCCTTAGATTTAACATATTTGTTGCTTTAGTATATGTTGGGTTGTTGCAGCGGACAACTATATATCCAGTGAAAATTTCAGTCTCTTACTGTGCGAAAGTCACAGCTAACGTTTAAATTAAAGGGTGCCCCTTTCTATTGAGTCCTGTTTGAATATAAATTTTTTGATTTTTGTTGTTGTAGAGATCAGTCAATTAGATGTATTGCTCAAGTTGAAAGTTTCTTTATTTTAAGACTCAAAAGTTACGGCTAGCTTACAAACTATTTAAATTTTAAACTTTTTGTTGTTCTTGTTTTTTTTTTTTTTTTTTTTGTTATAGAGGCCAGGCAACTAGAGATATTGTGCAACTTTTAGGGCACAATCTCTTTACGGTTCAAAAATTAATTTTATTTTTAAATTTAAGATTTTTGTTGCTTTTGGTTTTGATGCTGCAACTACATACATATACTGTATAAATTTCTACGTCTTACGGTTCAAAAGTTACAGCTAATTTTCAGCTTTTTGTGTATGGTCACTCTTTAGTTTTTAATATTTTGTTGTTTTCAGTATATGTTGCTATAGCCGCCGGGTAACCACATGCTATCTAGCTCTTACCGTTTCAGAGAATGTGCGCTGAGACGGACGGTCGGTCAGCGAAATCACTGCAATAGGGTTCCGTTTTCACTCTATGACTACGGAATCCTAAAACTGTGCGTACTCATAAATCAGATCGGTTGGCAAAAGCAAGGAGGATCTAGAGTTAAACTTGAACGCATTGCGCATTCTTGTTTAGTAATA
Organism: Sturmia bella; assembly: GCA_963662145.1. Lineage (NCBI taxonomy): Eukaryota > Metazoa > Arthropoda > Insecta > Diptera > Tachinidae > Sturmia > Sturmia bella. The sequence goes on from OY759172.1 coordinate 25,050,741, forward strand.
AGTGGAGCTGAGTGTTACATAAAAAACTGGAACGAAAATAGAAGGAGGTGTCGTAGAAGCTTGAAATTCAGCTTGCTAATGCTCGCTGGCTGTTTTTCAAATAAACTTCGGGATATCAAAATCCATATATGACCTGATATTAGGTACTCATTTATATAGAAAAGCTTCTAATTACACTTTCGTAAAGGGTATATAAGATTCGGCACAGTCGCATATGGCACTCTTACTTGTTTATTTTGGCACAGAGATTTGTCTCTTTCCTTTTTTAAATGGAGCGGCCTATGTTTCGTTTTCGTTGCTCTATAGTTATTTGGTAGAAAAAGAAATTAATTAACAAATTCCAAATATGTAAACCAGATTATTTGTTAAAGCTTTAGCTTATGATGTCATTAGCGTGTGCATCTGAACTTAAGTAGTAAAATGAATAAGAAAATGTAGATTACTGATAATCAATTGAAAGCACTAACACAAACACCCGTACACACAAACACACACACACATACGAATATGTCTTAAATTCAAAGTCACTGATAACAACTGAATCGATATCTGTGAAATACATAAATAAAAACTTTGAGCGCTGGAAAGGAAAAATAATCAAGCAAAATGTAGTTGTTTATAAATAAACTAGAAATTATCAGCAGAATTGGATTTTTTTAATTCATTAGAAAATGGTTTCAAATAAAAAAACAAAAACTTAAATTTAGTTTAAGAAAAATCGTTAAAGCATTCACACTCGTACAAAATAATATGGGAACATACAACATAAAATATATTTTCAGTTTTCTGATTTTGTACTGGTTCGGCCTGCAAAATGTCAAAGCGGCCAATATGGTGTGCTACTTGGATACCAGCCGTGTGAGAGATGGTAAAAAACCCCATTCACTAAAAAACAAGTTTGAGACACAAAGTTTTTGTTTTAATTTCTAGTCCAACAAACCATTTTCGACCTCGATCCTGCCATGCAATTTTGCAATTATTTGATTTATGGCTATGCCGGCATAAATTCCGACACCTTTCAGCTGAAAACATTGGATCGTGCTTTGAATTTTGACTTGTATCATGCTGTTACCGCTCTCAAACGTAAACATGCCCATCTGAAGGTTTTACTTTCGGTGGGCGGCGATCGTGATTTGGAAGCAGAGGAGGAAGAGCCCAACAAATATTTAATGCTGTTGGAGAATATTGCGCATCGTAATGCTTTCATAAATAGTGCCCAGAGCTTTGTTAATACTTATGGGTTTGATGGCTTGGATTTGGCCTGGCAATTTCCCAAAAATCCACCTAAAGAAGTTTATACGGGCATACGGAAGGCATGGAACAAATTCAAGGGTTGGTTTAAGGGAAGAAAAATTGTGGATGAAAAAGCTGAAGAACATCGCGAACAATTTGTCAGTTTTATAAGCGAGTTGAGGCAGAGCATGAGTTCGTTACACGCTTTGTTGACAATGACAGTGCTGCCACATGTAAATGCGGAACGTAAGTGAACAATTTATTTATACTCGTGCTAGTATTATTATTAATATTAGAACACAGATGTTTCAAACATCGGCGTTGGTTTAGAATAATATTTTTAAAGTGGTATTTACTTTCCTCAAAAAGAGTTTTGCAACTATTTTACTATTCTTTGCAACCTAAATTAATACATTTCAATTGGTTCTTAAATCAAATAAATAATTAAGTTCATATTTGAATAAAATTAATGTTTAAAACGAGTAGACATATAACTCGTTTTAAACATTAATTTTGTTCAAATATGAACTTAATTATTTATTTGCTTTAAGAACCAATTAAAATGTATTAATTTAGGTTGCAAAGAATAGTAAAAGAGTTGCAAAACGAAAAGAAATGTTTGCTGTGTTAAAGGTCTATTTGAATATTTCTGATTCTCATTTTGTTCATGGGAACAAAATTAGAAATTTAGAAATTCATTGGAATTTCTAAATTTAGTTTACATGATTTGGTTTTTGTTTTTGTTCGGCAGCTTCCTAAATATAATTTCCAATTTGCGAAGAATAGTTTTCTACAATACAAAAAAAGTAATTCGAGCTGAATTCGTTAGTGGTAAAAAACATTTCTAGCATTCTTTCTACTCTGCTTTTCAAGGGGGGGTTTCCTTATAGTACAAATAGGTACTTGTTTATAATTAATCCTGTTTTCAAAAGGTTATTTCATCAATACTAAATTGTTTGGCAAAAAGCATTTTCCAAAATGCCCTCTCAAAAATGCACTTCTTAAAAAAGTTAAATGTGTTAACAAGTAATTGGTATAAAAAGGTCCTGGCTTGTAGAACGATACTCTGTTTGAGAAAGTACTTTTTGCATAAGATACTTTTTTCAAAAAGGTACGCTTAAAAAGTTTTACTATTTTTAGAAAAGTGCGTATAATTGTTTTTAAAAAACATTTTAAATTCTACTAAGTAATATTTTAAAAACTTAAAAAATACTATTTTTTTTAAATGTATGGTATTTTAAAGTGGTTACTTTTTTTTCGAAATATTTAGTATTTTTTTAACTGTATTAATTCTTAATAATGTAGTTATTTTCCCTAAAAAAGTTTTTAATGCACTACTTTGCTACTTGTCAAAAGGTAATTTTTGGAAAAATAAGTCCCGCATAAGCTACTCTTTTCGAAAGGTTTATTTTTCAAAAGTCCAAATTCGCAAAAACATGCTTTTTACAAAAAATTTTTTTGTGCTAAAGAATATTTAAAAAACGTTTTTTTTAAAGAAGATACTTATTGTGATGATATTTTTAAAGACATTTTTTTTTTAAAGAGGTTTTTGTTATAAAAAGTTTTTCTTCAAAATTTCTATTAGGAAATTTCTTAATTTTTCAGAAATTACTTAAATCATTATTTCAAAATGATATTTTTTTGAAGAGGTACATTCGTTTTTTTTTTTTTTTTTTTATTTAAAGAAACTTTTTAATATAATTACTACAAATAAAGAAAATAACAGTATAAATACCAAATAAGTATACACTGTGCCATAATCGAGCTCTTTAGTATAAAAATATATAGGAATAAAAATATATACAATATATACATTTTTTAAAACTAATTATATTTTTTATACAAATTATATACGAGGTAAATATATCTGTTTTAATAGCGTTTCGTAATAATAGGTACATTCGTTTTAAGCCAGAGAGTTTTTAAATGCATTTCATTATACCATATACAGATTTAAATTTTTAAAATACGTTTTTTTCGCATTTTTCATTTGCTTTTAAAATAGTAATATTTTTCAAAAAAGATGAATTGTTTGGAAACATCTTTTGTTCAAATGTATGATAATAATTTTAACGTTTTTTATGAAGTTTTAGTGTATAACTTTTTGTTGTTACCATATCATATTATTAGTTGTTTTGATTACCTCTCCCTCTCTTCTCTCTCTCTCTCTTCTCTCTCTCTCTCTTTCTTCTTTTTTAGTTTTTTATGACATTCCAAAAATCATGCCCAAGCTGGATTTTGTCACAATCGCCACTTTTGACTACTACACGCCCTTAAGAGATCCCAAAGTAGCCGATTACACCGCCTCCATTTACGAACTCTTTGAACGTGATCCCGAACTAAATATTGATCATCAGATCCAATATTGGTTAAATAATACTAGTGAAAATAGCAAATTAGTAATGGGTGTACCGGCCTTTGGGCGCTCTTGGATAATGACTAAGGAATCTGGCATAACGGGCTACCCACCCATACCAGCTGGGGGTGCTGCTCCAGCCGGGAATATCACTCGAACAGAAGGTTTACTGAGCTACCCAGAAATATGTGTCAAGATTCACCACAACAAGGAGCTGGAGGGCGATCGGGCGCCCTTGCATAAGGTGGGTGATCCAACAAAGCGCTTTGGCACCTATTGCTACCGGGATGCTGATGAGAATGGTGATTACGGATTGTGGATATCGTACGAAGAGCCAACTACTGCTGCTAATAAGGCTAATTATGCCCGAGTAAGAAGCTTGGGAGGTGTGGCACTGTTCGATCTAACCAACGATGATGTGCTGGGCACTTGTGGTGATGGCAAATATCCCATTTTGAGAAGCATAAAATACAAGCTATAAACAGCCTTATATGTTACCTTTTTCTGAGACAATAAATATTTTTCAAGAATCTGTTTAAAAATTGAAAATTAAATCCAATAACACTGTATTCAAGGCCTGATCAGCAGGAGAAAAAAGCCACTCTCCACGCCAGATTGACGCGAACAATTAGTCTTCATCACTTACAAAACACAAAAGATTAAGAAAGCAAAAAAAAAAAACGAATTAAAACCCAAGATAAAAAACACGACACTTGCATATTAATCCATTAAATATATTGGAGACAAAAATAAAAAATAAGCGATCAGCTTTTGATTTTTATCGATTTAATTGTAATGAATGAATGCACATTAAGAAGGGAACAACATGGAGAAAAGGCGCAAAATATCGAACACGGAGACTCTAATCAACTTTGTTGTTTCGAACACAGGTCTAATGAATATCAATCACAAGTCATTCATTTAGTCGATGAGTCAAACAACTGAGAGATGTTAATGTCATTATAATCATTGCAAGTGCTTGTGAGTGTATGTATGTGTGTGTGTGCGTGAGTGTTTGTGTGGGTATTGATGCGGCGGGAAGGAAATGGAGTAATTTGATTTTCTAGATTTTTGTTATTTTTTTATATTTAATTTCACTTTAAAACAAAATTGCTTGCATGTTTTCTGTGGTCGTTGACGTCTTTTAATTGAGACAAATTTGTCAAATGTTGTGTGTGGATGGGCAACGGCAACGACGACGACGACACTGCAAATGACAGATAAGAAAGACACTTGTAGCCGTAATTACTCACCATAATTGTTGATACTCATAAGAAACAAAAGTAATTTTCAACAAAAGTGATTCCAATCAATTTGAGAAATTTAATGAAATTAATTTTTTTAGTTAAAAAAAAACACACCAGCATATTGAAAAGTTTGTTGTTCTGCTAAATATATTTGAATGCTTATGAGCATAATCAGTATAGAATGGTCAAGCCTGGCCACAAATCCCAAATTTCCTGATATCCTTACGAAACTAGCTAAAATAAGGTTTTTGAGCTTAAACCAACACATTATATCTCTCCAAAACTCATCGATGATGCTAATGCTAATCAACTGGAAAAGTTGTTAAAAGAGTTGATTATCATGACTGAAAAAGACAAAAAACATTAATAAGGTCTATTTCTAGAACTAAAATAATACATTTCAATTGGCTCTTAAGGCAAATAAATAATTAAGTTCATTTTTTAAAACTTACTTAATTTTTACTTTTACTATTCAAATACGAACTGAATTATTTATTTGCTTTAAGAGCCAACTGAGGTCCAAAAATGGAACAAGGGTCTTGTTCATAATAAATATTTTTGGTTTATTAAATTTTTATTTGACAGATTTTCCATACAAAATATTTCAAATAAGAGTCTTATAAGCGTGAAATAATTTTTGTTAATTAGGGGGTAACCATTCTTTTAAGAATTTTTCGAGTCTACTGATAAGTTGATTAGCACCAACGAAATGTCGGCGGCATATAGACAGCTGAAAAAGACAGAAAACATTTGAAGGGTCTCTCTTTGGACCAGAATTAATATTTTTATTATTATTAATATTCATCCTTATTGCGTTTGGCGCTTTTGCGGCGACAGTCCGGCGGTTTTAAACACTGATGCCGTGATTTGCAAAAAATGCGACACTATTGGAAATCTATTTTAAGAACGCGGTCAGATTTTTGTCGTGGTTGACCTATTTGGCTATGAAAAGTGCAAAAATATACGATTTTTTATTCAACAGCAACAACGACAACTGTCGTTTTTAAGCTACACTAAATAATATGCGAGCGATTATTATAAAAAAAAAAATCTGTGTTGGCATCACTGGTTGCAAACAAAATTTTGCTGACAACCAAAAAAGCCAACAAGAAAAACGAAAACCAAAAGCACAATTTGTTAATTTCTTTTAAAACATATTCCGTACGTGACACCTTGTGTGTTGTGCAGGGATCTCATATCACTTTATTTCATTGCTAAAAGGCACAAAAACTATCAAGTCTGTCCTGTCCATCTGTCGACTCTCTCGTCCGTCCATGTGTTCGTTTGTCTGTCTGTCTGGCTGTCTGTCTGTCTGTCTATCACTAATTCCCTTATTGTTTCAGGGAGATCTTGTCATGTAAATAATTTCATTGTGGTTTTTATTTTAATATTTAACTGACACTTGATCCTGTGTTGTGTCAAATTAAGAGGCTGCAGTTCTTCTTTAAACTCTTAAATTTGATTTTTTCACATAAAGGTTTATTTTTTAATACAGAAAAATGATCGTGCGACTTTTGAATTTGTGTTTATTTGATATTAAATAAGGCATGTGTGTGTGTAGCTCTCATGATATAAAAGCGAATTCAAATCGTATTCAAAATGACATTGGCGCATACTTAAGTGCAATGACGTAGGCATGAATGAATATTCATCAGCGTCATCGTCCTGAACATGTTCCACTACTGCTCATTTAGTACCGTCTTATTATTATTATCATCATCATTCGTCTTAATCTGGATACACATTTTTTCACCTTCTTGTCAATACTTGTAAATACGAGTGAGTGAGTGAATGAAAGAAAGTGGTTGCATTTTGATTTAGATTTTGTTGCCTTTGGGCTGTTGTTCTTTTTGTTAGGGAGGCCCCCGGGCCACACGTGTTGATATTTCTTGGATTTTAATTTTAACACGTTCAACATAAGCATTGACTCAATCACTCATTCACTTTAAACAATATATGTATATGTAGGTACGTATGTACGTGGTATGTAGGTGGCTTTTGTGTTTTTTTTTTCGTTTTTGTGTTTTATGAAAAGATTGTTGGCATTTAAGAAGTCTGGCGTTTTGATGATGAAGATGATGTCTTTATATCTGGCGTAATCAAAATTAATTTTTGTCATATGGATGCATGAAATGTTGGTAAATGAAGCAGCAAACCAAAAAAAAGAATCCCAGATGGAGGGCACAATATCTTTTGAAATGTTTTATGAAATTGCCTGTATTGGTGGTCCTGATCTTTATGAAAATATAAATTATTATTGGATAATCAAAACGCAAAAGGAAAGGCAAAAAAATGTGTAATAATATGGGTAGCTTTTAGTCTTTTAGAAATGAGAATCAGTAGTAAAAAACAAATTAAGCCACATTTTGATTTATGATTTTGATGAAATTCGGTGCCAAGATTTTCTGCGGTAAAATATTGATCCATCTTAGTACCATCGATCCCGTTTTTAATACCAATCGTCAGCACAATAAATAATATCGTACACAGATAAAATTATCATCTAATTACACTCAACCAACCACTTGCCTGAAAATACATGTCTTTCCAGCAAACATTTTTCTGTATGAATTAAATGTGTATTAAATATTGTATGATGTTACAACATTATGATAGGAACACAACTGGGATGAACGACGAATCTCGCCCAACACGACGAATACGCCGGTTAAAATTCGCTGTGTAAATGCGTCGCATGAAGCACAATAACGACGAAAAACAAAAACATCTGTTATAATTGATAAAGTTGTTCATTGTTTGTTCAAAGATAAAAAATTAAATAAATCAAGGAATTTCAAATTTTGTAAAAATAATTAAACTAATGAACAGTTTATTATGGTGCTTGTACGTAAACAAAATAATTTTAGTTGTATCCATGTTTTCAGTTTTTTAATTTTATATTATTATAGTTGAACAGCTGATGACCATATTAAAAAAATTGGCTACTAAAAAATTTAGCATTAGCAAAAACAAAAAATTAAACACTACAAACATGTTTTATAATCTAATTCAAAATCTAATGCAAAAAGTCAAAGCTTAGCACTTAAAATAAAAACTATTAAAGTAAAAATTAACTGTTTTTACTAAAACACTTGAAAGCTAAAACCCTAATGGCCGCATGACACTGATTTTTCGTCGTTCGCCGGCGTAAGAAATAGAAATACATAAATCTATTTCAAGTTCGCCGCGTACAACGAATTTCGAGCAACTCTGTGACTGTGTGCATTTTTATATACACCAATGTGTTTTATTTTCGACGGCGAATATTCGCGGCGAAAAATTCGTCGTTCGTCCCAGTTGTGTGCCTAGCAATAAACTTACTTTTCAGTAAATATATTACGAAATTTGTGACTGAACATACGAATTTCGTTGTAGGACCTAAATTGAAAGAAAAATTTAAATTTTTCGGCGTACACATTTGAAAGTGATGATTGTGAAAGGTTTTTAAAACTTGGCTTAGCCAATTTTAGCAATCCTACTTATTTTATGTTGTACTGTGTGATTAAGAATTTTCTTTAGAAATTTTAACTTCATCTATTTTTCACCCTCTCAGCACTCGTAATTATGTGCTCCTTTTAATTGTATTTTATAGAGCAAATTATGCAAATTCAATTTTTACGTCATGTTTATGTCGTCAGCTTAATAATTCATTTCAATATATTGATTTTTATATGCACACAGATGTCATTAAATATAATATTGTTGAGCATTTAAATGCATAATGGGAGTAATTAAATAATAGTTAATGCAATGTTGTGCAAAACATCAAACATGTTCGTATGATGTAGACCATGCACAGTTTATATAAAATTCATTGAATAAAAATTAAATAAATAGAAAAAAAGTTTGCTTTAATAGTTTAGAGAAATTTATTATTTATGGAGTACATGCAGTTGCTTTTGAATAATTGAAACTTCTGAAAGTCGAAGTATCTTTATGCTTCAACAAATGTATTAGGTTTATCGCCCTTGAGATTTCTTATCATAATATTTGTTTCATTTGTGTTATACCTTTAATTTCCGAAAAACCAGTGAAAATTCTTTCTATGGACATATTAATAATGCACCCAACATTTTTTGCTTATGTAGCACGGAAACTACATTTGCTGTAAGCTCGACAAAAACAGTTCAAAATTGAACTTTTTCAATATATACTACGTAAGTTCAATGTACAGTTTTACAATTTTTTTTTATTCAGTTCCCTGTGTAAATAGTATTAACGCACAAACCCACTGTACGGTGCCAGTGTGTAGCACTTTAGTGTAGTGTATGGCCAGCCGGCATTATTCATTAAAGAAATTATTTGCATGTTTGAAGATTTTGGAACGCAAGTTTTTAATGTGTCATAACTCTTCTGGGAAGGACATTGGCCATATTATCACCGTCAACGACAGACTATGAGGTCGAACTTTAGGCACTACATGTCACACCCCTTCACAAAAAAATATATTTTTTACATTGATTTTAACGTTATTGTCGAAATATGAGATTTACAATAGTAAATAATTTTATTGGGCTTGAGTTTGATTTTTACTTCCTCAAAATTCAGAAAGATTTTTTATTGCGATAAAATTGGAGTGATCAACATTTTTAAAGAAGACAAGAAAAGTAAAGTTAAAGGCTTACTGGCTGGGGTACATACCATGGCTGTCGCTCATCAGCACCCAAATTGGCTTCGAACCCAGGCCATGACTAATTGTATACTGTTTTTGAGCAGCAGCGCATAGCCATCCTACCACCTGAGCTCTTGATAGTAATCAGGGTGCTGATGAAGGGTGTTTGCTACCCAGAAACAGCCGGTTGTCCGCCTAGCTAATAAATTTTACTTTTCTTTACTTGAATAATATTGATTTAAAAAAAGTGACAAACCAAGGGTTGAACTTGAGCCTGAAAACGTAGTTTAATATAAATGTATGTGAAATTATCATAGTTCAATAGAAATTAAAATTTTCAGTAAAATGTCAAGGCTGTCTATATTTAGTCATATTGGACAATTTTCCATTTTATCAACGTGTATTTCTGGTCCACCCTGTATTAATTAAAAAATAAATTCAATATTATAACATCAAACAATGAAATTAGTAGTTGTAAAATTGTTTGTTGTAAAGAAAATTATTTTCCAGCAAGCGATTGATTGAATAGGTTTTGATGATAAGTTGTTCTGTGTTGCCAGTTTTATTTTTCGGTACCACCAAAATTTTCTCCCCAATTTGATGATACAGTTTATTGTGTGAGCTTGAGGTTGTAGGTCATACCACCCATACCTTGTATAATACAGTGCACTCAAAGGAAGAGAAATACCCACATAGAAATAAATAAACTCAGCCCAATCGTTTTGTTTTTCATTTTCAGTTATCAAATCTGATTTATGCAAAATGTCAAAATTGTCATTATGATACAAAATGTCACATTTGTTAATGTCATTGTTGTTTATTGTTGCGATTTTGTTTTTCTTTTTTTTTTTGGTAGATTATTTTGTTCTGTTCTTTTGGGCTGTTTTTGCTTTTATTGTATTGTCGGTTGCTTGTTTCATAATTCGAGTTTGAAATTGTTTTTTCATTTTCTTCTCTGTGGACAGCCGTTGTTTGTGAGTTTCAAAAGTTTTGTTTCGTTTAAAACCTGCACCTGGGAGGTGTGCACGTTAATGGGTGGTATTGATTTCTTGTGGCAACAAACAGTTAAACAAACCTGTCAAATGTGAGAAATTTTGAAAAATTTACAAAATATGGAAGAAAAGAAGGAATCGATAAAGCAAAAACAGATATCAGTTAATAATTCGGCAGCTTTAATTAAATTCGTAATTTGTGTTTTACAATTATGATTGTGGCTACGCTGTTGGAATAATTATTTAAAAAGTATTGCAGGGAAATTTTAGCGCCCTACATCAGGCATTCAATTGATTTAATGCTTAAAGCTAGCAAACAATAGTGAGCACGAACAATGTTTTCGAATACTCTCAAAGAGTTTATCAAGTTCTTATGTCAAATCAAACTAAGAATGGGAGGTTTATATACTACGTATATACGAATGCAACGCTGTAGTCTGCGGCGGTAAATATAATATAATAAAGAAGGCCCGACTGTGAGGCAGAAGACAGCTTGTAATAAGGCCTTTTTAGCAACTGTATCAGAGTTATTTGTGGGAGCTATACAAAATTAAGCAGACAAAGTTGTAGGAAAAATTTAGGGCCTATTTCTCACCTGCGAACGAAAGACAACGTTGTCGTTCGTTCGCAGGTGAGAAATAGGCCACTAGTTTTTTTAAACTTTGTGAGATATCAATTTCCAAAATTCTTTTGATTCAACATTTGTAGCGCTCTTAGTGGGGTTTTATGACAACATCTTTTTACTTTTCAGAATATAACAAAAAAAAATGTAATAAATATTAAAGGATTCAATTTGGGGAATCTTTTTTAATTCTTATTTTGAAGCACGTACAACATTTTATTTCGCTTGCGCTTGAATTACTCGGAAGTCGTTTTTTACTTTTAATGTCATGTTTTTTATTAGTTAATTTTGAAAACGTGCGCGAAGAGAATGATTACTGTTGACTACGATTTTGAATACCACCATGAAGTGTTGCAGGAATCATGAAAATATTGAGATTCAAGCACCAACTAATTTATCACTTTTCATAGCATATAAAAAAATTTGCTACAAATTAACATTTTTGGTTTTGAGTTCTCATCGTGCTTAAAGTGATGGTATTTGTTCTCTGCACTGAATTTTTTTTTTGCAATTGAAATAGAGTGAAAAATAACCACATTCGCAATTTTCAAAAATATAAACAAGCGACTTACGCGAAAATTATTTTATTGAAATCACTTAAAAATTTTTTTCGAGTTTCACATAAAATTTCTTAATAAGTCGCTGGCTTGTGTTGTGAAAACAATAGATGTTATTATTACGTAACAAATGAACAACTTTTTTCTTGCCACCTCTTGGTACAGTTTTTTTTTTCAATGGCTACTGCAAAAGATATCATTGTTTCATTGATTCTAGGGCTAGCGCTTAGAATAGTTTTTAATACTTTTGAGCAGTCTCCCGCAGAGTTGATAGAAAAAGTTTGAAATGACATATGACAGTCAAATTTGAGTAAAAACGCTTTAGGGAAAAATCGCTTGAGCCAAACTAAAAAATTTCCCGTACATCTTAGTACTTTCGTTCGCTTATTAGAAAATCCGTTTTAGCGGAAATCTGTTTAAGTGGCAGAAATTTTGTTTGATATGAAACAGCTCTTCTGTTTCATATGAAACAAACACAGCGCAAAAGAAATATATGTACATAAATTGAGCTAAATACGAGACTGACTTTCACAGCAAGGGCTCCGTACTATCGTGCAAGTGGTAGACAAAGGATAGGAATTTGCAGGAAGTATCCTTTACTCTTCATTTTTATTATTTCTTTTTAGGCCAGATAACTACCCATATTGTGTAAATATCAAACGTTTATCTCTTACGGTTCAAAAGTTGTAGCTAATGTTCAGAGTAAAGGGAGTCCCCGCATATAAACACTAATTAAATTGAATATTTTTTTTTGGCATTATGGTACTTTATATGGGTTATAAAGGCCTGCCAATCACATATCCTGTCTAAATTTCAGTGCTCTATATCTTAGGGTTCAAGAGTAATAGCTCACTTTCACAGTTCCTTGTATTGGGACCCCCTTTAGATTTTGTCTGTTTGTTTGTTGTTTTTTTGTTGTTGTTGTTTTAATGTTAGATTGCACGGTATTACAAAATAGTATGACTTTGTGGGATGAAAATTGTATAAAATTATGTGCTTATTCAAGTAAAAGAGAGCAAAAGTCTGTTGTAAGTATTTTTCATGTTCACACAGTGTTATTTCGTGTGAAGGAACATATTTTGTTTTAGCGGCACAAAACTCTGAATTAATAACAAACAGAAAAATGGTAATTTTAATTTTTCTCTTTCTTTATTAATGTCCTATAAGGGTCGTCCTGGACGTGAAACTGCCATGGTATGTGCTCCAGCCAAAAGGTCTTCAATTTTACTCTTCTTTTTTTTTTGCTTTGAAAATGTTAATCACAAAAATTCTATCACAAAGAAAATCTTTCTCAATTCTGAGGAAGTAACATCGAACTCAAACCCAATAAAATAATTAACAATTAAAGATTTTGTTGAAATATGTCTTTTTTAATTGTTCATATTCAACCCTTGCATTTCAATGCACTCGCTCGCTTTGTTTGCTTGGGGCATACAACTGATCATTGTGCCACAGGGTTATGATTGTGTTTTCTCACATCACTGTGTGGCCAGAAAACCTCTAGTTTTTTTTGCCTTTACTTTAGTTTGAATACAAAACAAAATAACTCAAAACTCATTAATTATAAATTGACATATTTATTTGCCACAATATTTTGCTTAAAAGTTAACAATTGTCATTCAGAGTGGTTTGCGAAATTGTTGGCAAACATTTTTTAAAAGAGAATTTGCGAGTAATTTTCACTCTCAAATTTTTTATCGATGATCATCGCGGGAATATAATTCCAGATAAATTTTTAAGGACTATGAATAAATGTCCTTTCTATTCGCTTTCAAAACAAATAAATATTTTTAGTGTTTCATTTGGTACTTTTGTTTACTTATTTACTTATTTATTTATTTACAACATTGACAGATAATGAGATTTGGTATTTTTAATGAAGTAATAAAAATGAAGATGCAAAGAACTGCATTCAATTGAAATACAAACCAAAGGATATTTCTTTCTATTTGCACAGAGAAAACAGTGCGTAATAAACACCTAATAAATTAGAACAAAGTTCAAAAGTGTCATATGATGCATCTTATGACCGACACTGTTGATGGGTTCATACATCAGAGTTTCTATAATTTACTTAAGGGCAAAATAAAAAAAATTATGTAAACGTTCTTGAACGTGTGTCTTCCTTGTTACGGTGGTAACGCTGGGTTACCACCGCAGCAAAGTGATCATTCGAAATCTTTTTTTCAAAATGCACATAAATTACATACATTATTATCAATGTTTTTATTTTATTTTTTTATTTTTATTTTTTATTTTTATTATTAAATAGAAAAAGAGTTTTGCGAAGAATTTCAAAATACAATTCCAAAAGAATAGAATAAACAATTTTAGAGATATATTTAGATAAAATTAAAAGAAAAGCAATAGTCAGCAGCAGTTTTAACAATAGAAAACTGAATCGTATGGGTAGAACTTTCGCAGCACAATTTTTTCAAAGAAAAAAGGACAATTGAACATATAAAAACATTAATACATAAACGTAGTTCCAAATGAAATTACCAAATTAATACAGGAATATCAAAAAAAAAAACATTGCAATGGTAACGCTGAAAGCTATAAAAGTGCTTTGCATGTGTTAGTACTTATGTTGTTAATGTGTTAGTTTCCATCAAGAAATAACTTGTAGGGATCTGTATGGTTTTTTCAAGAAGGAATTCTCGTTATTTAAATGAGGAACCCCATCGTATTGTATTGTTACTGGGTTAGTCCAGGATGGCCCTTTGCACTGCGACCAGGAGGAACCCCATACTGATAAAGTAATATAGGAAACTAATAATTGTTATTAGGTATTGTTATTGATTTTTTTACAACGCTTGATGGATTCGGAACCACAACCTTTTGATTGTCAGTCTGCAACTTAACCATTATGACACTGAAAGAAACCTAAGCAAATATAGTGCATTATTTACACACAATCATTAGAACCCCAATGAAATCAATAAAGAAACCGTTTTAGAAAAAAATTATGAAGGCTACCCAATGAAATCAATAGGAATTCCTTATTGTATACCATTTACCAGAAAAGCTAATAGAATCAATAAATTTTCCTCTATGGATTATTTGTGTACCCTAAATAACGGAAACTGAGTTAAAAATGGGAATAGCAAGATTTATCCCAGATTTTATATCTTTTCCCTTTTTCCGAAATTAATACGATTTATCACATGAAAATAAAAAAAATGTACCCTACTGCAGGGCGAAGAAAAAATTAATACCTTTCTACTGGGTAATCGGCCTAAAAACGTTTCATAGAGAACATCTTAGTGATTCTATCAGATAGAGCCAAAACTCTAAGTGAAATTGGTCACCATGTTTATGGAACTCTGTTCCGCCTAATAATTCTGTCACGAAGACAACAATTTCAACAAGTAAATAAATAAATATGTCCATTAATGTTTGCAGAAAATTAGAACTCAATGGAAATCAAGTTTTAAAATTCAATCTGTTTAACTTGAGCAAACTTTTAATTATTTATTTTCTTTTATTTTTAACTATTTGTCCAATTGCAAATATAATCGTTAAAAATAATTTTTATCTTTTTTCGTTACTGTTTGTTTTGTAATTAATTTGACTTTTTATTTCTTGAAAAAAAAAAAAACATAAACAAACTATATCTGGTGCGGCAGAGCGGTATTTCTTTTATTTACTATTCTTTCCTTTTCGTTTTCCTCCGGCTTTAAGTCACTGAGTGAAGCAGTAGTGTCATGGCATGGGAATGCAGGCATTACATGCGAGTTAAAGCTTTTTATTGTTTGTACTGTTGCATACGCATGTAAATTTCAGTTTAATGGCTGCAACCAAACCGACTTGTAAAAAAACATTAAGAGAAAAACGCCGTCCAGAGCAAAAACGACCACCCACGTTGAAGCTTAAAAAAAGGAATTCAGACATAAGAGCTTGAAGATATTAACATAACTTTTCTTTTCTGCTATACTTAGATAAGTTTAATTGCGCAAAAACAGTATATGAAAAGAGTATAAGGTGGTCATGAAAATTTCCACCGGAGGAATATTAAATGTAATTTTCTCAAAAAAAAAAAAAAAAAAAAAAATCAATATTATTTTTGATAAGGAAATAAATGATGAAATCGTTCATCTAATTCACGTTCCTTTCAATGTCATTTTTTTTGCATCTTTCAACATCAAATGAATCAAAAAATGCAGCATGTATGAACGATCAATAAGTAAATAAAACTGTCTGACAAAAAAAATCATAATATTCTTGGCTACAAAAGTTAATTTATTTTTTATTTATTTATTGAAAAACTTAAAATAATAAATTATAATAAAGTTAAGGCTGTGGTGAGCGCTAGCAGCAGTGGCCATCGGTTCAGTACACATACAAAAGTTAAGCTACTCTGAAATTCACTGAATTTCAGTTGCACTTCTTCACTAGTACAATGGAGATGAGCGACGTGGAGGTTGACGTGGGTTTAATTTTCTTGTCTCCTTTAAAAATGTTGATAATTCCACTTATTAAAAATGTTTTCGCTAAAAACCATTCTTCTATTGCGCGAAAAATCGTCGCCAACACGCTGAGTGCTTTTGAAAGACGATGTGTCACTTGTCTACATTAATTCAATTCTTGGATTAACATATATTTTATTTTGAGCTGAAGTTGGCCACAGAATTCGATGAGCAAGCTGAACGAGTTCATCAAATATGTGCACTTATTAAAAGCGGCTGAAAGCAAAAGGTATATATTTATAATCACGTAGAACTAACTGCATAAAGCCGAGAGAAAAACGTTATTAAATAATCTCTTTGATGTACCAAAACTGATCCGCTTCATTCCTTTTTGTATTACCCAGGATGTCTGGTAGCAGATTTATATTTTTAAACCAAAATGAAAACGTAATAACTGACACAAAGATTTGTAAAGAGCATCAAACGCTAGAAAGAAATGAGTATGTAATTTTTAACGGTATGTCATCCAGTGGTTTTTCGTCGAGTGGAACACACTGTTCAAAATTCAAGCCTTGAATTCCGCGCCGCATGTAGCAGTAAATTTTATTCAATTGAGCTGATTTCTTGTGCGGCTTTGAAAGCCACAAGAGATCGAGGACTATCATCATAAATGCTCTTTTTGATATAGCCCAAAAAAATCCAAGGCAGTTAGATCGGGTGATGTCCCCAAAGCGACTGATCAGTTTTGAGTAAAAATTTTCCTGAAACAAATTCATCGAAGTGTATGCCGGCACCCCATCCTGTTGAAACTACATGTGTGAAGAGCTCGCAGGTTTGGCAAAAAGAGTTCCGCAATCATGCGTCGATAATTTGTCCCGTCGAAACTTAGCGCTGGCCTCGAGAATTTTCAAAAAAAAAAAAAAATTATCCAATTATCAAACAGTTGCCCTGGGGCAATTCAAGAGTTTTGGATGTTTTAATCGAGTGCTACCGGTTCCTGGAGGCCAAAACCGGTGGTTTTGCGAGTTGAGGTGGTGATTTAAGTAAGCGTGAGCTTCGTTGCTTCAATAAATGGGAGTTTCAGTGCGAAAACGTTCCAACGTCGTTTCACAAAAATAAAATGCGTACACTTTCCTTAGATCCTGACTGAAAGTCACGGATTTTCACGGAAATTGTTTCAACCAGTTCAATGTTTTCGGCAGCCCATGAAGATCGACTGGGCTCTGGCCGTGCGACATTCATAGCCGAAGCAGTTACGTGGAATATCTAGAACCACGTGCGAATTAAATTTACACACAGTCCATCACGTGCTCGCCGAATACCGAACTTTGTAGTTATGTATCATTACTCTTAAAAAAAAAATGTCTCCACAGCGAACGTTTGATGCTCATTCGACTGCTTCGACATCATGACTGACAAATCCGCACAATCGATTATTCAGACAGTACCACCCTCCCCTCTTGCCGAATATTAATTTTTGAAATAATCGTACTTAAAAATATAAATTTGCTATCAGACTTCCTGTATTTTAACTTCGCTGACATGCACCAAATTTTAAAGTTTTAAGAAGGAGGCTTAATAGCAGGTCCCCCCATAACTGTAACGAGTACAACACCAACAAATACTTGAAGTATTTTATTGGTAGAAATACTTTATAACGTTTCACCATTTTGTTCGAGTTTGTGTGTTTGTATTTTGACATTTCTTGAAGCTACAAGCAGTCTTGTGATGCTACCCAGCATGGCAGTACCTTGGTTTTTACTTATAACTAGTGAGAAAGATGAATTTTCGATTTATAGCGTATTTACTTCTTTGAGATGTGTGTTGAAGATGTGGAAAATTGAAAAAAGCTGTTTACATTACATTTTCAACATCTTTCATCTGTCAAATATTATTTCACGTGTTTGAGCAAACATTAAAAACATTAAAACTAAAACACCAAATATTTTATTCTTTTTTCCTATAAATAAAAGTATTGTATTACTAATTTTATATTATGTTTAATTTAATTAAAATTTACTTACACTGTTCGTTTACGCTCATTGTAAAAATGTTTGACACTTGTGTATTTTTTAGTGATGGTATGAATTTTTACCTTTTTTTCAACTTCTTTTTAGTGATGCCATTAAAATAATCGAAAGATGTTGAATACAACAAAATGAGAAATGAACATATTGTAAAAATTTTGATATTTTTTCATATAGAATTTGTGTAAGAAGATGTGGACATCTTGCCAAAATGATGAAAGATGTAGGATGTGAGTAAGTGTAAAAAGCCTATTAAGTGTGTTCGACGGCCCATAGCCGCATTTTATGACAAATGTTTTTGCAAAATATTTTATGTACATACATACACCTTTGTGGTAAAGCTAACCTCTGCTTGAGAAAATAAAAATTTTCAGAAAAGTCATACGATTTTGAACGTTTTTACTAAACAAAAGTGCAACTTTTAATTAGGCCGTAAAATAAATTTCAGATGTATATTTTTGAAACGCCCATAAACGTATTCCCTCTACAATAATCCGTTGGCAGAACAGTCTCATTTGAAAAAAAAACCATTTCGATGTACCGTGTAATTAAGAAATCAATGTTCTTCTAGATTTATTATTCAAACAATGTTGAAAATATTATGTTATTGAATGTATGAAAAGACTTTCAACTTTCAACATATAGAAGATTGCTTTAAAACTTTGCTTTTTTTAATTAAATAAAATTTAAAAGAAAATTAAATCCAGCAGACAGACAACTTGTATTTAAATTGTCATGCTGAAATTGATATCAAGTGTTTGAAATTGATATGCGTGACTAAAAGTGTTTACACGAGTGCAGACCATGGAGACGAATAACGATGATAACTGATGACAGCTCATCCTCAGCCGAAAAAAGACGTGAAGTGATAAGCAACGCACACACACTCACATGCTTTATGAACACGAAATTGTATATACATATGTATAAACTACGATCATGCCTACATACATACATATATCGAATCCAACTTCAAAGCCTTAATAAGTGGCATTAAAAAAAGAACTATGCAAATAAATGAAATTGAAAAGGATTATGCCTTCGTTAATACCAGCTGGAGGACAAAACATCCACAACAACAACAACAAAAAACGGGTTATAATGACAGCGGTGAAAATAACAAAAATGCGTAACGTTCTTTTTTCCTTTTTTCTTTGACGCACTCCAAATAAAATTCTTCAAATAGCGAATATAAATGAAAAAACATTTGTGGATGGGGAATTTGGAACGAAATGAAAGTGAGCAAACGTTTATTGTCATGTGACTTTTATTTTCAATTCACATGAAAAACAAGCGTTTAATTTATTTGATTTGTTGATGAAATAATGGAATTGTAATTGAAAATACTGCAGAAGCATGTTTGGTTGTTAATCACCACTGAATTGGTAAACATGTGGGTTGAGCTGTTTAAAAGAGCAGCCGATGATGACAAGAAAATGTCATGTTCAATGCGCACCTTAAGAAAATGAATTCGATTAATTTATGTTAATTGGGTCAGTGAGTTTTATGGGAAGACCAGAGGACAGAAGCCAGCCGTGGGTAAAAAATATGACTGCATGTATATTAGACATGATTAGATCTATGTGTATATGAAAGGGTAGCTTAAGTTGGCATAAAGGGATATTGAAATTATTGTCTTGGAGCTCTAAAAATAGTAACAGGTTATCCATTTCGTGGTTTCAAAATATAGGACTGGAATTCAACATCTGTCAAACTAAGTTATTAAGCCAATTTTTTTCTTCTCAGTTGAAAGTCCGACATAGACGAAAATGAAAGTTTTTAGCACTTTTTGTTGCTTTTATAGATCTTGGAAAAACTTGCGGCCAGTTGAGAATTGAACAAACCCGTTTTATGTTTCTCTTTACATGAGTAGATGAGTTTTCCCTCCCATCAACTTACTAAATGCAAAGGTGGTAGTTTTTATTCATTTCAACTTTCCGCGTTATATCGCTGTGACACGCACCTTTTTTTTTAACAGTTTTCTAGTGACGGTATACGGGCTGTAGAAATATTTGAATTTTCGCAAATATTTTTATGGCATAATTAACCCTTTTTACAATACTGGCTTTTAGCGTTTAAGAATTATAAACAACAAATAAATGGCTTGTGAGGAAAGTGTGGGGGAGTACAAATAACTAGGCGTGTTGATTTAGTTTTTCCTTCTTTCTTTTGCTGCTTCAAGCATTTACTTGTTCGTATTGTTGTGTTAATTAATATTCAAGTAATTTAGGGATTACTATTTATCATTGGCCTCATGGGTGAAATGGTCAACTGTGAAGTAACTAAATTATCAATTAACACGTATTTTCCAGGAAATTTTTATTGACAATTTCTGTAGCATAAAAAAAAAACAAAAGACAAAAACAAATAATTTTATGAGAACAAAAACGGAAATTTTCACTGTATAATAAAATTGATTTTTTTATATAGCCAGACCCGGTCAAAGTCCTGCCTGATATATTTATATCTAGTGACGTTATATTCATGTCTGCTCTGACGTTACACTAAATGTAACCAGATAAACAAGAAACAAATGGCACTTGCTTTTATTTCCAGTCAATGTGTAGGCTAAAATAATATAAGTTTACTTAGACCAAATGCTAGCGACAAAATTCTGAAACATAAAACTACTCAAAATGTACAAATATATTTGGGATTAGTCAAAAGGAAAAATAAAACAAGCAGTCAGTTAAATTTTCCAGGGACCGAAAATAACTGTTATTGTTGAGTTTTTGATTAAAAAAAGCAACCTCAAGGAAATGTCGGAGAATGGAACCAAGTATACCATTTTGAAAGTCTTGGACCAAATTGTCAGAATATGCGATGCTTTTTAAAAATCTAATTTTTATTTTTTCAGCCAAAACTAACAGTTATTTTTTGATTTTAATTTTTTTGAGCAAAAATAACAGTTATTTCTTAACTTTTATTTTTTTTTGAGCAAAAATAAAAGTTATTTATTAACTTTTATTTTTTCTAGCAAAAATAACAGTTATTTTTTACTTTTATTTTTTCGAGCAGAAATAAAAGTTATTTTTTGACTTTCAAATTCTCAAGGAGAAAAAAAAGTTATTTTTTGACTTTTATTTTTTCGAGGAGAATTAAAAGTTATTTTTGTGTTTTCAACCCCTTTGACAAAGAAATTTTGGTGGCAATTATGATTGCAAAACTCAACCCCATTAATTTTTGAGCATATGAAACTTATTTGCACTCAAAAATTATCTTTGTTTGAAAACGTTTTTTTTTTTAATAAATATAATGAATTTATCACAAAATAACTTGTATTTCTGCTCAAAAAAATTAAATTCAAAAAATAACTTTTAATTTTGCTTGAAAAAATAAAAGTCAAAAATAACTTTTATTTTTTTATCGAAAAAATAAAAGTCAAAAAATAACTTTTATTTCTGCTCGAAAAAATAAGAGTCAAAAATAACTTTTATTTCTGCTCGAAAAAAATAAAGTCAAAAAATAACTTTTATTTTTGCTTGAAAAAATAAAAGTCAAAAAAGTATTTTTTATCGAAAAAATAAAAATCAAAAAATAACTTTTATTTCTGCTCTAAAAAATTAAAGTAAAAAAATAACTTTTATTTTCTGACTTTTACGATAAAAGTTATAACAGTTACGGTCCCTGAAATTTTCCATTTAATTTGGGAGTTTATTAACAATAATCACCTTCAGATGGCTGCTGTGCAAATAGCTCTTAGAACTAACTAAATTGGCACAAATTTAAGACTTAACCCTTAAATGCATGAAATTTCTAAATACACTGAAAAAAATATATAGTATAGAATTTTTCTTGCTAATGCATAAAAAAATTAAAAAAAAATTTTTTTTAGTAAAATTTATTAAAAAAAAAAACGCTACATTGCAAGTCTGCAACACTCAAATGCAGAGTTCAGTTTCTTCTGAATTTAAACACTGCATCTAAAAAATGTAATACCATGTGATGAAATTTCGTCATACTAAATGCATAGTGTTGCAGTTTCTAAAACAGGTCAAATTAAATAAAAACACAATATTTTCGCTTGAGACCGAGAAGTTTCTTTGAAAATATATGTTATTCTATATAAAATCAATTTTTTTTTAACACTTACGTTTGAAAATCACAAAATTATACTTCTCACCAAAAAAAAAAAAAAAACACAAGTTGCACCTGCTAGAAGAATTTTAATACCGTTACTTTGTCCACGTCAAATTCACAATCAAAAAGTTTTAAAAAACATAAAAAAGTGCTGCCAAGCCATAAACTACAACAAGTACAACTCTTTCAAATATACAACGATGTGTAGTGAGCGAATTACTACCATTTTGAGGTGAGTTTAATAGTATGTTGCAGAATTACAACAACATGCATACAAGGGTTAAGTAACTGTTTTTGAAGTTGATGGCTGTAAAAAGTAAATTTTTACATTTCAATAGCAAAGTTCGGCTTTTTGGAAATAACGAAGTATTTTTACAAACAAAAAATACTTTTGGACTTCTTGCGGTCAAAACTTGAGGCTCTGAAGCTGAACCACATTCGGTTGCCATAGACGTAATGACCGTGCTATGTCACGTCACTCATTGATTGGTGCTCACATAATGATGTGACAAAAGTCAAAAGAGATGTCACAGAGATTTGAAATTTCGCATGCAGTCATAAAGTATTTTCATTTAGAAAAAAACCAGACAAAAGACTCACCCACCTTCCATAAATGCTTACCGTTTATTATTCAGATTTTTATGTATGTACTTGCACAGAAAATCAAATATATGTGTAAATACTTCATTTTAAATACTCATTTTTTGTAAAAATCGGACAACTGAGACTTATGCAAAAACCTCAATTCTAACTATGTTTTAAGCAACTGCATGTAAATCGTATAATTTGGTAGATTTCTTTCACCCATACTCCTGCAACATACAGAGCAAAAACTAGAATTGATTGAATCAATTAAAAAAAATGATCAGCTTACACCTATCACCAAATTGACAATCTCAACTACTCGAATATGAATTTTTTTTGCAATTACACAAAATACTAAATACATTCATGGGACGTATTTAAAATACAAATGCAAAATACGTATTTGTATTTTAAATACGTATTTCAAATACATGTATTTCAAATACTGCCCAGCCCTGGCGGGAGGAAATTAAGGAGCTTCGTGAATGATACGGAGTCCCTATAGACCTATGGGTCAAACTGTTCATTGTTTAATTCCAGGGAGCGCACAACAAGCCTATACTGGCTTAAGTGTATGTCGCAAGGCATGGGCAAACAAATTCCTGCAATCTACTCAGCCTAAATGGCTAAAAATTTAAAAATTGTTAGCAACTTAGTAGAGCAGGAGTAATTTTCTGGTCATTCTCAAAGTTTTTCAAGTTTACTGACAACTTGAGTAACGTCAACGAAATATTGGTGGCTTATGGGTGGCTGAAAAGCTAAACAGAAAGCAATTGTAGGGGTATTTGTGATTTGGAGTAGTCGCGGATTTTTTTTCTTACTAAACTCTGGCAACATCTTCTGTTTTTTCAAAGAAAAAATAGCAAAATAAATTTTCATACATACATCATATGTTCACTAAAGGCCTGAGTTTTGCTCACTTGCAAGACAACTCCTTGAAATAAGCAGATCTAATCTTAATTTTATTTCTCCAAAGTCCCAACTAGACAAAATCAGTTACAGTCCAAAAGTGATAAATAACAATGAAATCATGAAAACAGAGTATTCAAAAACAGTTTTCAATAAATTAAGACCAAAACAGTTTTTACGTTTGTAAGTTTTTGCTTAAAGCGAAGATGGAAATGATGATTTACATGAAGTTGTTGGCTGGTCAAGTTGAATCGCACACCTTTTTTTTTGTTGTTTTGTCAACAACAAAGACAATTTATTAGTCAACTAATTATTAACAGCAGAACCTTAAACAATCTAGTCCCTCAGATGGATCTGCTGCTGGTGCTGCTGCTGCTGCAGCTGATGATGGTGACGAAGAAAAATTCAAAGTTATCTTTTAAGCAACCACTCGCTTGCTGTTAAGCTTTATTAAGTTCAAAATTTATGGCCCATCTTTTTGACTGGAAGATTTATTAACGAAACAACATGAGCAGACTTTGTTTTTACAAACAGTGTGACACATTCTCAAAGCTGTTGCGTTTGAACTGTTTCAATCTGTAGTTTTGTTTGTGTCCATACAGCTGGCTGTCTGTCTGATGGCCTCATTATATTAATGAATAATTTGCCAAAGAAATTTTTTTGTTAAATGTTTGCTGGTATCTTGGAATTTTTTCTTCAGCAGTAATAGTGTCCGCAAGTTCAAGGCAAAACTGATTATTTGTAGTTTATTTCTTCTTTCACTTGTCGAAGCGTGAAATCCGTTTGTTTTTTAAGCATTTCTTAAGAATTTACTGTAATTTTAAAAATTCACTTCTTAACTTTCATGACATATTTAAGCGGAGTGCAATTTGAACTCACACTAAGAAAACTTTGGTTTATTGAACCCAGCGAAGTTGTCTGGCGAGTCGTCAAAGCGATAATATTTCTTTACGCGATAACACCATAAACAGTAGAGTGATCGGTTTTTTCACTTCAGTGCTGTCGGGCTTGTCTAAATTTTGAAATTTCTAGTGTCGAATAGACCAGTGTTTTTTATAAATACATGCTGACCTTCGAAAATGGGCCATTTTCGTTTGCCATTTTAAATGGCATTGCCATTTAAAATGGCAAACGAATAAGCATCAAAAAATCATTTGATTTGCCCAAAACATGTGCAATAAACTCGTCACTCGTTTATTTGTACTGGTTCGGCTACACGTACATGCGATCGGCTCTGCTTGAAGCGAAAATCAAAAGTTTTTATATTTTTATTGAAGCAATTTTTTCCTCACGTGTGCACTATTGCGCGGCAGAAAAAACCTCGATTTGTTTGAAATTTCGTGATACAAAAAACAGAAGCAAAATGCGTAATTTTTACTTCTATGTGTTTCCTTATGCAATACGTATGGATATATGTGCGTACATATGAAATTTGTTTATACCCTGCAGGAAATGTGACTGCAGTATATTTCTGATTGAGTCAATTGTATTACTGACAATTCCTGAAAATAATATTTACTATGAAATTTCAAATGTGGGTGTTATTGAATTTTGACTATTGACGAAATGTAGCTTAATTGTTTCATGGAGAATTCATTATAATATTCTTGCTGCTTTGTAGATGCATTTGTTCAGTTTGCTACAGGAGAACCAAATTTTTAAAAGTAAACATGAAAGAATGCATTCCGGGATGAAAAATCAGTTGAGAACTCCCTTTCCTCTGGATTTGATTGAAGCTTGACAAAAAAAGTCATTCGGTGAGCAATTGTCGAAGTGTAGGAAAAGTGCGCGGATGAAATTAAAAGATAGTTTTACAGTTTATGGAAAACTGTCTTTGTGGGAGACAAAACAGCACAAGGCAAAAGTATCTCACCACCCATCGTTATGCTAAAAATAAACGCTACAAAGTCAAAAAAAATTATGATGTTTGCGCCTTTTATTGTATGTCTGCAGCAAGTTATTAGAATAAACAACACGCACACAATCAAAACTGAATGACGACTTTACTGAACGTTTGCTTGGCACTTAAAATAGGAAAAACATGTTTCGCACATTAATATGCCCTTGCATTGAACTGATTTTGTAGACAAAGAATTAAATTTGCATGAAATTTTTTTTCATAGGGGGACTATGACATGAAAAACAGGTGAATTGTACTCGTGAAATCACTCACTTTGAGCTGACGTGCTCAGCAAAAAGTTAAATTGGTTCTGCGCACTATTCAAATAACTCAGTTTTTACATTTAAATAAATTTGTTTGCTTTGTCTTTGGCCACACGAAAGACGAAATCAGTAATGCTATTTATATCATCTTTTATTCTCAAATTTGGCAACAAAAAGTTATTGTAAATTCATAAAATTAAGTTGATTAAAATTTTCTTTTTGTTCTCAAGCTACAAACCAAATGTCTTAATCCCAAAAGTACCAAAACAAATAAAAAAATTTATATAAAAGAAGTATAAAAATGTACTCCGTTCTTTTGTAGTGATTTACAACATGATCTTAAGTTTCTTTCTTTGTCGATCGGCCAACGTTCAACGGCGGTTTGTAGTTGCTGTTTTCCTGCCTCCTGTCCCCTGTAGTATGAGCATGTGTCGCCAAAAAGTGCCTGATTGGGTTACACCGCTACAACTGGGGGTTTGGATTTTTTGAATATTCAGATGTTGTAAAGAAAAAGCAGTTTTATTTAAGTGCCAATACTGGAGTGAAATGTTTTTTTTTTCCTTTTTTCTGATTCTCTGAAAATTTTGAACAGAAAAGTGCGTTTTTTCTCAATAATAAAAAAATTGTTTAACAACAACATTTAAGAGGCAACCGCCTGGCCAGACGGCCAAATGCGTGAGTGTTGTGACAACTTTATTATAAAACCAACAACTTAATGGCTGATTTTAAGTAGAAAATTTACGATTTGTTGTTATGAAATTTATTCAACAATATTGCAAAAATGCCATTATTTATAATTTTAAATGACCCTTTTGCTTTCTGTGTTGAGTGCAAAAAATTAAACATTATAAAAGTATTCCAGTAAAAGTTGTTATAAAAGTCTCAAGACGCCCACACATTTTCATGTTAAGATGACAACTGGAAAAGAAGTGGAGCTGCCTGCTGCAAGCAGCTTAATGATGAAGAAGGTCAAGATTATAATGAAATTTGTTTCAAAATTAATTCGTATCAAAACATGTTCAATCTTAAGATTCGCATTAAAGGAAACATGTGACATGTTTCACTTTTTATTGTTGGGATGGCTGCATTGTTTGTTTCTCTTATTTTGTTTTAGTTTCTTTCAAAGAGATTAATGATGATCTCTCCTTGTCTGGATTTTATTGTTATTTTTTGTACTTTCGCAAACTGAACAGATATTTTTCATTCTTGACATTAAGTTGTATAAATCAAAGTCTGCTTTATGATCAAGAGCGAGCGGCTCAACTGATATAAATTTGTAAGAATACATAAAATGAATGATTTTTGGGCAAAGAGTTAAATAAAGCACCAATTTTACGGGTATTTTTGAAAAGATTTTTAAAATTTTTTTTTAGAAAGATGGATTTGCTGAGTCCGATATCGGTCTCTAAGCAGATTTTTTCAAAAAATTTGCCCTGTAAAATAGTAACGATGGAAGAAAAATGTCTTAAATGATTGTTTACGATAAATAGTACACTGAAAGAATTTTCTTCACAAATTGAAGGTTGAAGAAACAGCATGAGGCTCGAATGCCTCGGACGTTTTTTTCTTCAATGTTGCAGTCGAACGTTTTTTTGTCATGCTAAAAGTTATCGCTAAAACGATGGCATAATGTCGACAAGTTTCTGTCCTTACAAATCGGCGATCTACTATATGCATATGAATGTAATTATTGTGAAGCATATTAAGACTCGGCTCAGCAAAATACCGCAGTCTTAATTTTTAGAACTGATTTTTTTATTTGTTGTTTATATAAACACCTCTATGCATATATTTGCTCAACCTTGCATCTAAAATAATATTACATATTTAAACATTTTGGGATGGTTTCATTAATTTGGTTTATATTAAATTTATTAAGAGCAATATTCTAAAGAAAGCTGGGAGATAACATGAAGGATCTGATAACAAAATTATAGTATACAAATGACCTCAACAAGGCGAAATTTTATTTAGAAACGTATTATTTTAGGTAAAAATAAGGTTTTTTGTGTTTTTCGGCCGTCTATATACCGCCGACATTTCGTTGGTTCTAATCGAAAAATCTTAAAAGAATGTTTGAAACCCATGAATTTCCTGTATTAAAGGTTCGCTTGAAAATTTCTGATTCTCATTTTATTCATGGGAATTTTGGAAAAAGTAATTGCGTTTCAAACATTCTTTTAAGATATTTCAACTCTACTGATGAGTTGATTAGCATCAATGTCGCAGGCAAATAGACGGCTGAAAAATACAGAAATCATTAATACGATCTGTTTCTAGACCTAAGTTCGAATGTTCTTAAGCCAGCAACCGCGTGCTCGTTTTTAAGCATATATTTTAGCTATCTTCAAGCTGAAATCAGAATTGAATCAGGATAAATTTAAGTATTTAGCGCTTGAATAGTCCGTACTTAATTTAAGCCCAGCGTTTTTGATTTAAGAAAATCCGTACTTACCAAACTTCTGACTCCTCTTGGGATTGAGTTAAGTACAAATGGATTGAATGGTTTTTTCAGTATATTTATTTCTCAATAGGTTCAAAACAACTTCTTTTTAAGTTTAGAATAAAATTTTGTGGGTAAAGTTGACTTTTTCTCGTCTAGAGCAGGCCAAACGTTCACTTTTATTTAGCAATGACTTGAGGTTGCTTAGAACATACTTTGTCGAAATCTACAGTTATGGCTGGGTGTATTTATCACCAGCGTAATGGGAAATGGGCGCTGATATGTCTTTCAGTGACTGACAAACTTAGTTTAATAAAAGTTCTTCACATTACCTTGAAACAATAACACACATTCTTACCTGTTCACCTGTTAATCAAATTTTAAATAAAATCAAGGATTTTCTCTTCAACTATATTATTTTTCAATTGAATAATCATTTTCTTTTATTTAACTAAATTAAACAATTTTTAATGCATTTTAAAATTAAAGTATTTAATCAGAAAAATAAAATTACTTAAACTAAGACTAGATTTTCAAAGATTTAATTTTTTTTTTACTCAAATTACACTCGAAAAAATCCTTCAGTAAATAAGTCATCAGCAAAACTAAAATTTCAAAATTATTTACAGCAATAAATTATTATAAGTTTTTGAATAGAATAAAAATATTAACGTAATTAAGAGGGAGTGTATTTCGACAGAAAATCAAAAGTGGTAACTCTGAATTTTATATCATTAGCTCTGTTTCCTTACTTTTTGAGTAAAGTTTATTGAGGTGAGAGCAGGTTTAAAATGTTCTCAAAAAAATTAAATTCACTAAATGTGCGGCAGCACGACAAACCAATGTATCTTAAAACCAGGTAGGCGCATCGCGACAGCAAGCACAACACCAACAAACACGTTATGTATGTTGTTGGTAGAAATACTTTATATTCTGTCACCTATTTGATGGCGTTTGTGTGTTTATGCTGTGCATTTTGACAGTTCTTGGAGCTAGCAGCAGTAGGCGGCTGCTCTTGTGATGCTACCTGGTAAAAAATTACTTTGTTTGATGCTATAATGAAAACTGAAACATACATTTTGGAATAAAGAAATGTTCATGTGGACGGATTTTGTATTTAAAACCTTATGCAGATATTTTTATGTACAATATTGGTTGAAGAACAAACAAAAAATTAATTGAAAATTCATTAGATGTTGGTGAGAGAATATAAAATATATTCCAATCAGCAGAAAAATATAATGATAAGACGGAAAGTTGATCAATGAAATCAAATATAAACAACCAGCAATGAAGAGCTCACGTGGTAGGATGAATATGGGCTGCTGCTTAAAAACAGTGTACGACTGGTCATGACCTGGGTTCTGACCTTGGGTGCTGATGAGAGTCGTGGTGGACGCGAAACAGCCATGGCATGCACACCAGCCAGTAACTCTTAAACTTTACTTTTCTTGTCTTCTTGAAAATTGTACGGGAATGCTTTTCGAGTAAAGTAAAGAAACCGACCTATTGTGTAAAATAGAATAACTCATGCTCTTGTTTTCGAAAACAACAACAATTTTTCTGTCTTGAATTTATTTTCAGAACAATAGCAAAATTGGGTTTTGTTTTCAATATTAACACAAGAATTTGAATTTATGTATGATTTAGCAAAACCGCTAGTAAAACTGTGTTAATTTCTGGCACGGTCACATTGAGAAAATATTTGACTGGAAAATATTTGACTGTTAAAACGGGGTATTATGCAAATTTTTTTAGCACTCACTTCAAGCAGACAATTAATTCTGTTCTGTAAGCCGAACGCTTTTCAAGAACAAGACATTTTTAAAAATGCCCAAACGGCTAAAGTTCTACAAATTGATCCAATTGGCAAAATTCCAAATAAAGTTTGAAAAATATATTTGTCATCAAAGTCAGCTGTTCACACGAGATATTACCAAACAAACACAGCTCTACACGGTTTTAGAATTGCCTAGCAAAAATACAATGCAGCCATTACGGGTGCCTGGTTCATGCGGCTTGTGAAGTGGAGGAATCATCGTATGTCCATCTTTCTTGGAAAATGAGGACGATGCAACCAATACTGGCGAAGGAGAGAGACACCTGTCGCATCATGATAGCCGATTGTTTTGACTCCACTACTCATAGAATTGATGGGCACGATGTTTGCTTTCAACAGGATGGTGCAAATGTCATAATATGTCCATATGTTATGACACAATTAATTTCTTGAGTCATTTATTTGATGGCCGTCTAATTAGCAAAAACTGGCCGGCAAGAACCTACGATTGGATATCGCTGGACATTTTTTTGTGCGCACGGTTAAATACGAATGTTATGCCGACCAAGCAGAGGCAATTGAACATTTGAATACCAACATTCGTGATGCCATTGCCAAGATACAAGCCCAAGATACTCGAAAAAGTGCACGAACGAAGTACAACGATCGAGTGAGGTACTGTAATTCCAGCCGTATGAATGAAATAGTATTTTATCTCTAACCCGCACAATTATACTTCACAACAAAAAACAAATTTTTATATTGAAAATTTTAAATGCCCATCCATTTTTTTTTTCATTTCCTATATGGTGGCAACAATGTTCTACTTAACATAGCATTTTCCTCAGAATATGTAGGTCTTGGTCTTGCAAAAAAGATATTGAGCCCTTACTGCGCAAATTATGTAAGCAAAACAGGCAAATTTTACTGGACACAGTTTTTTTTTCCTTAATTTTGGGAATTAAAAAAAAGGTTTAGTCTGCAAGTGATGAAAACTCCAAATAAATAGTAAAATAAAATTCATAAATTTCATGTAGGCTATTTTGCTCTCACGGCGAGAGATCGGCAGGCTTAAAAACTGTGTTTTTGTAATTCTTTGAAACAGAAAATAACTAGCAAAAACAATCCCATCGATTTTCTATAACATTTCCCTCTTTTGCGCCGGTTTTTCTAAGGCTCACAAACATTTTCACTCTTCAATTTGTACTCAAAACAATAACAAAATATGAAAAATTTGTTTTTGTTTTCAATACGAATCCAACAAAATTTATGTATGTATTAGAAAACACGGCAGTTACAAAGTTTCAAATTTTCTCCACAGCGCGAAGGTTTTTTTCGAGTGTATTCTATTTATAACCATCTTTGTCTCACAAACTACATTTCAGTTTATTTTTTATATAAATTCTAGTATTGCTTTTTTGCATGTTCAAAAAAAAATCCTAAAGTTAATTTATTTTACACGATTAACAACAATATTTTTAGTATTAACAGGCTTTTGTTAGGAAAGGAAAGAATACTTTTTTGTACAAGAAAGACAATATTACATACATAATTTGAAACCGCCTCCAAAATTCGTTTTAAGAAGACACTGCGCTGGTGGCCGGCTGCTGCTGCTGCTGCAAACCGCTATTGTTATTGTTCTTTTCACGTTCTTGCAATTCTTGCAGTTCTTCCTCCTCTCTGGTCAGGGGTATGGTCGAGTGATTGTAGAGACCTTGAGCCATTAACTGCAGGGCCAAAGGATTTTTTACACCACTGGACTTTTTCAATTTGGCACGTTTATTTTGAAACCAAATTTTAATTTGGGCTTCATTTAAGCCCAACTCGGAGCTTAATTGTTGGCGTCGCTTTTCAGTTAAATAGCGATTTTCGTTAAATTCATGCTGTAATAAAAATTTTAGTTATAATTTTCTTTAAAATTTTTAAAATGTAATTTAAAATTATTTTTAATTTGAATGGGCATTTGATGGATGGAAATATATTATTAGAAGCAGCATAACTTCTTGCTATTGTCATTTTTATTTTCAGCCTAAATTTTTTATCAAAATCATGTCCGCATGATAATAAATAATAATTTATTTATTATTTAGTTGATAATAAATAAAATAAATAATAAAATTTAAATTTTGATTTTTTCAAAATTTTTCAAAATGACTCAAAGTTATTTTCAAAGTAAATGCGAGTTATTGGCTGACAATAACTTATATTTTACACTGGGTCTTGCTGGAGGAATTTCAATTTTCAGCATGAAGTTTCATTAAATTCATGATGAAACTAAAAACCTATTTCTATTTTAAAAGTCTTTTTAAACTAAATGAGAATTATTTGTTGGCAATAACGTGTGTACCTTCAGTCTTGCTAATTGAGAACCACTAAATGCTGTACGCGGTCGTTTATCTTCGTTGGCATTTGTTGACGATGATGAACAGGGTGAGTTGGCTTTTTCACTACCACCAGCTGCTGCTGATGCCGCGCTGGATGCTGCAGAGGCCATCGTAGTGTTTGCAGCGTTTTTTGGAGCTTTGGGTTTTCTTACTCGGGGACCTGCAATTAAACGGATGTTTTGAAACAAATTAGAAATTTATTTGAAACACTAAAAGACCATAAAAATTCTTGCAAGCAAATAAAACAAACTTAATTGCGCCACAATGACTGGCCATCCACAAAAAAAATAAAATAAAAAGAAGTTGGCATAAAATTTGTATTCATGTATTTTGTTGCCGTTAGTTGGTGTTTTAATTTTAATTTATTAACAAGGACCGGCTTCAAGTAAGCGGCAAATATACCAACACTAACACCATCTATTTCGTTCTCAAATATTGTTTCCTGTGTTCATATGCAAATATGAACACAGGATTTGGCAGCGAAATTTTCCAAAAATACGATTACAGTAAAGATTTATTCGAGGTTAAAATGAAAGCAACGCTAGAAGTCAATAAAATACAAGAATCATTGAACCACCCTAAACGTGTACATAAATATCTTAATGCAAAGAGCAAATTTGTTTTTATTAGGGTGGTATAATTTGTCAAAGGATTGATTTTTGACGTGAAATTCTGCACAACAGAAATTGAGTTGCAAGCAGGTGTGTTCTAAATGTCACAATATTTAAAATTTCTGGGGAAAATTTGTATGGGAAATTTGCTCTCTCGTGTACTCTTTCTGCGACCAAGACATATAAAATGTTATTTAATAGTTGACTCATAATAAACAGTGATCCAAGCATGATGCATGACTCTAGCTCAATTTCATGCACTTCGAAGTTTTTTTTTCATTGTCAGTATAATGGTCAAATGTGCGACTTAATCGGAATAGTTGTGCACAAATTCCGGTCATTCAGCTCAATGGGAAATTTGAAAGCTCACTTAATTCGTTCTCCCGAAAACATTGCAGCACTGAAAAAAACAATTCAATCCATTTGTACTTTAATCAATCTCGAACAGTGTCAGAAGTTCGGTTATTACGGATTTTCTTAAATCAAGTACGTTAGGATTATTCAAGCACTAAAATCTTAGTTTTGGCCATCTTCAATTCCAGCTTCGGCGATATTTTAGCCGTATTCAATCCTGATTTCGGATTGGATATAGCTAAATCTGTACCTTAAAAACAAGCACGCTGTACTTGATTTAAGAGCGTTCCTACTAGCCATACTTTTGACACTGAGAAGGATTGAATTCGTCATGAGCATTTCCATTGTCTATTTAATCCCTAATTCGTACATGAAATTATTCCTTCTACTTCCTTAATTGAATAATAATTTATAGATCATTTTGTCTCTATGCCGATATGAACCTGGAACCCCACTACTGCCAGTCCAGTCACTCTACCAATTCAGCTATAGCAGCAATTAATGAATTAAAAATAGGAATAATATTCAATACCTAAAATTACAAATAAAAATTACTTAAAATTACAAATAAAAATTACAACGAAAAATGTTCCTTATTAATGTTTGGGTTTCATGTGTCATACGATAATGCAAGCGGTCAATATTCTAGTGACCCACTTCAACATTAGTAATACGAGACTCTTGCTTGTTAGTCACGCTACATGGTTAAAGTTGGTAAGTGCTCGCTGTGCATATGGTATGATGATGTGAGTACACTACACTTAAATTTTCAAGTACGTTTTGTACTTAAATCAAGTATAAAAAAAAACTTAAATTTAGAACGAGCTTTTTCTTTCTGTGTTTTATTCATGATAGTGCGGCAGAATTCCTGCCAACCACGATTTTATTTTTAACATCTCACGAACATCACACAATGTTGAATGTTAAATAAAGCATTAAATTTACACCCTTACAAGGTTCAAGTGATACAAGGACTGACACCTAGTTACTATTTCTAGCCTCGGTAATAAGCCGGGGGGTTGATGGAACAGAAAAAAACGGTGAATTCGCAAAGAAAATCATCTCAAGGAGGAGGCACACTGTCACCATAGTGGATTCGTTAACAAGCAGAATTACAGCATTTGGGCAAATGAGAACTCACTAGTGATGGTTGAAAAGACGCTGCATCCCAAAGGTTGACTGTTCAGTGCAGTTTATGGGCTGGTGGCATCAGAGGGCACTAGTTTTTTGAAAATCAGGTTGGCCAATCAGTAACATTAAATAGGGTTCGCTATACCTTGTGGTCGAAAATTGAGGAAATAGACCAGGACGATGTATGCTTCAAACAGTTTTGGTTATACCACCCTTTATGTAATTTTATGTTGTCGAAATTCTACCATTTTTGTTGTGATAATGGAAATCAAGTGTTTTGAAAACATGTAATTTCCGCAGCCAGATTACTTTTATCGAACTGTCGCTTTTTTATGAATTTAAAAAGCATGCTTGTCCATTTTCAAGACCTATAATCAATTACCGACTGCAATCGAAGTTGTCTTAGCATTCCCTAGTGTTCACCTATCGAAGCTTTATGTAAGGAATCACACAAAAAAAAACACTTGAGCACTCATCAAACATTCACAAATGACTCCAAACACAACTTAACACTTCTGCAGTGTCTTGCGATTTTCTTAACATTTAATTTATTTTCATTTATATTAAACTATGGCTGAATATGATAGAGTTGATTAAATACATGCAGAAAATAAAAATTAATTTATGGCCAAAATGGGTGCTGATGAGGAGCTTCGAAACAGCTTTGCTTAAATTAAGATCACTCAACCATATGATTGGCGGCCAAAGTCCTCAACTGCATGCCGTAAGGATTACAGAAGATATGGCTTGTGCTTATGCATTTAAAAATAGATGCCACCCTAATATTAATTTTTGTTTCTCACTCAATTAAATGTATAAATCTACAAATGCAAGTGTTGAATTAAATTTGTATTTTTCTTATGGCTCGACCGGTGGGTTGCTTGGTTGCTGGTTTAGCGCCTTTTCAACATCATCACCACCAAACAGCAGTAATTAATTTAAATGTTACAAAGTCAACTTCCGTTTTAAGCAAACGTCTCTAATGTCTACAACGTGTCTCTCCAGTGTCTATTACAATTTATGCAGCCAATGTGTGTTTCACTTTTTGACTTGGCGAAATTATTTATTTGTGAAAATAATTAAAGTTTTTAACAATTCGACAAGTCATTGTGGAGTCATTTGGAAAACTAAACCAATCATTACAATGACTTAAAACAAATAAAAGAGGAAATTAAATAAATAAAGAAAAAGCAATGAATGAGTGGCAAAAGACCAAAAAAAAACAAGAAAAACAAGAAAACAAAGAGGGTGTTAAACGCAAAAATATGCCGTAGATTGAGGCGTTTCTTTACAATTCACAAGTTCCAGAAAGTTTTGCACAAACGCACACTCTTACACTTCACATACCTCAAGATTCTTGTTCAGAAGTGTTTCACTTATTTAAATGTATTAAAAAGCTAATTTTTGGATTTTACTTCTCTGCGTCACTCAAATTGACACAACAACAAAACAATTTTAATTAATTTTGAAAATATTTCCGAATCAACTTTAAGCTGCAAAGCCATTCAGCCCTCAATCTGTTCAATTTTAGGGTGGAAGAAAGAAGATGTCAACGAGTTTAATCACCAAATGAGAAACCAAAGATTGCACAAAATGTTTAACAACTTTTAGTTTTTGCCCTTGGACAGTAAGAAAAATGTACATTTAAATTTTTAGAATTCTGTAAATCTTGAAATTCCATAAACATTTTATTTTCTTCATAAAATAAAGCAATTTTGGGTTTTGCTAACGAGCATAGTTTTGGGTTCTGAAAACAATTTCAGAAACAAAAATAAAATTAACATTAAAACGTCAACCCTTCTCTGTCTCTGGCTTCTTCCAACAAGAACATTTCAAAACCGCCAACATTTTGAAACCAAATACAAACGTTCTTTTAGACATTTAAATGAGAAAAAGTGAAATTTCTTACGACAAACCCAAAGACCCGAAATCATCATTAGTAAAATATGACTTTCGTTACACAGCCAAAACAGTCTTAAAATAAGTATTATTGTCATTTGCCATGAGGTTCGTCGTCTTCAGGTTGACCACAAGTTGTTTTTAATTGTTTTCCTTCGCAAATTACATGTGAGCAACATGAGCGAAACGTATTACACTTTCAGTTTCATTTTGCAATGAATAGTTATAAGACTTAAATGTAGTACGAAGAGTTTCAAATTTGTCATTGATTTATGATTTTAAGGAAAGCAAAAATAATTGACCCTACAGTCAGCAGAGGTTGGTTGATTCAAATGTTCCAATGTGTGTATGTTTTATGCATTTAAAGAAATACTTTTCCCTAAAAACTGTGTAATTTAAAATGGTGATTCACCATCCTGCACACTTAAAAATGATATGTGTGCTCAAAATGTATGATACGAGAATTGTGGACTAAAAGTGTAAACGTATGAAAGAGTTTTTGACATGTCTGTTCGATTAGCTAGTCTCCAAAAATTGCAGAAAATATGCCATCAGAGTTACCTTTTTGGAGGCAGACTTATCAAACAGTTTCAGAATCACTGACTGTATTGTACTCGTACCACTGTCTAGAAAGTGAATCACGAGCTTTAAAATCAGTACGTATTTATTACTTTAGGTCAAAAAAAAAAAAAAAATAGACCTTAATGCTTTCTGTCTCTTTCAGCCGTCTATATGCCGCCGACATTTCGTTGCTGCTAAACAACTCATCAGTAGACTTGAAAAAGCAAAAAAGAATGTTTGAAGCCCAACTACTTATTGGCTCTTATAGCGAATAAACAATTAAGTTCATTGTTGAATATTCAAAAACTTTTACTTTTTTATACTTTCAAGAATACAAGTTGTTGGTAACCAAAGGTCACCTGTTGTAAGGAAGTGCTATAAAAAGTAAAGGTGTTGCAAGACGTAAAATGCTTTCTGTATAAAAAGTTTGTTTGAGCATTTCTGATTCTCATTTTGTTCATGAGAATTTTGGAATAAGTAGTTGGGCTTCAAACATTCTTTTTTGCTTTTTCAAGTCTACTGATGAGTTGTTTAGCAGCAACGAAATGTCGGCGGCATATAGACGGCTGAAAGAGACAGAAAGCATTAAGGTCTATTTTTTTTTTAGACCTAAAGTAATAAATTTCAATTGGCTCTTATAGCGAATAAATAATTAAGTTCATTGATCAGTACGTATTTTTAAGAAAGAATCTGCGTTGAAAGGTGAAAACTCACATCCAAGTACATACCTATTAACCATCAAATTGATGAACGATTCTTAGCTGCTTAATAGCACGTTAATATGCAAACATCGTTAAAAGTTGTATAATAAACTTCACAAAAATGTGTAAGGGTATATATAAGTTTGTGATTCCGTGTGTAACGCATTGAAATAACCATCTAAGACCCCATAGAGTATATATGCTGGATCAGAATCAATAGAGATTACGATTAAGCGATGTCCGTCTGTAGTCGTTGAAATACCGTTTCTAAGAAAACGGTTTGAGATACAAACCTCATTCTTTCACTAGCATGTGTTAAATCCCGGTAGTAAGTTTGCTATTGAAATTCAGTAAGATCGGTCCACGGATTGCTGAGAATATTCAAAAACCCGGCTTTCAAGGGGTATTTTTTGCCATTTTTTTGGTCAGATTTTAAAAAAGAATTGTTTTCCTAAAAAGTTAGCCATATCATTTTTCATGCCCATTAGATCCCAAAAATCGAGGAATTTTAAAAATCTTCCCATACCCGAGATATAGCGTCTCCCGATTTTTCAAGAAATCGGCTCTATAAGCCAAATAAAACAACTTTTGGTACCAAGAGTCAATTAGAATGATACATATAGGCTATTTACAAGCAAAATTGGAAATTTTGTTGACATCGGCCCATATACACTCGAGATATAGCGCCTCCAGATATCTCAAGAAGTCGACCCTGGAAGCCAAACGAAAAAATTTTTTGCACTAGATATAGATCGTGTAGAGGCTAAATTAGAACACTTCTGTACATTGGCCCATATGCACCCAAGATAACGCTCCTCCCGATTTCTCAAGAAGTCGGCATTAAAAGCCAAATATAACAACTTTTGGTACCAAAAATCGCCCAGTATGGTACATATAGGATGTTTAAAGGCAAAATTCTAAAATAAAGTCAATTTCAACACTCGTAAGACTCAATGCTGTTTACCAACGCATAGGTGCGCGGCAGCTGAGGACGACTAATTTGGATGGTATAGATATTGAGGTGTCGGAAGTTTTTAATGTTTTTGGAATGAAAATCGTGACGTCCGCTGGACGTTCTTCATGGCGCAAAAGAACTATTTAAGTGGCTAGGTTTGAAACGGTGCAAGGCATACTTTACTCCGCCCGCTCTCCCTAATATCTGACCAAAAATTTAATACAACTTTTATATTTGGGCAGGTGCCTCAAGAACTATTTTGGACTTAATCAGTGGTGTGCAGGAGAGAGCGTAGAAGCTTATCGGTGACATCGGATGACAGTTTTATAGGTTTTTCAATGGATGTTGCGCTGAACAGATCATTGACCTTGTTCCCAAAACTAGACCCTTTTCACGCAGTACACGGCCACCATCCAGAGCTTAGCAATCGTATTCAAATGGCCAGTGAATAAAACAACTTTCTACTGAGAAACTTCGTTCTTCAGCCGTATGGTCCGTCTGTGGAACAAACTGCCTCTATTTCCGTTCAGTTAAAGTTTACGAAAATTCAACCAAATATACACAAACACTACTCTTTCCTCCTAAAGCTATTTACCTTACCATACATTGTATATGTAGGGTTCGTTTCCTGAGAACAATAAAAATAATACCCAAAAATTAGCTTAATTATTTATATGCTTTAAGAGCCGATTGAAATGTATTAATTCAAGTCCAAAAATGCTAATTTGCATCAACAAAGTTTCGGCGGCATATAGATGGCTGAAAAAGACAAAAAGCATTTGTAAGATCTCTTTTTGGACCTGAATTAATAAAAATTATACCGCTTATACAATCTTCTTTTTTCCAATCGACTCCATGGTATGAATACGATGAGGCAAGCTAGAGACAATTTTAACTCTACTGGAATGAAGTTGCGACCTAATTTTTAAAAATAAAACAGACATACATATATTATTCATCTTTTCTGGTCTCATCTCCTGTTATACTGAACAATAAAACGATAACTATAACTCAAATGGGTTTTTCTGGTCTACATTAGATATCAAGGGAAAATATTAATTTGGAAATCGTTATTAGAACGGTGTAAGCCGTAAACAAACCACTAAGACTACTTACGTGACAATTAATTGTGAGTACGTAGTATGTATTTACTGTACCTTCTTCTTCTTCTTGGTTGCAATCAACATCAGGCGTAATGAATTTTTGAGCTTAAACACTGGTGTATAGAATTTAATTTTACCAATTAGCAGATACTTACTTCTTCCTGAAATGAAATGGAAAAGAAAAAAATTTTATTTTAAATTCTATCTTAATTAAATTAAAAAAGTAATTGATGCTTAAAAGTTAATATTTACAGACACTAACGCACATGTACACAGAAATAAATACAACAAACAGATAACAAAATGATAATCAATAAAACACTGGAACAGGAGACGATTTAAAGGAAAATCTCATGTAAAGTCTGCGAAAATAAAAATTTTGATTAAATTCCTGAACAAAGCAGCAATAAAAGAAAAAGGGAAAGAGGATGTGAGAAAAAAGAAAAGCGTATTAAAATGACGTTTAAAGAAAATGCCAAAAACGTGCAAAAATTTACAACCAGCATCTTCTGTACGAGCAAAAAGATTCTGCAGCAAAAAACAAAGTACTTGAAACCCAGAGACCATGAGTGTAGCGTTTTGTCCTCTGGTTGTGTAAGGCGAATAGTTCTGCACGAAAGTAATGCTAATGCTAAAGAAAATATACCATGAAAAACGTTTTTTAAACGTGAAAATTCGGCTGCCATTTAAAATCGGAAAACAACAAAATAAGTGGTACCGAAATTAACTTATCTCCAGTTTTGGTACATTTTGGTATACCGTATAAACGAATAAACATAATAAAAATAAAATAATTAAGTTTTTTTTTAATTATAATTGCATGTATGAATGTTCATATGCATGTACTTTTACAACATTTTTGAGTAAGTATAATTTTTTATCACCACATGTTTTGTAACGGCACTGCGAAACGGAAATATTGACACAACCCCACATTGTTGGTATCTTGAAGAAGGATCCTTAGTCGTACACTGAGAGTACATATCAATCAATTTGTATTTAAATTAAGCCCAAGCGGTATTAGAAGTACGGCAACGACGCATTTGCTTAAATCGAGTACGTTGCGCCGGCTATAAATATAGATTATAAATATAGATTTCAGCCATGCTGAATTCTCTTTTCGAATTGTATATGGCTAGAATCTGTACAACAAAACAAGCACTACGTACTTGATCCAGGAACATCCGTACTCACCATACTTTTGACATCGAACGGGGCTTGATTTTAGTATGGAAGGATTGAATTTAATTTGAATGTGATTATGGGCTGAATCAATATTTTAAGGTCCATTGAATTTATAAATTATTCGATCTCTTTCAGAATTAGAACCTTGAACCTAACTACTGCCAGTAAAACCACGCTACTAATGCAACTACTACAGTAACTGCAAAACCTATACAAAATTCCATACATATACAAGCACTATACACCCAGAAATTATGTACTTATTTTTAGAAG
Source organism: Sturmia bella (assembly GCA_963662145.1). Classification (NCBI taxonomy): domain Eukaryota; kingdom Metazoa; phylum Arthropoda; class Insecta; order Diptera; family Tachinidae; genus Sturmia; species Sturmia bella. The sequence continues at coordinate 25,091,913 of OY759172.1, forward strand.
GAGTGATATTCTTTAAAAATCTGTATACCCTTGTGTGTTACCTGTAGGTTTCGTACTAAAATCAAGTCGAAAAAAACTTAAATTTAGTACCCGGTTTTTCTTTCTGTGTATGCTGTTTCAAAGTCGATTATATTGCCTATTGCACAACATATAACTTGTATATTGGGATACCAAAAACTCGTTTACGAAAAAATTATGTCAAAGACTTTCTACGACGGAATACCTAGTCCGCTGACTCCAACGTGAATACTTTTTGAGTATGAATACACTAAGCAGCTGTTCTTTGTGGTACCCGCTTAATTTATTTAAACGCTTTCCCTTTTAAGGAATAGCAAGAAAAATAATCTCATAGTTAACAACACTTAACGGCAAGTGTAAATTGAGTCGAATTTTTTCAAACACAAAAAATGCCAATAAATTTAATCGTGGAAAAAAATGTGAACAAATCAATTTAGATGGAAAAAAATAAAAGAGCAACAATCATGATTGGGAGTTGAACAAATTTCATTAGAAAATTACAAAAACAAATAACTTCGGTCTGCGCATTTGAAAACACCAAAAATAAATAAAGAAGAAAGCAGGGTAATTTTTCTTTCAGCAACAATTGAACACGTGTTTGGCATCTTCCCACCACCACCAGCCCCTCTCAAACCTTGAAGTGATGATGCTGCCGACTAACAGATTGAGCTGGCAATAAAAATATCCATTTACGTTTTTCTTTATCAGGGATTTCAATTTCACACTCTTTTTGAGCAATAAAGAAAATAAAAAAGAGAATCGCAGAAGCTAGGCCAGACCTAAAGATTATTTGTCGTTTTAATGTGTCAAACTGGCTGCCAGAAAGCGAGCCAGTCAGCCAGCTGTGCAGTCAAGTGTCAAAATAATAAGGGAAACCTTGAACATGTCACCGATACATGCCTTGTAAGTGTTTGGAAGCGTTAAATTTTAAAATAAATTGCTTGTACGCACATCGTCGTAAAAAAGCAGCGTGGATTATTCTGCGTGTAAACACTTAATAATGTTATCTTTTAGCCAGTACATAACATACCGATGCGTACATATGTAAGTATGGATGTACTTTTATTTATTAATTAAAGGTAGTCAGGAGGACTACAAAAAGCATTTGAAGCAAAGCAAATTTGTATTAAATCATTCCAAAATAAAAGCACCCAGATTGCCCTCGTTTAATTAAAATTTAAGCTGTTGTAACGTAGTTTTAATTGAAGATTTGTTAATGGTGTCAAAATTAAAGATAATAAAACTGTTATTCACAAAAGTGTATTTCTTCAAAGTATGTTTGTGGAAATGCCTTTGTATACGAGGTATTTCGGTCATTGGTACGTAACGCTAAGAAAGTTTCTTTAAAAATTTACCTTTAAATAAACAGAACTTTTGAAAAATTGTTTTAAAAAGCTCCAAGAAAATCGTCTTAAAAATGTATGTGTTATGATATATGCGCTGGTTATCACAAAAAATAAAATGTGTGTGAACAAATTTTATGTGGAAATTTTTCTAAAAAGATTTCTCAGCAACATTTTAAATTTTATGAATATCGGCAATAGTTTTTAAGCATTTCTTCTGAAAAAGTTGGAACTTTTTACCTGTCGAGCTGCGTCTTTTTCACCATTCAAACAATGTTTTTAGAGTTAAATTACTTGCAAGCTTTGATTAATTACTAGTAAACAGGATAGAATATAACTTATTTTTATCTACAGTTAATGTTTCTATCTCATCAAAAATCCACTTAGGCAATAGTTTTTAAGCATTTCTTCTGAAAAAGTTGGAACTTTTTACCTGTCGAGCTGCGTCTTTTTCACCATTCAAACAATGTTTTTAGAGTTAAATTACTTGCAAGCTTTGATTAATTACTAGTAAACAGGATAGAATATAACTTATTTTTATCTACAGTTAATGTTTCTATCTCATCAAAAATCCACTTTTTTTCTCCTGCTCTTTTATTCCTTCACATATTAACTTATTTCATTGTCGGGTCTTAATACATTTATATACATACGTCTTTCTTTTTTTACATTAACTTAGTCCTGAGTAATATTACTACTACTATAGAGATGCTACTACGTAAGCAGGATATCTAGATTAAAGTTAAGTTTGAGGCTGGGGAGCCAATTATTCATGAACTTATTGATTACTCTATTTTTTAGTTAGTATGTAAGCGAAATCACTCTGAATGTAAACTGGTAATATATACAGCCCAATCATGAATGATAATTCCGTGAGAGTTTTTTCTCCTTTCCCATTCCTCTTATTATGTTGATAAATTCCTTCGGAAATTGTTTTTTTAACCTTCCCTGTTTTAGCCACATCGAAGGGGAAAAATAGTCGGCGGAGGCAAAAATAGGTATTTTAAAAACATATGTTTTTTGTATTTTCCTATAAAAAATTTCGATATTACCAACTTTTATATTTTTGTTTCTCAGGTAATTTATGATTGGAGGAATTTTTTTCTCGAGAAACGTATTTTCCTTAGGAATAAAATTCTTTGAGAATATTCATGATTGGGCTGATAGTTTTTATTGGTCATATAGGGCTTCATATATTACTTTACTGATATAAATAAATAAATAAAAGATGCCTTTATACAAAATAATAATAAATACAAGTGCACCTATAAATGTTTAGTTGAAATTATAGAAAATTTATCAGGCGCTAACAGCCTTGGCGAACTTTAATTTTTGGTGCCCGAAAGTTCTTGCAAGAACAAAAAAACTCCACAAAAGCCAAAACATAAAAACTTTTTTATTGTATCCAAGTGTCAGAAGTGTGGGTTTTGAGGGGTATTTAAGATAAGCCGATTATAGTACTTGTTTTCTCTTTTTTTTTTTGGAATAGATTATGTCTGTTATTAAGTTTATCCCATATTCTATGATGTAGTTCATAAAAGTTATGCTCTTTTTTCATTAGTTCAATGAAAAAATTTACACACTCAAAGCGTTGTTTCATTTAGTTAATGACTGTTTGTCATTGCAAAAATGAACCGGTTCATGAGCTTAATATACTATGTTCATATATTTGATGAAACGATAATTACTATGCACATAATGAATCAGAATTCATTGGCTCAATAAATCAAAAAAAAAAAAATTTTTTAATATTTTATTTTTTTACTTACAATGGAAATTGTAAGCAAAATTCTTCCAGTGTAAGAAGAATACTTTTTCCCAAACATTTCTTTTAATAATAGTATTTTTTAATTTAAATATACCTTTAGAAAATGTTATTTTTCTCAAATGTTGTTGCTTATAACAAAAGGTTAAATTAAGTTTTAATCAGTGCTTCCCAAAAATTCACCCTGATTTATTTTAAAACATTAACGTCACAGTGCAATTGAATTTAAACGAAATATGTATTCCTTAACTAAATAAATATGTATACATACATGCATGCATACATACATATATTGTTTCATCAGAAATTTCAAAGAAATGAAAGGCAATGAATAAATAAATATTCTCTCAACAATTGCAAGAATCATATAAAGCAATAAAACAAATTTACGCAGAGACCAGTTACATAAATAGATGGCATTTATTTTCCAATAAATTTTATGTGGCCGTGTTGCAACACGTCTGTAGAATTACGTTAACTGAACTACACGATAACGGCCGTACAAGGCTTTAGTCACCATAATCAATTTTGTATATAGAAAAAAAAGAGAAATATTAACATAAAATATAATAAATATCTGACATTTTTTGCATTAAAAGGCAACAACGCCAACAATAAATAAAATGTGTGTGTTTGTGTGTGTGCAACAGCACAGCAACTGTAACAGTGAGGCAGGCTGCAACTGACAGCAGTCTTAGAGGAAAGTGTTGAAAATAGAGTAGAATTTCAGAGGCAGTTTGTTGCTGTCGTCCGATGATTTCTTTCACGTTAAAGAAGATGTCACTTGTAAATTGAGAGAAGATAATGACATACAATACAAGTGAGTATGTTTGTACGTATGCATGTATGTTCCTCTGCTGGTTGTTGGTAAATGCATTGTAGCATGATGCTTGTTGCATTAATGTTACATGTCTGAATGCTTAGTACTTTTGCTTACGGTATGATATGGAATCTCCTTCGGATGCATATTACAGTTGGGAAGATGTGGTGGCTTTTTATTTCTTTGGTGTGCAAAGTGTGGTCTGATTTGTTACAATTTTATATCGAAATTGTTTTTATGGTAAAGAGAAAAACACCTTTTGCTCTGACCATAATGAGGTTTAAATAACCAAGTTTGCTTTATTATACGCATAAAGTTATAAATACTTGATGATTGTTATTAAGAAAAGTCAGGCAAGGACTGAGATGAGTCAAAGTGTTGCAACAGAAAAAGAAACTGAATAAGACTTAAGATGCATTGGTTACAAATGCATAGTACTTTTAAAAAGATTAGAGTTTGGAAAGCTTAGTTTCCACTAGTTTGTATGGTATAGTTTTGATGAAGTTGCCAATGACGGCTTCGTGCAGGCATAATTATTTTGTTTTGGTTGCACTAATTGTTTGGGTGCTTGCCTTTGGATCCAACATGGGGAGTTGATTATTGAAGTTGACTGAATTTCTTTTCATCAACAGCCGTTACGTCCATTAAAATTAAACTCTTATGGAAAAGTTTTTGGAAATATTAACATTAACATACATAAGCTGTAAGTTTAGTTTTTGTTTTAAATGAGATTTTAGTGCAGTGAGATACAATAAATAAAAATACATTGAGTACACAGAAACAAAAAAGACATTTATCTCGTTCCTTGTTTTGTAATTATGAACAAAAACGTTTAGTCCAATTAAGCACAAGCGAAAAATCTAAGTTCAAAAAAGAAAAAAAATTCTAATTTTGCTTTTAATCTTATTTGTATTCTATAAGATTTAAAGCAAAATTAAATTATTGTTAAACTGTATTTTTTATTTGAAGTTAGATGGTTTTCTTGTACTTAATTGGAAAACTTTCGCTTAGAAAATTAAACACATGGGTTAATAGCATTTTAGACCAGATCAAAGCTCAATTGATACTAGGCGAAATAGACAGAATTGTTTGTTTGGGTATTACAGAAGCTCTCAAAACCTGTCCAGCAGCTGCCATGGAAGTGCTAAAAGGGTGCAATTCTCTTCAGATTTATGTGAAGGTATGGCAACAAGGGCAGCTCTTAGACTACCTGACTACGCCGAGTCTTGCGGTCTCACAGAGAATGAATGAAACACTATCAATCTCGAAGAATTTCAAAGTGGTCATCAGTGATCGCCCATCCTGGAGAAATCATTACAGGGCTCCCAACTCTGGCTTACAGATGGCTCCAAATGGGAAGGTGGCAGTGCATGCGCTGCCATAGTTGACTCTAACATTCAGAAGGCGATTGCATCCACCGCTTTCCAGGTGGAGGTCCACGCCCTAGAACTTTGTGCTTGGGAATGCTTACGTAGTGATATATCTAGAGCCGACATATGCATCTGCTCAAATGGTCCAGCAGCTCCTAAAGCGCTAACATTGTGCTCATTCCAAACAATATTGGTTTTGGAATATTACGAACTTATTTAAGTTTTATCTTGACCATTTCAGTTCTCATATGTATACCAGGCCACATGAGCGCGACGAAAGGGCGGACTACTTAGCCAAAAGGGGCGCAGTAAAGTCTTTTATATTTACGGACATTGTTCTACAATAATGTAGGGAGGAAACCCTTGTTAAGTATTGCAGAGCTCTAAGGGGCGCACCGCAGGGAAAAAGGCTGCTGGATGTTGAAAACATCTTAATCCATTTGAATTTCTCTTCGCCCTTGTTCTTATTTATGTTTACTTAAAGATTGTTTTTTTTTAAATCTTCATTCTTGAGTCTTTTAATTAAGAAGCCCTATTTTTGCTGTTTATTATTTTATTTTCATTACAATTTTTTTTTTGTCCGCATCTTATTGAATTTTATCTCATTTGATTTCATTAAGCCAAAACCGCAATGTTACACGACTCTGATTACAATGCAATTCAAATATGTCAATAAAGTTTTTGTTTTTGCTTTTGTTGTTGCTGTAGTTAATGCATTTTTATTATTTTATTTTCACACCTTAATTGAAACTTTATATAAGAGTCTCTCACATTTGTGTCTCTATGAATAAAAAAAAAATATGCAACATGTTCATTAAAAACGCTTGTTTATTCATCTAGTAACTGCCTTGTCTCAGTGAGATTTGGAAAACAAAAATATTATAATATTTTTTACAGCAGTGGCTGTTATAGTTAGTATGTACATTTTTTCATAGTAATGACAAATTTAAGAAAATATACTGAAATCGATATTCGATCGATTCAATTGAACTGTTTCACTCATGCATGGAAATTAAGAAATAAAATTACATGTGAATTTTAATTTATTTAGTGAATTTAATTTTTATATAATGAATGCACTGCGAGAAAAATTAAAAGAGTATTCCCAATATTTTTTGAAAAACTATGCTTGGCAATTTTTTTCCAATGAATCGACAAAAATTTTTTGACATTGACCCATCGATTTTTCGAAAGCTCTTGGCATGGGGAAAACAAGTTTTACTACGTCATATCAAAAAATTAATTTTCAAGACATGTGGACTTAAATTTTTTTTATTTTTATATGGCAGTCCCCTTAGCAGGCGTAGTACAGAAAACATTTTTGGGTATTGGTCATTGGATTAGTATTATTGGAGGAAGATTTCGCTCTTTAGAAAGACTCTCATATAAAACTTTTTTTGATATGTTGTAGTGGAACTTTTTTTCCACATGCCAAAAGCTATCGAAAAATCAGCGAGAAAATATAGATGGATAAATCAGCCAGCCCTCAACGGAAGTTTAATCGTAGAGTCAAAATGGTGGTCACATTTTTACCAGCAAATGATCCCTGTCCCAGATAAATAGCAATTTCGCAGCCAGTGGATTCCATGTTATTTCCATAAATACGGAACTTTCTGGAAGCTGTAAGCATTTGAAAGAAGGATGTATTAAATATAGTATTGGATATCGCACTATTTCAAATAATATCGAAAATAATATGATCATATTAACTTTTCCATCCCTGAACCTGAAATAATTTCCCTGCTTAATTTTCGGTTCTTTAGAACTTCTTCGAAATAAATACTGTAAATGTCATTGATAAAAACCAAATTTTTGTTGATTCAAGTTTACTAAAACATATTTTCATACAAGAAACTTTTAAAAAATTAAAATTATTTATATGAATAATTATTTCTTGAAATTGCCTTTTAATATGATAATGTGCCCTATTTTTTTCTACTAAAAAAATATATATAAATGACATGTTACAATATTTTATTGCTGTTTTAAATAAAACTTAATTGTTTCTTATTTTTTTTGCAAAGTTTTCAACAAAGCAGAACAATAAATAAAAGAGACCACACACATGACAGTCAACTCTTTTTTTTTTAGTAAAAAGTTTATTAAATGCAAATGTGCAAATAAATTGATCAGCCAATTAAGTTTGTTCTTTAAATTTGGCTGCAGGCTTTTGAAGTGTAAATAAGACGTTATAGCTTAATACAGTGAGGGACAAAACAAATATAAAGAACATAATAATCTGTGACAATTATTGTAAGTCACATCTAAAGGACAAGTTTTTTGTCTAATTTAATTTGACATTTGGCAAAATCAGCCATCTAAATATACACAATTAAGCAGTGCACTAAAATTGTTGCAGCCTTTTAACAAACTGGCCATCGAATCAAAATGCTTTCCGTGCACTTCGTGATTTTTAGTCAACAAAAAGCCATTTCGAGCGGTGTTAAAACGCTGATTGGGTAGTTGGGCCGACAGAAGTGAACAATGTCTTTACAAAGAAAATCATTTGCAGCCACTAGACCCGCTTTTACCGCAGTGGTTTCTTCAACAGAAAGAATTGTAACAAAAATTTAGTGGTTTTTACAATTTTTATTTTTTGAAAGTATAAAAAGTGAGCGTTTTTTGAATATTCAAAAATGAGTTTAGTTTCGCTATAAGCGCCAAATAAAATTTATTGTTTGAGATTTAATTGTTCAACCGTCTATATGCCCCGGTTGCTCGTTGTCTAATGGTGGCTAAGAATAGTAAAATATGTTGCAAACGGATTAAATTGTTCTCTCAATTACAGATTTTTCTCAAAATTTTTTGATTATCATTAATTTTATGACAACAATAGAATAATTATTAAGGGTTCAAACATTCTTTTGAATTTTCTCCAGTCTACTGACGAGTAGAGTCAAAGAAAAGTGGGCGACATATAAACGGCTAAAAAAGACAGAAAACCATTGAAAAGGTCTAATTATACCTAAACTTACTTACTTCCATAGTAAATATTAATATCATTTGTGTTCGCCAACAATTTTACAATAAAATTTATTTTCAACTCAGTCGTCTTTGCATTGCCTCTCGTCTAAAATTTTCTTCTGCTTTTGGGCAACACTGTCACTGTGAATATAAGCCAAAAAAAAAAATGTTCGTAAAATGTAATGGATAAAACATTAGAAAATATCAGAGGTTCTTAAACTTTTTGTAGATCATAACAATTTTCCTTGTTTAAGCTTTTTGGAACGAAGTTCCTTAACGCGGCTTGCTGGTAGTGGAAATTAGTAGAAATCGTCACGAAAGCGTGTGAGCTGTTTATATGTATTGGTGTACTATCGAAAAGCAATTGTGTATGATTGGCAGTGTCTCCACTGACAGCAGCGGAGACACATACAAATAAATATTAATTAGTTTGAAAACGTTCCAAAAATTTAAGGAATCATAAAATTTCAAAATTTTAAAAACAACACAAAATAAAACATACAGATTTCACCTTGTATTACATTCAAAGATGAAAAAAAAACGTAAGGAACTTCGTTCGTAACGGGGGTCCCCCGACCGCATTTCTTTTTTTCCTCACTATTCAATATGCTGAGGCTCCAATTTGGTGATATTAATAGCACTTGAGCATTATCCTTAACTGCTTGTTCATCAATGTCGCGAATCAGTTTGGATTCCTCTATTTCGACAGCTTGCGTTCGCATGGGCTTACGTTATTTATTTATTTGGCATTTACTTCACTGACGTACCAGATCGTTAAATTTAAGTTTTGGTTGATTTTTGATTGAAGTATTGAAAAAAACTACTAAATTGTTCTTGTGTAAATAGAACCCTTTTTAGAACTGGTACGCTGTATCTGGCAAGCCAAAGCAATTTCCGTTTTTCAGTTTTCAGCATGTCTATTTGCCGCCAACCACCTCATCAATAGACTTAAGAACACTTCCGAAAATATTTTAAAACTTTCTACTTCTTATTCTGTTATTTGTAAACAATTAATGATAATTCTTAATATCAGTTTTTCGACCTTTATTGTTTGATATTTTTGAGTTTATAAATTGAGCTTAAATAGTAATAAATTAACCCTTGCTGTGCGAATCAGTATCGAATATGATTAAGTTTATTTTTCATTACCAAGACCTGCGGGTTCTAAAAGAACAATATGCATATGTATCTTCTATTTAAATCCAATCAGTTATGTAATTTTATAACCGAGACCATGTAATTTTATAACCGACACCAGTAAAGTTTTTTTTACATATTTTATCGCTTGCAGTTACGAGTGTGTAATTCTGTAATATGCGATTTTAAACGATTTTAAACAGCTGTAGTTTTGCCGCCATTTGATTTAGAGTTTTGTAAGTTCTTTGAATGTTGTTTCAATTACAAAATTTGTGTTTTTATTATTTTTTGATTTATTTGCTTACATTTTATCAGCAAATACACTTTACCAATCAAAAAAACAAGAAGTAAATGCTTCTCGTTAAAATATTGGAAAGTAAAAGAAAGGGCTAAATTTAGTGTACGGCGAATAATGTTAAAAATGTTATTGGGCAAGGCGAATCAAGTATAGGTGGTCGCAATTCAATTTGCTTCAACATTTTCTCTCGAGACGTCACAAGTTTTGTTGTCGTTTTCTATCGGCTTTGACAACTCAGAAGATAAAATCGTGGAAAAATGTTGAAGCGAATTGGTATGCGGGCACCTGTAATGGATTCGCCTTGTTATTGGGAAGCAAAATTCGATAAAATATCGTTATAAATATTTTAACGACACGATTATCATAATAAAAGTTACAGAATCCAGCTGCAGTGTACTATCAAGGTTGTACTGTATTCCATATGTACACTAAGCCTGATTTTCTTCAAAAATGGAATAAATCTTTAAGACACCCTGGCCACTAGCATCACGACTCTGATACTGATCATTTGCAAACAACGTGCCAACAAAAAACTAATGTAATTTGATGTTCAAGATACGAAGTATTAGGCGTTTGTTGGCGCAAAGAAATGAAAACCTCCTCAATTATGAATGAAACTGCAGATAATAAACAAAAACTTTATTATGATTGAGAATTAAATGGAAAAAACTATACAATTTAATAAATTTTTTCCATTAGCTTGTTTCATGATTTTTGTTTATTTTTAACAGGCTTTTTGCTGTGAATTTTTTTTTTTTACCGTGACAGCAAAATGACATGCAAATACTTACAAAAAATATACGGGAAATGTGGGTAAAAATGAAAATTTGCAGGTAATAATTTCAAGCTGTTTACTGCTTAATTAAATTCAAGCACTCTCTAACAGATATCTAAGCCAACATATAGACTGGTTGAAGGAGAAAAACTGAATATATGTGCATATGCATATGTATGTAGTTTATTAAGAGGCACTCATTCGTACGATCACGAAAAAGCCATTTGAGGCTCGTTGCTTTAATTTGGTTTCGTTCAGTTTTGATTGCTTTTTCTAAGAGCAACAGGAAGAGCGAAAAGTTGATACATATTCATAACAATATGAATGCGCATATACATACATGTATATTAATACAGACGCAAGCATGTATGCATGTATGTGTATGAATGTTGGCTTACACGTGAGTGTTTACTGATTTTAGTTTGAATTAAATCAATTTAAATTCGATTTAATGTGTTTGTTAGCAGGCGAATTATAATTGTAATCAATGTGGTATGATAATTATGTTTGACATTAATCAAGGAGTGTTGGTTGGATGTAAGCAATTGCTTACACACAAACACACACATATGTGTATGTGTATGTGTGCCGGTGTAAACACATCCACGTAAAACGCAGTGTATTTCAATGCACTTTTTTTTTATTAAGTTCCCATTTTCTGTTTAATTTATCAAAAGGAACGTTTTAATATGTATGTTTGGTTGCTTGGTTGGTTGGCTGATTGACTGACTGGCTCGATCGCTGAATCGATTGTTGTATTTAAACTAGTTTTATTACTTGTATTTAAAGTTAAAAAGAAAAAAATAAGACTCACGCACTTTTTTTCAGTTTACAGCCAACTTTGGCAATCGCAGATACACAAACAACATACGTGCATACTTTGTAAGTCTTTGCAAAAATGACAGCCGCAAATTGTACTGTAAATCAACTGATTACAACACCTACTCACTTCATTAATGTATTTACATACATATATATTTTTTTTTGTCTTTTTCAACATTGAACGTATAAATAAAGTGTATTGCCGTGTTCCTTTTCTGTTGTTTTGCCTCTACTTTCTCAAACACGTGCAATTATTTTGCTCACCAGCTAGACGCAACAGTTTGCCAAAGAAAAAATATCTAAACAGTTTTGTTATACACGGTGTAATCATTCAATAATATTAAAAACCAACAATCACAACATCAACACAGTCGATCAATTGTCGTTAAATACAAAAACCCTGCCTTATTTTGTTTTCTTTAATTTTTGTTGTCTTCAAAATCACCGCAAATGTCAAACGACACAACAACAACAGCAACAACTAAAACAAAAACATCAGCTTAAGAGCAAGAAACCAGCATAATTATGATTGACAGCAAGATCAATTGATCGCACAATAATAAAAATGAAAAAATAAAGCCATATTACAAAAGTACGATATAAAAAGTAAAGAAATTTTAAAACATTGCAATTCAAATTGATTGACAATACGTTGATTGAAATTTGTTAAAGATTCATATAGACAGGCAGGCACACAAATGTACACTCACGCACAATTGCTAACACTCACTTACTCGCGTACATAAAACTACCCAGTTGGCTAAAATATGTCGATCAAGTTTTATTTTGTTTCGTTTACATCAGTTCGTTACAAATGAGCTTCCAAATCTTTGAAAATCTTCAAAATAAAGGGACTGACTGGAAACGATGAGCTGCATACAATTGTCGGTGTTAAGGTGAGAAAAAGGTGTCGCAAGTGTGTAATTGTACAAATTTCGTGACTACAACCAACTCTCGTGCACGATTTTCCATGGCATTGTGCACGTCACTTGAAATATTTTGAGTACATGACCAACTGGGAAACATAATGTAACACAAATGTTTATATTAAAATACGTATGCATTGCCTGCCAATTCGCTTTTGTTGTCACTCTGTCTGGTCCAGACTTTTAATTTATTATTCTACAAATATGCCGCAACTTATTACACACAATAAAGGAAATCAATTTTCTTGTTATGCCAACATGATATGTTTTTCTAGAAAATGTATTAGACTGCACACATACAAGGTGGGCCAAAAGAAATCACACTTTTGGCAGTTGCTCTTTTTTTTTGCAAATGGCGGCCAGTGTCAAATTTGTAAACTAAACAGCTGTAGAATACAAGTGAGCAAGCCATGGAGTGATATACTCCCCAGGAACGCGGAATAATCGTGCTTATGACGAAGTGGGCGATTTTTCAATCGAAATCATAATGAGCAAAGAGGCTCATTTCCATCTCAGCGGGTACGTGAACAAGCAAAACTATCGTTTATGGGGTACCGAAAATCTAGGGTGATGCACCAGAAGCCATTACACCCGCTTTGAAGGAGTCAACGGGCCATTTTTTTCGAGGACTCGGCTGGTCAAACGACAAAGCCATGTTATCCGAGTTTTTTCTGAAAACTAGTACTAGAGAAGAAGTAAACTAGTTTTAGAGAAGTAAACTAGTACTAGAGAAGATGTGATTCCAACAGACCATAGCAACGGCACAGACTGCGCTAGCCACAACCGATATTCTGAAAGCCAACCAATATCGGATGACTTCCTTTTGCCCGCCTTTAAATATTTACAAAGTAAATGAAATGTAAAAAAGGCAAGTTTAATCTGTAATGCGTACTAAATCAGTAAAGACTGAAACTTTTTGAAGGTTTCTGTGTTGCCAGATTCGTTGAAAATATGTATCGGAATAATTATGGCTAATAATGCATTTAGACGCGAAAGCACTTTCTTGAAATTTTGGTTTGCCTGTTATGAAGAAAAATTTCAATGAAATCTCTGACTTTCAAGAAAATTTCTTGCTCAATTTCAAAGGAACGTGAAAGTTCATTCTGAAAATGTCGCAAAGCGAAGAGTTGCAAGAATTATTTTTTTACAACCATCGAAATAGAGTTGCCAAGACTACTAAAAACATAAATTTTTAGGGTAACATTCGAAAAAATTTTTTATTGCTATACTTATATTAATTAATTTAATAATTATCACTATAAATTTGTGTTCTTTATTCACATTTGCAGTAAAAATGTTTTAAATATTTTCTAGTGTACAAAATAATTTAAAACTCACAATTATTATTCTAGTGCAATCCTGAAAATTTTTATGTGCCGTGGAGTAGACAATCGTGCTTACTACCTTCCCACTTTACTTTCAGTAAATGTTAAAAAAATTACTTTTAGGAAAATTTTGCTGAAGGCTGAGTTGAAAGTTAGTAAATTGTGAGAGTGTTGGTAAGAAAGTGTAAGTGTATTGCAACTTTCAGGCATTTAATATCCCGTCTAAATGCTACGTAAAGGTCGTAATTCAACGTTCTAGAAATCTATAAGTCTGCCGGAAGCGGCTTGTGCACTCAGAAAATATGAAAAATTGGACTAAAGGTGTGTGGTGTAGATTTTTTCACAACTCCGCTCAATTTGTCAATGTTTTGAAATTAGTTTTCTTTTTTCAAAGCTGATGACAAAATTATTCGAATTCAAACAAACATTTTTTTACAGGAACACAATTTTTTTTTACAGTTTATTACACTACATGATGCAAAAGTATTAACTAAAAAATACCAACAATTCGGAGCGGCTATATTTCGGTAGAAAGAATCCTAAGTTCTCCTTGCAATATATTGTTCGTATATTTGTGATACTTGGTCGGTTGTAATTTCACTATTCTGTACCTTTAGTTTGCTTATCTTGCATATTATATAAAAGCAGGCTTATGCTATTATCTCTGATACATGTCCTATTTTTATAATTTTTTTTACCAAAAAGTCTATTTTATATGCCTTTCTTATGGACAAATATTTTCTTCTGGTAAAGTATTTTTAGATCCCAACAATTGTTTTAGTGCTCCAAACAAATCGGCCGATGCTATATTACTGCTAAAAATGGACAAGCACTTTGCAAACATCGTGTCACGATGTTTGTTTTCGATGATGTCGGAAACATACCGGTCAGACTTCAATGAAACTTTTATACAATATTTTTATAAAATATATACAATATTTTATGTCATTTTTACGAGATCGAATAAATCACTCGCTTACAAATCGAGTCTAAAATTTTGTTTTGCCTTTTAAAATTGTTTGTCAGTTCATTTATTTATTTATTTTTTCGAAATCAAAGTTTTTTCTGAAAAGATTGCATTTTGAATAATTTGGCTATTTATAAAGCGATTTTCCAAACTGGTTTTGCTTTTTCAACGTGTTTCACAGCAAAATGAGCATATAACGTTTTTTTGAAGTCGAAACTCTACATTTTTTCAAAATCGAATTGCCTTTTAAATAACATGGTCGGTCATAAACCAATTTTTCCTCTTAATTTTCGAAAGTGTTTGTCCATGAAATGGATATTGAGTTTGGAACCAAATAAAATAAAACTGTTTTCTAAAACAAATTTAAAAATTAGTTTTCCTTCTTGAAGAGTTGTCAGTAATATGAAAACATTTACTTTTGTTAAAAATCGAATTCTAAGTTTATGTCAAGTTCTAACCTAATCCTACTTAAAATTATAATCAGAGCCACATCAATATGTAGCCGGGTCAGCCAGTATTTAATAAAAATTTTCAATCATAGTCAAATTTGTTGAATTGATAAATATGTAAATGTTTTCGCTGTCTTAATTTTAATTTAACGTTTTTATTAAAATTAAGTTGTCCTTTATAAATAATATTCTTTAATAAGAAGCGCATTTTATTTTTTTCGGGGGGTAACTAAACATAAAATATGTTTAATTAAAATCCAGCAACTTTTCATGCACAAAACAAAAACGGAAAACATGTGCACACAGAAAATGTGTTAAAAATGTTAAATGCTAAAAATCAAAAAAAAAAAAAAAAAAAAAAACAAGTAATAAAAACAATTCGTAATAACTGCCATTTAAATAAAACCCATAATTCAATTTAAGCTGACAACTTGAAATTTAGTCACACTTTTAAGTAAAACTTGTTTTAAGAAAAATGTTAACAAAACGATTTTATTTTTTCAGAAAAACATCAACTAAATTATGGCTAAGCAACATAAATTATAAAACTAAAACAAAAAATATCAAGTAAATCTTATTATAAAGATCCAAACAAATTTGCATTTATACACAAAAATTTAAATTAATAGAATTTGCTTTGAAAATATGTATGTATTTAACAAAAATCTGTTAACAAGTCGCTACAATTTTTTCTTGGCCTGCCATCTTCAAGTAATTTTATATGAAAAACCACACACATATTGTTTTAGGCAGAGAGCACCAATAATTTTATTTATTTAGAGAAAAAAAAAAGCTGTCATTGATATCCCCTTTTAAAGGTCTACATAACTGACTGTCTTGGTGACACTTTTGTATACGTCTGTCTGTCTGTCTGTCTACCGATCTATCTGTTTATTTATCAATTCAATACATCTTAAATGCATGTGAGAGAGAAAGAGAGAGCACTTGAATGCAGTGTGTGAATTGAAAATGATTGAATAAATGGCATCAATTTCTATGCCACCACAAAAATAATAAGTTTTTTATTTTTGTTTAAGAAAAAAAAAATTTACAACTACAAAATTCAATAATAATGCAATAATTTGTCAAGTGTGATCTTATTACAAGCAATTCACACCTTATTTAGTTTGCAACAATTGGCTGTGATGAGGTTGTTGTATGTTTTTTTTTTCTCCTTCTTATTATTTATTTATTCTCATATCGTATTCATGTCTCAAACACTGAAAGAAAAACTATACAAATGTTGGCACTATCACAACTTAGCAACAGAGCTCAATTTTTGAAGATACATTTTTGTATTTCGAAAACAATGTTTTGGGTAAAAAAAATCGATCGTTCTATGCCAACTTTTTGTTTGATGGCTATCGCTATTGGAAGTCCTATACCCATTTAATCCTGTTGGCACATTTTTTTGTCTCTGGCTAAGCTAATTTAGTACATGACTTAATAATAAGTTAATTGCAGCTTAAACTTTAATTATAGTTTTAGCTTAAAAGCTTAAAGTTCTATAAACATCCTAATAAATTTCCTTAGCTTCAATTAAAGTATCATATTATAATGTTGGGAAAAGAATACACGAGTTCTGAAAGAAGTTTATTCTGCTAAGACATACAATAAATAAATTCTCATTGAAAACTCTCGAAAATTTCTCTAAAATAATACAAGAAAAGAATACGTGAGCCATTAAAGTAGTTTCTATACACCAGCCAAAATGATTTAAATTTACTTTTCTACTCAAAATATTTTTGTATTTATGTATAACAAAAATCGTGAAAATGTTTGCTTAAAATATTGCAAAATTGTTTGGGATCACCTGCCAAGATCATAAAAAATTATAAACATTTGTTAAGAGATGTACACAAGCAACAATTTTTATTATGACAAAAGGTTTTGATTCAAGCGCAGCAAAGCCAAAAACACAGAAAAGAGTCCTCAAATTTATATTCAAGTCTGTCTGCAAAGAAATCATAAAAAACATGTTAATCTGAAAAACACAAATATTTTCCCATATTAAGAGGTCTAAACGCCGATCAATTAACTAATCTCTCTTTCTTTCTTTCTTCTTGCTGGCTTTCTGTTTGTTTGTTTGTTTGGTTGCTTGTTGTTGTTGGTGGTTTGTTCCAGTGGAGCAAATACACATTCCCATCTACCCACCGGCACCATCATCATCATCTTCATCAGCAGTCTGCTGTCGTTTTCTTATTTGTATCAGAAGTTGTAGGTTCTTAAACTTTGATGTCTTAATGAAAAAATAAAATGTTTTTATGACTTTACTGCTACTTTGTGGAATGAAGATGCGATGATGCCTCAAAGGTTTTGCGTACGCTAAACTGCTCTCGTGCAGAAGAATTAAAGCGTCAGACTAACTGACTGACTGACAGTCTGACTCAAACTCTTTTCTGTAAATGTCTGTCCAGCCAAACTGTGGTGGTGGGCCACACCATCCATCCACACACAAAATAACAAACTTGTACCACATGCATATGAGCTCCAAACGACAACATTATCACCCTGTGAGAGGTAGAGAGAGGGAGAGAGAGAGAAAAAAACTCAGTTTTAGGAAGGGAGGACCACCCAAATAGCCCAGATGAGCTTAAATGTACATACGTCTTTTTTGTTTTGTTGCTCTTGTGGCGGCGGCTGTTGCTGCTTCTTTTCAAGATCATAATGAAAACGAAAGGAGAAAATGGCTCGAACCGACGAAAATTTCAAAGAAAAAATCAAAAACACAACCAACATTAAACCAAGTGCCACCGTATGTTAAACCAAATCAAGCGATCAAGCGTAAGAATCGAAAGAGTTGTGTGTGCGAAGGAGGAGAAGAAGAGCTCTTTATTAAGAAAGCAGCTTATGAATATTAACCAAGATTAAAACCAACAATAACGATCAGTAGTTTAATCATTATCGTCATGATCAATACAATAATATTAATGATAATTACTTTTCCAAAAAGAGGAAGGAAAAAAACAGATGTTTATTTTTCTTTTCTTTCTTTTTAAATAAATTCAAACCACACCGTGATGATGATCATTTGACTTTTAAAACTTATAGCAACAAGCAGCAACAACAACCACAAGATTGAGATTTAAGTTAAAAAGCATTTTGAAATAATTTGTTGATCAATAACCGTCGTGTTTATGACTATATTAGGGACTCATTATGTCTTAGATTACGACGCCGTTGACAAGGTTGGTGGTAAACAACATTTTACCAGCAGCCAAAGCAACAACTGTTAGGCTGAGCTACAGCAATCAGAACTAACTTACATATGTATATATGTATGTATGCATGCAGGTATGTATTTTTTCATAAGATATTTAATTTGAGCGCAAGCCGCTTGATATTCTAACGATTGTTTATGTGCATCATTTAGAAGACTAGAGGAGGGATAGTCTTGTTCGCAATGGGGTAAGCAGTTGTACATCAAAACGGGAAATACTAGTAGTTAGCAAAATAGTATATATCTATCTACCCCACAAATAAAGTGGGTAGTTTGAGGTGAGAGAATTTTTAATTGTATTTGCGATCACACTAGTTGCACATTTGTTATTGCTTTTATGTACCCAATTATCGATAATTACATTGGGTTGTCATAGAAGTCCAACTGACTCATTTGTGTATAGTTATATACTAGTTATCACACTAATATTCTTTATACAACTTGCGGTTAGCATGAGGGGAAACATGTTTTTTCTTTTCATTTGATTTTGTTATTTACATTTATTTAAAATTTATTTATTTAAAAAATTCTTCCTCACACCCCACGAACGTAGATTGAACTACAACCTCTCGCTTAGTGGTCGGCCAGTCAGTTAACGAAGGTCGCCCTCAACGTGCTCGTAAGAAAAATATTAAAGTTACGTTCACACTTAAACTTTTGTTTGTCAAACGTTGCACAAAAAACGGGAACAAAACTTTCGTGTTTGCCGTTGTTTTAAGCAAATATGTATATGTGAAAAACCATTTAAAAACCCTGAAGGAAACTTAGAGTCAAGTGCCTCCAAGTCGCTAAATTTTCGCCTACATTGGTGACTTTTTATCAAATTGTCAACAGAGTGTCTCCATTTTTGTTTGTTTTATGATTAGTGCTCTGATTGTTTAAATTTGTAAAGCCACCAAAATCGTGAAATAAAAATCGTTTTTATTTGGAAAAAAAAAACATTGATTTGACAACATTGTTAATGAATAGACAAATTTTATTTCTTGATTTTTCAATTGAGTTTCTCTACTGACATTTCTTTCAGGGTAGCGGCAATGTCTATATAGAAACACTAGTACCATGTTCATCATATAGTCGCATTAAAACCACCCAGTCACTAGTTCCTTCGTCAGTGGTTGATTTGCAATGACAAGCACATGTTGAATGTCAACAGAAAAAATCATTATATGAGGTGTAATATGGCACTAGTACTGGTGACCACGTCAGTAGTAAATCACTAGAGTTTTTCTACTGACATTTCCTTCAGGGAATGTATACACTTGTACCTAAATAATACATAAGTAAACAACAATATATATGTATGTATATGTATAAATAAAAAACAAATAAGAATTCTATATTCGACCGTGCCGAATCTTATATACCCTTTACCAAGCTATGTAACATATGAAATTGTTGGAACAGCCGTTGTTATTATTCTTATCTTATAACTGGGAATTGATGTTTTCCAATGAAAATGATATGAAGGCATATATTTATGTACTTTTTCATAACAATGTATGGCCACATTTCTTGACAACCTAAAGTAGTCAGATGATTAACGGTTTAGCTGACGAGGCTACCTTGTTAATTGTATCATGAGTTTGGTCAAGTAGTTCAGCTGTCAACTGTTCCAGAGAATAAACAATAACATAGAAGAAATAAATGTTTTGCGGAAACTAAAAAAAAAGTTGGAAATTGATGTGAAAAAATTTGAACTTAATTATTTATTTGCTTTAAGAGCCAATAGAAATGTATTAAATTATTTCAATTGGCTCTTAGAGCAAATAAATAATTAAGTTCATATTTGAATATTCAAAAAGCTTTTACTTTTTGATACTTTCAAAAATACAATTCGTAGCAACCGATGGTAACTCGTTGTATAGAAGTTTGCAAAGAAAAGTAAAAGAGTTGCAAGCCGAAAAGAAATGTTTGCTGTGTTGAAGGTTTGTTCGAACATTTCTGATTCTCATTCTGTTCATGGGAATTATGAAATAAGTAGTTAAGTTTCAAACAAACTTTTAAGAATTTTTCAAGTCTACTGATGAGTTGATTAGCACCAATGAAATGTCGTCGGCATATAGACAGCTGAAAAAGACAGAAAACATTTTGGAAAAAGGATTCATTTTTGGACTTGAAAAAAATTGTTTATTCTCTAAAAAATTTTTGATTGTTATATATGTATGTATGTATTTTTATTTACGAACTCATTTATGTATGTATATGAATTTATTAGTTCTATTAAGTTCGTAAAAAGTTTTATGCGTTTCATTCCTTTTAATTGTTTGGAGAAAACTTTTTTAACACAAATTAAATAAAATACATAAATATTTTTTTATTATTACAAATTGAGCTGTCAGAACCCTGACGTTTTCTATTGTGGTAAAATATTTGTTATTCGTTACTCGTTCCCGTACTTTTGAACATTTTCCTCTCTTATTGAGAACTTTGCCCAAAAAGTAAAGAAACAGAGTTACTATAAGAAATGCAGAACTTCAGCAGAAGTTAAAGTGATTGGAGTGGCCCTTTTGCATAGCATTTTCCATAGCTTCCCTAAGTATTCCTCCAGAGTTTTGTGACATCGTACAATTTCCCTCGCAATGACCTAAAATGAATATGTTTGCGGACGGTCGACATCGAGTTTGCCTCCTACCAGTATGTTTCAAATATTTTTCTTTCCCATTTTGAACTAATTTTTGTTAATATTTATTATTTATTATTATAAATATTTATTATTATTTACTAGAATATTTTTCTCCCACAAATATTTTAAGGCTTAAATGAATGATGACTTCTGGCAAAAAAAAAATATTGTTAAAATTATCAGATGCTTCTCATCATAACAACGGATAAAACCTTATACTAGTTCGTGTTTAAGAACAGGATATTTAGCTGCATTAAGCTTTCTTGCTACTTTTGTTATTTTTTGATCGTAAGATCTTTCCGATCGCAAGGAGAATTCAGCCGTCGTCAAACTATTTAAGATGAAATAGTTCAATCTGATATCAGCCGACCGAGAGGTTACAACGAAACCACAACCAGAAAACTTTAAACGTAATTAAACTGAAATAAAAATCGATTTAATTATTATTTGGTTTAAATGTCAGTTAAATATCACGCTCTATTTCGTTCATTGCCGCAGATTGAACGGTATTTCGGTGGTCATACTCTGGCATTTAATGCATTGACAAAGAAAAATAATAAAAAAAAAAAAAACAAAAAGAAATTGCTTTAAATGTTGTCTTGATCAAGAGATGACGATCGATGGATGGCAACGTGTGTGGCAAAGTGAATTTTAAATATGACGCCTCAAAGCAAATACATACATATACGTTTAATGGACAAAAGCTGCCGTTGAAAACAAACAAAATAATAAAACCCAAGCCGTCCGTAGTGTTTCTTTATTTTTGCAAAAAGCTTCCATATGCAGTCATTGAAAAAGATGCCCTTAATTTAGTTTGCATTTCAATTCTTGATCTCATTGTAGTTGTCTGTAGAGAATACTCGAACAAAAAAAATGTTTTTTTGCCGTTTCCCAATGATGAGTAACTTTGCAAAACAAATAAAACAAACGTTTAAGCATGTAGTCAGTCAGCCAGACTGATGATAATTTTTCAAAAGTGCAAAAAAAAAAAAACAGAACACACATGAAAACATCATGTTCACACCATGCCCCTTTTGCACCCCAGGACCACATAAAACTTTTAAAGACGAATATTAAAAATGCAGCAGAAATTATTAACATCAATCTTCCATGGATCAAACAACATTCTACGAGTTAAAAAGACATATTAAAAATATGTATATATCTAAATGTTTTGCTTAAAAGGTCTTAAGTGTTAGTTTTTTTATCTTTAATATTCTGCACTTTAACAGGGCTGGAAAGTATTTAATTTATGGGTCTGATCTTTTGCACTAAATGATTTAAAAACATTCACAGAATGTCTCTCTTTTATGTGAAATAAACCTCAATTTTCCATTTTATACAACCAGAACTTTTACTGATTTAGCGAAATCTTCTCGTCCAGTTTTGAAACAAACTTTCCTGATTCGGTGATATCTTTTATTGATTCGTTGTTTTTTTTTTTTTGAGAATACGAAAACAAAATTTTGTTCTTCTCAATCAACGATAATGGGAAATTTCGAATGGGAACACATTTTATGGGAAAAGTAATTCACTTTTGGGAAATGGAAAAAAAATTTAGGGGATGAATAATAACAAACCCTTAAAATCGACCCAATAGAAAAAACCATGTTTCACATACATTAAAAAAAAAATTTTAATTGATTATTGTGAAAGTATAAACGTGAGACCTATTACACTGCTAGCGAAACGGGTTAAACCTATTGCAGGATAGTACGCTCGTCAGTGTCGTACTTGGCTCAATTTTTGTATTTTTATTTTTCTAATACAGAAGCTTACTAAATAAAGATTTAATTGACTTAATTCACCGCTTCATCATATGATTTAAAAATTTAATGAGTTTTAAGCATAGCTATTTGAATTTTTAATGTAACTTTCTCACGTAAGATTTTAAGAATCGTATTTATTATTTTCTTCTGGTGCGGTGTTCTATTAGGGACTTGCAAGCTTTAACTTGAACCTTCTGCGCTTCTTATTGAAGCTATATTTGTCATGGTTCATGAATTCCAGATATTCCCGGCCGGGATAGCTTCTCTGGGCACAATGGTGTGTCTGGAAACGTTGTTGTGGTTTCATTGGCTAGATCTGACGCCCGACTACCACAAAATGGCACAGACGACTTCGTTGCTGTTCCGTTTAGTAGTCGTAAGAAGCTGATAAAATAACAGCCACTAATAACAGCACAAGGCAGATAATCTAGTGACATCAGCTGTCGAATATCGGGCCTCACATGGCCCAGTTATAATTACAGGATAACCTTAGCCTCTTTTAGAAATTCTCCGACCAAGGTTGAGCACCCCAGACGCCATTACATGGGTACATATGGTAGACGTATAAATCTTCTGTATTAAGACTTCCTCAGAGCTTTCCAAGATGAACAGAAGAAGGGAGAGAGTGTTGAACATTTCCTCTGCCGATGTCCAGCTCTTTCCAAAGTAAGAGCAAAACATATAGGCATACTAATATTGCATGGCTTGGCAGATGTGTCAGAATATGAATTAAATATACCGGAAATAAAAACTTTTTTGATTTGAAGAATTTTGTATATTAAATACATGTTATAAAAAGTATTTGTTTTTTGTATTTTAAATACACAACTTTCATGTATTTTGTATTTTATATACATCAGAGCATCTATTTTGCCCAGCACTGGTAGTAATAAATTACGGGCCCCATAGATCTCATTTAAATTATTTGAACACATTCCGCCTAACTCATAAACGATTGTAAGCTACTTACACAGAAATAAGCAAAAATAACTAAAAGTGTATTCATAAACTAAAAGTGTATTCATAAAATATAATTAATTGAGATATTGAAAACAAAATTTTCTGACTTAAAACTCCATAAATTGAATGCGTCGGAGTAGCGCCGTATGTCAAATTAAAGCCTGATTCCTTCTATATTTCTATATATTAAATTTTATATTACAAAATTGTATGAAAAAAAAATAATCTAATATGAGTGAAATTTTTCGAAGAAAGCAAACGAATGAACTAGCTGTTTTAGTTATATCGTCTCAAAACCAAGGCGAATAAATTACACTCGGTGTTCGGTTAAATTATTCGTTTTCTGCCCATAACTCAATTATTTTTTGTTGGTAAACAAAATCTCTTTATGAAAATTAAAAATTTTTATTAAAAAGCTTTTAGTTTGTAGTGGCTCTCTTTACACAGCAAACTGCACAGTGTATGCTTAAATGCTAACACCGGTATTCATAAAAAATAAAACGTTGCTCAAATACATTTTAGAACAAATTTTATATGAAAATTTTTTTGTAAAATGTGTTTCAACAATGTTTTATTTTTATGAATACCGGTGTAATAATTGTAATTATTTACTACTAACAAAATAGTTGATAACCAATTGAATAAAGAATTTTTGTGAACTATGAGGATTGCATTTAAGTACCACATGTAATCAACACCACAGTTATTTTGGATTAAATATTTTTTTTCTGTGTATACTAAACAATTTTCCCAGCTGGCCAATGGCAAACTAAACATTTTAAGGAAATTAGTTCAATCTTAGGCTCAAGGCAAATGACAAAGTCAAATCATTGATAAAAATTTAATAGCATCAACTTTATTAAATTTCTGAAAGATCAATGGGGGCGATAATCATGATGATCCACTTACAAAAATACACTGTAGTAAACCTTTTTTTTTCTTAACACATTCATTTACTAAACATCGCTACCAAAGAAATGCTGAGGAATAGAAAATTATTGGAACATCAAATGGACTGATCGAAAGCTGTTTGAGTTGTCTGTCTCAATAAATATCATTTAAAATAATGATTGAACTTTTTAACAGCGACATGCAACAATCAACTGAAGAAAAATCTCAGAGCAAATGAATGAAATAAACACGCGATCAACACACTCTTAATTTTCGAATTGAATCGAATTGATTACGGTGTGCAACTCTTTTTCTGTAGTCTTTGTTTTTTTTTTGTTTTTTGTTCTTCTGCAGCTACTTTGGTATCGCTTTACTACTGATCGCTACTACTGTGATCACAGATCACTAGGGGCAGTTTGTTTTTATGGATTTTTGTGGTTCTTTTCTTTATTCTTATACATACATTTTTTTTGTGCTCACTCTCTATGGGCTTTGACTCCAGCTTGATGAGTAAGTTATGTGAGCATGTTTCTTGCTTTTTTTTTTGTGGGGGACCACACACATTGCTTGACATCCATACAGCACAATTGGATTGTGTTTAATACAACAACTCATTGGACTTGGACAATACTTCTTTGTGAAAAGCAAAGAAAATGATTAAATATCACCACTAACCACATCATTATCATAAGATTTTACAAATATTAATCATCACTGACCTTGAAGTCTTTATTGCACAAATTTTTTAATTTAAATTGTAAATGTTTGAAAGGCAAAAGCTTTTAATTTCTGCATAATTGTTGCACAGATTAGTGTGCTTATTTTGGTTTACACTCTTCTGCTGGGAAGAGAAAGTAAAAGCGATCATTCGGGAAGACGAAAATACAACTTAAATATTAAATCGTATCATGTTAATGCAAAAGTTTTCAAGTTAATGAGGAAAGGCATGCTAAAATACCACAAACCAATAATTCTCAATTTGTGCGCGATTAACTCGTCTCAAAACCCATGGCCTTAAAGGTAAAATACATTTTACTTAATTACCAGTGTTAGTCGGGCGATGTATTTACGTACATATTTTTACTTTTATTTATTTATTGTCGCCGTAAATAGGCTTGACTTCATTCTGTGGTGATTAATGCTTAAAGAAGACAAGAAAAGTAAGTTTTGAAGACTTTCTATCTTAGCGAAAATTTATAATAAAAGAAATGTACAGCGAAAATAAAATCAAAGAACCTAGTTGTTCTAGTGGTCTAAGCATCGCTGCAATAAACGGTGCATATTTGCCATGAGCTGAGTTCGAAATCAATTTCAAACGAAATATTTCAGGCCGTAAGTAGACGAAATGTTGACGGCATACAGACATCTGGCAAAAGAGAGAAGAAACAGAACCAGTTTTCTCCATTATTTTTAACTCATTAATTGAAAGTCGGCTGTAATAACGAATTTACATATGTATATTTTATTCAGCAACTTATTTCTAAAACAGAGCACAACAATTAAAAGTGAATTAAAATTTATAACACTATTCCGTACATTAATGTTTATTCATTGGAATTTTACGTAAACTTTGATTATTCATCATAAAATGCTCACAAAAATCAATAATATATCAATGGATTTCTTGTTTTTTTTTTTTTTTGGTTTGTTGTGAACTCCCATGGTCGCGATCAATAACCAAGCGATCCACTGGTTGTTTATGAAGTAAATCGAATGAAAAGAATAACAGCGCAACTCATGTTATACGCTATTGTTCAAATATCTTAATTAAGTTATTAAAGGAATTGGAGACCTGTTAGCTGAAACAGTAGAGTTCCGCAAAAGTGAAAATGATTAGTTGAAATCAGAGTGGAATAAAATGTAAGTTTAATATGAGAAATCATTTCCTATAAGATACATTTTATCATGTGTCTGTAACTATAATTTACAAAAGATGTTTTCAGCTTCTGTAACAAAAATTCCAATCACCAAATAATGTTGTGGGGTACATCAAAAAGAGGCTTGAGTCTCGTGTACTTTAAAGCATTCAAAATATGTCTTATACCGTTTTATACCTGGTTGCTGGTCAACATACAGGTGATTACCGACACTTACGAATATTTACTACGAATATTCATGTTTGGCTAGTTTTTTCCGTCCCTATATAAATACCAGTGGCCTTGTAGCTGCCTGTCCCTCCAGAAGCCTTCGAATGACCAAAATGATCTCAGATTCTTCGGCCCGAATTTTCTCTCAGCAGCTTCGGCTGACTCTTCTTTCAGAAGCTTTTCGACGACTGTTCCCCCAACAGACTTCTGGTCGACTATTTCAATAGTCAGGCATTCCTAAAACGCTCCGGCGACGGTAAGCCCCGGCGACCATGGACAAACGAAGTAGGACGAAATTTTTGCAATTCTCGAGTACAATCCTGTTTCCTGCCATACGATTTGCATGCGATCCGTCATATAAGCAATTTAGGTCCCACCGCCTAAAGCCGTTCCCATGGCCAGTCTGCACACTACCGACTCCTGTGAGTAATCTTTACTTTACCAAATACAACCGTCTCTGTAAATGATTATCCCATTATCGAATATAAGCGCAGAATGGATCATAAGAAGGAGGAAACAGAAAAAAGGGGGAAAATTATACTACGATCATTACAATTCGAAGTACTATTATACTACAAACTTGTTTATAAACTGTAACTTTGTGTTCTGCTTTCTGAACACTGTGGCAGTTTGGGTCACCTCGTGGACAAACATCTTAATCATATTGCCCTATTGGGGGATTCTGTATATGCTTTACTGATCGTGTTTAGTCGGCACTAGAAGGGACTTGGGGCCACCAGAGGAATAATAAGTTACTTGTCGTGTGAAAGGTTGTAACGCAGAGAACTTGGATAACTCAATCTACTTAGCAAAGGCTTGCGCTATGGACCAAGATATAATGGAAAATTAATAGCATCCCAAGTAGCTATATAAGCACTATTCGGGGGCGGTGGTGTGACATCGTGGTTTCACCACTTGGATGGGTTCACCGTCAAAATGAGCCACATTAGTGGTACTGAAGGAAATCAGCTCAATATGCAGAATCTCTAACAGATTGGTTCAGCGATTCAGGCGTGGAAATTCAATGGACAGAATTACAGAAGAGTAAATATACACTACTCCCCCGCCAGTGCTGCTACATACAGAAGAAAATTGCAAAGTAAAATTAGCATAACATTGTTGTTAATCCACTTAAAGTTGTGCAAATTCAACATGATGCAGAGACATAATTTAATATAGTTGTTTGTTGTTTCATTAATTCTAACTGCAGCGAAGACTGAGTGGGTCGTGAGCTGAAGTTCGAGTCCCATCAAAGGCAAACGCGATATATTAGAGTGCAAAAGTAAGAGGATTATAAAAAGTAAATAAAATAGAAACAAAGTCATGAGGATTCCTGAGCACAAAATCAGATTAAATTGAAATGACAGTCCTATGAAGCACAATCAACACCAAAAATATAAAATTTACCTTTTATTCTACCTTGCTAAGTGTTTTTTTTCTGTCTGTAAACCACTGATTTTTCCCACTGAGTGCTTGCCATCCGCTATTTAAACAAATGACAGCATTGCAAAATATATAAATGTACGATTTCGAGTCCATTACTAAATTTATTGCATAAATGTATCATCTGCTTAATTTAGCCTAGAAATCTTAGCAAATAAATGTTCTACTGCACTTTTAGTACAAAAGCTATAAATTCGTTTTATATAAACCAATAATGAGTGAGCAGCGCATGAAGGAGTGAATGAGTAGTTAGTTGCATCGATCGTTTGTTGGATCGATCAATTAGCTAAATGATGCGTGTGATGATCATTTATTGAAGAAATAAAAACCATCCCAAAACAGAAATTAAATAAATTGTTTTATAAAGGTTTTGCTTGTTTTTGGTTTTTTACTTATTTTATTTTCTGCTTAAGGTGGTGGTCCAGTTGTTGGCCGGTCTGTGGAAATCTTACCGTTGTAGTTTCGTTCTAAATGAGTTTCAAAACAAGGCGCCAATGAAATTAAATGTCCTCATTAATGAGTTGCAGCTGATTGTTGGGTTTTTTTTCTTCTTCTTTTTATTGTATTATTTTGTTGTATTGATACTTTTGTGTTTAGTAAATAATTTAAGAATGTGGCATCGTATCGTTTTAACGACGATTCGGAAGCTAAAACATTAATTTGTAAACACAAAACATCACTTAAGCAGCAGCAGCAGCAGCAGCATCATGATCTGTTCTTTCTTTAATTTTTGTTGTTGGAAGCAGCTCATTGATCTTTAGTTCATGTTGCTTTCAACTTTCATTAGTCAGTCAGTTGACTACCTGTAAACGGTAGTTTCGATTTCTGTTTGTTGTTGTGTTTTTACTGTTTTCATTTCTTCAAAAAATATTTCAAATTTTTTCGAACCAAAAGGACACATGTGACAAGGAAAAGAAGAAGAAGAAGAAGAAAAACACATGCCTGAACTGAACTTGTGTCTAAAATTGTTTAAGTTTATGAAGCAGCCAGAGCACACCTGTTTGGTATGCTACGAGCGAAATATAATAATCAACCAAGAAATATTTTATTTGGGTAATTAAAAAATAAGTCAAGTATTTGACCCAGTAAGTATCTGTTTAATCTTGTAACTGGCAGTAAAGAAATTCAAGTGAGCATCTACAATACATGTTTGACAAAATAGGCACCGATTAATTTATTAACATCGAGATCTTGCAATTATCATTTTAACTTCTTTGTTATTACATTAACAATTAACAATCTCTTAAATTTAACAAGAGGGCATGGTTCTGTTGTGGACTCCTAGGTCAGCAAATAATTATACTTGCGGTTTTCACGCTTCGTATTAAAGTAATATTGTAGATCTTGGAGACATTTTAAATTTAATAAAAATTTTAAATTTAATATCTGTTAGAAAACTTAAGAAATATAAAACTTGGAGGTGTTTAATAAGTTAAGCATAGACGGAAAGTAAATCAAATCCCCAGTGGGTTGCGAGAGGTTGGCAACGCTCTAATAAAAAGAGCGTATTTTATCCCTAACGAATATCGTAATGAATACGAAGTGGATGGCTGTGCCCCTCTTTTGGCCTTCTTAAACAATATTAATCTCCGAAGTTTGTAACAAACATTTTTTTATATTGAACTTAAGGCCTACTCCGTCATTAATTGTTAATTTTAAAATATTTCTTATGCAAATAGCAGATATATGTATATTAAAAAAAAAGTAGCGCTCTTCTTATCCGCTTACCACTATTTGAATTTGTGAACTAAAGAAAATTGCATTAAAAAAAATCAACGACCTTCGACAATTCTCACATTTCATTACGGAAAAAAACAAACTAAATAAAAATCAACAATTGAGGAACAAAATTCTTTATTTACAAAGTATGGATGATTTTTTTTTCTGTTTGGTTGGGTGCATTTGCTGCTCTTCATGTATGGAGACAACAAAAAACACATCTTGTTGTAAATAAATTAACAGACACAAAGAAAACATATTTGTAGATCATGTTGCTGGTTGTAGTTGTTGCTGGATATTTTTTTTTTGCGTTTTTGTTTTGCTGCTGTAAGAAATTGATACCAAAATACTTTAATTTCACTAAATGAGTTAATTAAGTAATTAGTACAAATGAAGAGAATAAAAAATGCTCGACACAGCACAGCAATTGAAACAACAACATGATTAAAAAACATTTTACAATGTCAAATTTCCAAAGAATTCTTTTATGAGACTGCAAAAAAAAGAAAACTAAGGAGACATAAAATAAAGTGCTTTTTAATAAAATCGCTTATTGATAGTGAAATAAAGTGGAAGGCACATGGAGTAATTGAGGTGAAGCAGTTGTAAGTATGTACATCATTGGCAGTGTTGGAAAATTGAAAATTTTAAATGGTAGTGAACTTTAAGTGAAATGATATTTTTTACAATCAAGTGATAGATGCTCCTTAAGGGTAAAAAAAAACTATTATATACAAAAAAGAAACTCCTATGGCACATATCGTTATATGAATTCACAAAATTTCCCAAGTCGTACTGAGCAAATTTTATTGGACAAACACGCATAACTACTATAATCAAGAAGACAATATTCAGAGTTGGTTTAACTTTTTCTTGAGTTGTCTCAAGTTTGCAGGAAAACATGTAGTGCGAAATAACATTTTACTGAAATTTTAATTTTATTGAACTATGATATTTTACATACATTTGTATTAAATTACCTTTTCAGGCTCAAGCTCAATTAAGTAAAGAAAAGTAAAATTTTTATAGCTAGGTGGACAACCGGCTGTTTCTGGGTAGCAAATATCCTTCTTCAGCACCCTATGAACTTTGGACATGTCAAATTTCACAATTGTGGCACAGCCGCTTTAATATAGTTTTTTTATTTTATTTCAAAAATGACTGGGATTTTTTCAATAGCAGTTAGAAACGTCTCTGATGCGAAATAATAAAACCTAAAAAATTAGCTTATTTCGTAAGCTGAAAACTATTTAATATCTTAATTACGTTATTGGGTTCCAAGTTCGAATTTAAATCCTGAGAAGTGGGAAAGATGTTTTGTGATAAAATTGCGCTGATCACCATATATTAAAGAAAAGAAGAAAAGATCCAGCCAATAAGGCCTAAAATTTAATATCTTATTTTTCGTTAAATTAAAGTTTTTTTTTCGTCCTTTAGGGTCTATTAGAAGTACGCCTTTTTTAAAGCCAATCGGTGTGTTAAGAAGATGGATCGCATGATACGACAATATATGCTTTGCCTCTTTGGCACGTGTGTTTGTTCTTTCGAGCCATACTACCAAAACTTTATTTTAAGCCGAACTACTGAAAGTTTTGGCTTTTAACTTATTTATAGTTATGTAACATTTAGTACATATGGGATTACAAGCCAACTCTGATAATTTTGACGAGACTTCCCATACAAAATATAATCTAGTATCTGAAATCGCAGCTGCGTCAGTTCCTACTGACTTTGGATATAAAGTACTTGAAAATACTACGCTGTAATAAAAAAATGCCTTCACTAGTACGTTAATATGTACTGCTTATTCACGAATACAATTATTGTGAATAGAAAAATTTGCCGTCTAATTCATAAAAATTATAACAGGTTTATAAAGCTCTTATTTGACAGATTTTCCACACAAATACGTCAAATAACAGTCTTATAAGCCTGTTATAATTTTTATGAATTAGGAGGGGGTTGGTGTATAAACCAATTTTATTTTGCTAAATAAAATTTTTATTTGTGAATAGCTGTCACGAAAACAAGTACTGATTAAAAAGCTATTCGCAAATAAAACACAGAAAGTTGCCACTTTTTTTTTATCGGTTTTAAAATTTTCTTCGATGTGGCACACGTACGTACAATCATATGGCAGAAAGGAAATAATTTACTTAAAATTGCACGAATGCAAGTCTGCGCCTTTTTCTATCACTAGCGATTACAAAGTTGCATGCCTTTTGTTGAACCGTTCTTGCAATATTTCGTGGCTTTTCTGCATTAATTGAATTGTAAGAAACATCATAATTTTTTGTTTCTCCATTATTATTTTAGTAATCACGTCTTTTTTTGAACATGTGTTGTGCTTAACAGTGTTACCAATTAGTTACATTTTTACCATCTGGCTTGACTAAAAAATACAAATTTTCTGCATTCGCATTGACGCATAAGCAGTGAGTTTTTTATTTGCGAATAGTTTTCATTTGTGAATAGGCTACGTATAAACGTAGTATATAGCAATCAATTTATTCTGTAAAACACCCCACCAAAATGAATCGTATGAAAACGTCGATAAACGAAAATGCAAACTTTAAAGATTGCATTGAAGATTTCAATGTAAATCTGTATGACTTTGCGCAGTATTAGGCCAATTAATATTTATTCATTGAGCTTAAACTCATTGAAATAAAATTATAAGGAAAATAATGAAAAGTAGTCAAAAATAATGCTTGAGAGTAGTCGCATTAGTTTTCCATTACATTCGATTACTTGAGACTCGTTTGAAATAATCTGCAATAATCATTATTGGTTTTAAGTTTTGTTTTTGTAATTCTAGCCAAAATTACTAATACTGGAATTTTAAAACAAAAAGAATAAAGTTCGTCGTGATGGTGATTACTAATCATTTTTTAAGAGCTGCGCTTCCAATCTAGCATTACGTTAGGAAACATGTTCCGATGTGCTCACTGCAAAAAGTGCTGACTCTAACATATTAAATCGTTTTACGTCTTATTTTTAGCTCTTAATGGTCTCATAAAATTGTGCATTCGATTTTTCAACTCTTTCAGATCTCTGTTCATGACTTTGAAATGAAATCAAGTGTAAATGTGAGAAAAATTATTCAAGTGTTTTATTTTCCGTTTCGTGTTTTTTTTTTTAACAGACAGTATTGTGACATCAAGGATTTAATTAAAATTCTATTTTAAATGACATGATTGCTTCTTTTTTTTTGGTATTGGTATTATTTGCTGGTGTTATTTTTACTTTAACATTTTATACCATGTCAGCACCAATTTTATACGCATTTTATTCCGGCACTGAGTCGAGGAACAAGTGAATCGTTCGTTCGGCAACAATCACTAACAAACATCCCTTTTCAATGATTGCATTGTTGTTGAGAGTCCTTTTGTAGTGTCTGTTGTTGCTTTAATTCAAATAAAGTTTTATTAAAGTATGAAAAAGTATTCATGTTAGAATTTGTTAATTAAAAACTGTATTCGATTCAAATAAAACAATCCGTAACAGGCGATTGAACAGAAGAAATAGGAGAGTGTATTTGAAATAGAAACGTTTTTTTCCTTCTTTTTTTTTGTCATGTTAGAAACTTTATTGAATTTTGTTGTATGAAATGGCAATGTTTTTTTTAAAACACAAGTTACGATAATAAAACAAAAATTGCTAAATTTAACAGTAGTTTAAATTTTATAATTTACAATTGATATTTTATGATTCGGACTAACTAAAAGACAGTATGCAACTTGGTTATGACCTGATTTCGTAGCAATTTTGGTGCTGTCTGAACCGACTGAATTTTGGCCGAACAAAATTGGTCTGTGCTGTCAAGAATACAGAATGTATACATCTGCCATTGTGCTGTTGCCGGAATGCCAATTTAGCCTTGAAATAAGCAAAAAGGGGAACCCCCAAAACCTCCCAGATTATGTTTCAAAAAAATCTAATTTTCTTCCATAATGTTATATTTTATTGTTATGAAGTTAATCATAAAATTAAAAACTTCATCAGCCAACCAAAAGCACACTAAAATAATCTACGAAACAGCATTTAACAAAACAAACATTAAACAAATTATATAAACCCCAAAAATGCTTGTAACAATAAAAATATTTGGTCTGCAATTGAAAAATAAAAAATCTTCTAGCCATTCGTTCGTTTTAGAATCTCCCCCCAAAAAACTTTTATCACTTAAAACCAACAACAGCGTGTAACAACCCGATAAGCCGGGTGTCAAACACCAAAAAGCACACGTGCACACTTCAGCCATTCCACAAACAAGCAAACATTTGTTTAAACATTGTATGTGTTTAAAACAACAAATAAAACGAGGGTGGTTTTTGTGTCCTCTCAGCTCTGTAGAACATTTTCTTCTCGAAGGAACGGAGGTCTGTATTTGAGGTTACATTTTTGTTTATTGTGGCTTCATGTAATAAGTCCCAAGGGACTGACTGCTGTTGTGCTTCTGCTTGACTCGATGGAAATTTGTGGATTTGCAAGAAAATATATGTATGTCGGCTAGAGATATTTATGTTGGGGAAGAAGGGGAGCTTAAGTGTTTTTATGGAATTTTAACTATGTCATGAATATGTTTATGGTATGGTTGAAGAGCACATACATACATATGTATATTAATAAAGCGGATAATAAATGTAGACATGGATTTAAACGATAATACCACCATGAAGAAAAAGGGGCGTGTGAAGAAGTGTGACCGAAAAATATTTGCTATGATTTATTTACCAACAAATTTATGTAAATTTATTTTAAATATTTTTTGGTTAAACGCCGCACACTGTTACTACTCTTAAATAATAAAAACAAAAAAAAAAAAAAACAAAAAAAAAAAACAAAAATAAGTAAAAAACAGTTATCAACTAGAGCTCATTTGGACGCTATTTATTAAGTATGTGCTTGTCAAATATGTAAATAGAGGCAAATTATTTTCACAGCATTTCATTAGGAAAGATTTGTCGTTTATTCTAATAGTAATTTAGGCTCAATGGAAAAAGAAGCAAATGTTTTTTTAATAGCTAGAATGAAGTTTGTGTAGGTGGGCTAAAACCAGCACGGGGCCTAAAAAATTTAATAACTTTTTCATATATACATACATATTTTTATAACTGTTATATATGTATATACAAAGTGAAAATATTTCTACAACAAGTATTTTGGAGCTGTAGCTCTACAAGTTTCGTACTCTCCAGAATGCAAATTGATGGTTTGAGGAAAATCTCCCTTGTTGGGATGGTGTTTGAGATAAAATCCTGTCTTAGATTTCACAGTTTTAAAATTACAAATAAGTATTTTTTAGTTTTTGATGTAGCAAATACTTCCCATTAAAAAAAATTGCCTTTTTTTACAAACAGTTTCTAGAAAATATTTGAGGCTCACTAATCTTTGATAATTTGTCAAATACACATTCAATATAAATAGTGTTCTTTAGAATAAAACATGTTTATTTGACAAATATTGCATAAAAATGTGTCAAATAAGAACTTGTTGAATACAATAAATATTTATAAATTAGACCGTACAAAAGGTATTTGACAAGTTTACATTGAAAATATTTTAGATAAATTAAAATCGCATCACGCAAAACGCTATATGTGTCATATAAAACCCTCGGAAAGTGCTCAATAACACTTAGGAATAGTTCCGTAGTTGGGAGATACAAGTATGCAAAGATGAAACACTGCAGGTAATCCATACAAACAGGAAAATACCATACATATATTCAACCCATTTAAATAATTAGCTCACACATTTTTTCCGATACACAGGCGAAATATCTTGGCCTGAAAGTTGACGCCAAACTCATATGGAAACAGCACATCACTCAAAAAAAAACCAATTAAACAACTAGTTCAAACAGCTATTTTAGCCATGAATTCAAAATAAATTCCACATATATAACACAATTATAGCGCCAATCTGGAAGCAGAGTGTAGAAATCTGCAACACAACCAACTTAAAAATTATTCAACGAATCCAATCTAATTCAACGAATCCTACTTCCGAGGACATCATGTCTGAGGATATCATGTTAAAATAGTCAGTTATTTACATTGAGAAGTAATCCAGATGGTAACCAGTGCCTGGTGTGAAATAGTTAACTTTAAGTTAGCTTAAAGTTAACTTCGTTTACAACACGCATATGTACGCAACTGAAATGTATACCTACATATGTATGCCAGCAGATCCAAAGTTGGTTTTTTTATTTTAAAAAAAAACTACCTTTTGCATATTATTTTCTTTAATTATCCTTTAATTTGACTGCACTCATAGAAAAACCATTATAGCTATGATGTATTTTAACATGAATACGATGACAAAAAACATCGTTTTTGACCCCATAACACTTTTCATCACGTTGATGTCAAATTTTACATAAGGTGTTCTAATTGTTATTAGCGATAAATATAACAATTGTTACATCAATGCCATGTCATTCTGACACCGAAGCCGTGATTACTCGTACGTCAATATGGTGAGA
Organism: Sturmia bella; assembly: GCA_963662145.1. Taxonomy (NCBI): domain Eukaryota; kingdom Metazoa; phylum Arthropoda; class Insecta; order Diptera; family Tachinidae; genus Sturmia; species Sturmia bella. The sequence goes on from OY759172.1 coordinate 25,128,094, forward strand.
CATGACCAATTGAAATAAATGCAATGACAAAGTATTATCAATACACTGGCCAATCGAATTTGATGTTAAAAACTCATCTATCCGATGATATACTAACATTACAGAAATTACTTCAACTAAAAGATTATTCGAATTGAAAAAGTAAAACTACTGAAATTATTTTAAAGAAGAATTTTATTAATAAAACAAAATAATTAAAAAAATTATAAAATAATAATAACAAATAGATTTCTTTGTAGACTAAACAGCAAACATGCATAAATGCGGCTACCTGATAGATATGATTAGCATGTTTGTTTTATTCCGTTCTTTGATGTCAAAGAAAGTTACGTAGAATTACCAGTGTCATCAATATGATGTTTATGAAAAATTACTGCAGTGAAGGCAAATATACGTCAATATGATGCCATTTATTGCAACCGTTTAGGAATTCATTTAAACACAAAAATAATAAATTAAACCATAAGTTGTTTTAAATATAATTATAATTAATAAAACTTAACACAGTTTTATTTCTTTCCTTTTAGTAAAACTTATAAAAGTTATTAACATTTTGCACCATAGAATTGATGTCACAGCAGTCTTCACATTGATGACACTCAATTTATGCCGAAATTCTCTATTGACTTTTGTCATCAGGTTAATATCAGGTTTTACATCTGCGATGTCGTTTGGCATAATATTGATGTTAAAATTTTTATGACACGCTGTCATCAGTATGAAAATACATTTTTCTATGAGTGTGATGCTTTTTAAACAGTTTTGCACTATTGATCAGAGTTGGTTTTTAGATAGAGTTGTACTTTATTTTTAGCTTTTCGTTAAACTTAATTCAAATGTGCAGCTCCGAAAGTGTTTGGTATTGAGCATCAAAAAAATGTTCAATACTCAGTACTCGGTACCCTAATACTGAATACTTTAAAAGCACATTTTTTTATTTGTGTTAAACTTTTCAGAAGTTAAAGTCAAGTATTTTATTGAATAAACTAATTTATACAGCTTCAGATCGTTTTTAATATAAGAATTTTATTAACAATATTATTCAATATTTTCCTAACAGTTTGTTAGCATCTTCAGGATAATATTTGTAATTAAATTGAAAATGTTGGAAAAATGTTCAACGCTAACAAACTGTTAGCGAAATATTGAATAATATTGTTAATCAAATTTTTGTATTAAAAACGATCTGAAGCTGTATAAATTAGTTTATTCAATAATTAAAAGGATCAAATAAAAATTATATAGTCAAGTATTTTATATACATATTTCTATTATTTGTGCAAATCAAATTTACTAATTTTGTTTTCTGGATTCATAAACTGACTTTACGAGCAAGTGGCAAACTAATTTTATTTGCAAAATTTTTATGGTTTTGAATTAATTTGCTTTTGATTAACAAATAAAACATATTAAAATACGTTGCTATTATCACTAAGATAATAGCAACAAACACAAAATCTATAGCATTTAATGAAGAGCTCAGGTAGCAAGATAGCTGAGCACTGCTGCTTAACACCAGTATGCTATGAGTCATGACCTGGGTTCGAAACCACTTGGATGCTGAAGAGTGTCGTGGTGGACGTGAAACAGCGGTGGTAAGTGCCCCAGTACTTTGAACTTTAATTTTCTTATCTCCTTTAAAAATGTTGATCAGTACATTTTTTTTACAAAACCATATGTTTTTATTTTATTTATCTATCATATTTACAAATCAAATTGGATTTTATATAGAGTTTTTATCTAATGACACTACTGCAAAGATAGACATGTGAATACTTCGAGGGTTACTAAATTTAAAAAGTTTATTCTATGCTTTTTATCAGGAAAATGTATTAAAAACCTATAACAACTATCACAAGAGGGTGTTGGGAAAAGGGATAATAAGCTGGCAAATAACTATTTTTAAAGTAATTAAAACTACTCAACTTTTCGAAAGTATTAAAATTAAATTACTGAAATAAAAACTGTTAAAGACTTTAAACAAAATAAAATCAAGTAAAAATAATTTTTTTCAAGTCCAATTACCTTTTAAATTCTTTGTGCCCGCTCAGATAATAACAACAATTTTCTTAATAAAGGAAATAATTTAGAAATCTACACCACTATCATCACTCACTAAAGTATTATGAGGTGTGTGTTAATAATTGTATTTAACCCAAGAACGCCTCAAGAACAAATGGCAGCGATTAGATCCAGCCAGTTCAAGCTTTTCGTTCGTACGTAAATTATGGACATGGCGTTAATAAGAATGTCTACATTTAAAATTAATTAAAAATCAACAGCAGTCTGTCTGTCGGTCTCTCTGTCTGTCTGTCTGTCTGTCTATTCGAGACATTAAAACTGAGCTACAGAAATCAAAAGGCAACCTAAAGGCCATGAGTAGTGCTCTTCGGTAGCAAAAAAGTGCAACCATTTTTTGCCTCATGATTTTAATGAATTTACGACATGGCATTTGCTAGGCAGAGGCTAGAGAACACACACAAAAACTGCAAAAAAAGAGAGAAAAATGGTTGATAGAATGGTTTCGGATACTACATACATATGTGCATGCAACTAACGATGGTTGCTGTCTTAACATGAGCCACAAACACCTTCTTTTTAAATCAGACAACAACATTTTCATAAGAGCGACAACAACTAAAATCACAAAAAAAAGCAAAAAATGTTATAATAAAGTAACAAACTGTAACAAACTGCAACAAACAGAGCAACAGTTTTGAAAGCAAAAGGCAAAGAAATGCTAAAAATATAACACGTCACTGAAACTGGAGTGAAGTCATTTTAAAAAGCTGCATAAATGTTCTGTTGTTACCGTTTTTGTTTTTGTTGTTGTTGTTGTAGTTGGTTGGTGTAATTGTTGCTATTGCTGTTAGTTTTGACGAATGTGCCAAACATGGCATATTATGTGGCATGACACAAAGGCATTCAACCAACAACACGTACAACATTCAACATACAAACAACATAACACTCAATATGGCTTAGAAGTATTCATGTATGCAACTTTTCTATCGATTCAGTTTATGAGTAAAAATATGTAGCTGAAAAAACGAGGGTTGTAAACAAAAGTCTTTAGGCACTTACAGCAAACAGATATTTGCTCACAACAAATGTGTGCGCCTTGAAAAAGCGACTTACAAAACTGTACTTGAAAATTGGTTTTTAGGAAACAGTAAAGAGGACTTTTTTGAAAACGTACCTTTTAAAATAAGAACCATTTAATAGAAGATATACATTGCAAAACAGTACCTTTAAAAATGCTGTATTTTAAATAAGTAACTTTTGAAAAAATTACTTTTAAACAACTTTTATACCTTAAGGATACCTCATAAGAAATTACAAGGCAACATCTTAAAAAAGTACCTTTCAAAACGCCCAGTTCGAAAAAGAGCCTTTTCAGAAAAAACTGTTTTAAAAAGTACAATGTAAATGAGTAAATGGAACAAAATATCATTAAATAAAGTAACTGCCAAAAAGTAGCTTTTCAAAAAATATGCTTTAAGAAAGTTTCTCTTGAAAGCATGTTTTTTCACCTGTACATTTTAAAATAGTCCTCTAAAAAGTGGCATTTAACAAGACTATCTCCGGCAAAAGTTAATTTTAAAAATGACCTTCATTATTTTTTGCTTTCAATGCCAATTTGAATGTATTACTTTAGTAAATTTTAAAGGAATTAAAGTAAAAAAAATCAAACTTTAAAAGGAAGCTGCCTTACAAAAAATACCTTTTGAAAAAGTATTTTTAGGGAAGAGCTTTTTGGTTAAGAGAAGTAAATTGAACAACGTATATTAAGAAAAATAAATTTAAAAAAAGGCATGTTTTTGAAATAGTAAATTTTGATAACTCCTTTTCAAAGAAAATATTTTTAGTTCAGGTACAAAAATAGACCTTTCAAATGTTTTCTGTGTTTTTCAGCTGTCTATATGCCGCCGACATTTCGTTGGTGCTAATCAACTCATCAGAGTCTCCTGATGGGTCTGAAAAAGACAGAAAACATTTGAAGGTATATTTTTGGACCCGAATTAATACATTTCAATTGGCTCTTAAAGCAAATTAACAATTAAGTTAATATTAGACATTTTTTTCTATAAAACACTTTTAAACAAAAATATACTTTGAAATAATAACAATTAAAACATTACCTGTTAAATACATATGTGTTACATTAGAAAAAATTATTTTTACAGAGCGCGCAGCTAAGAAAAAACTTTTTTACAAGAAGTCCCTTTTATGCAACGTTATTCCAAAAAAAGTACTATTTGTACCTGTGGAAAAGTATTATAAAAAGATCTATAGAAAAATACTTTTTAAAATAGTACCTTTTAAAGTAAGAAGCTTTAAAAGCAGTATTTTTTTTAGTACGAACTCTGAAAAAGTAAATTTCCAAAAAACTACCAATCGCCAAAATTACCTGTTAAAAAAGTATGTACCTAGAAAATATTACCTTTTCAAATAAAAGAACTTGCTCCAAAAAAAGGTAACGATTTAAAATTTTGCTTTTACACTAAAAAAAAATAATAAAAACAATTCAATCTACTTGTGCTTAAATCAATCTCTAGCCGCGTCACAAGTGCGATTAGTACGGATTTTCTTAAAGCAAGTACATTGTGCTTGTTTTAAGTACGGATTTTTCAAGCGCTATATACTTAATTTTACTCATATTCAATCACAGTTTCGGATCGATTTTAGCCATATCCAATCCTGGTTTCGGACTTAATAAAGCTAAAATCTGTGCTGAAAATAAGAACGCTATACTTATTACTTAGCATACTTTTGACACTATTTGGGATTGATTTAAGTCCGGAAGGATTGACTATGTTTTGACTGTGATGGTTCATTATGCACTTAATTCGATGTTTCTGTAGCCTACTTAATCCCAAAATCGCACCCGAAATATTCAGCTCTACTTGATCAATTTAATAATAATTAAGAAATCATTTATTCTCTTTGCCGATTTGAACCTGGAACCCTACTACCAGTCCAGCCACTCTACCAATTCAGCCATCGTAGCAATTAAAAATTTTAAACAAAATTCAATACTTATGAAAACATACAAGTGTTGGTTATAAATGCACCCAAGCATTTCGTACTCATTTTAATGCCTAACTGGATTGATTCTCTTTAATAATCTCTAAGCTTCTGTTTTCTTCGTACTTAAATTTTCAAGCATGCTTCGTACTAAGATCGAGTAGAAAAAAAAAACAAATTTAGAACGAACTTTTTCTTTCTGTGTATAAAAAGTATATTTTCACAAACAATATCTTTTTATGTACCTTTTAAAAACAATTTTTTCAATAAATTCCTTTTGTAAGAAGACTACGCGTATAATTCATAAAATTTATAACAGGTTTATAAAGCTTTTATTTGACAGAGTTTCCATACAAATACATATGTCAAATAACAGTCTTATAAGCCTGTAATAATTTTTATGAATTAGGTGGTTAGACTCTAAGATAACTTACTTTAAATCATGTAGCTCTAAAATAATTATTATAAAAACTATTTTATAAAAAGTGGTTTAAGTAAATATATATTAAAAAAGTACTTTCAGAGAGGAGCATTTTAAAACGAATTATTTAAAAAAAATTTCATTGCAAGATTGTACATACACACATATAAAAAAATATACTTTTAAAAAAGTACCTATTGCATATTTAACTTTAAGCGAAGCCAAATTTTGCAAGAACGTAATACTTAAAAACAAACGCTTTTATCTACGATTTAGAACACGGAGCGCCCAACAAGCCTGTACTGGCTTAGATGTATGTCGCAAGACAAGGGCAAACAAACCCCTCCAATCAACCTAACCTAACATACCATTTAGAAAGATATATTTAAAGAATGGTATACCTAGAACCTTAAAAAAAAAAGAAAGGTTCCCTTCAAAACACCTTCTTTAAGATAGTTTTCTTAAAAAGAAAACTTTTTCCAACAGTATGTTTTTCAAATGCAATTTTGCCTGCTCTCCCTGCATTTTCCGTTTTTCATTAATAATATTTTTAAATTGCTGTTATTGGTGTTGTTGTATTTCGGAAGACTGACTTTTCCTCCTTGTTGCAGAAAGAATGTTCTTTTTTGTCAAGCCAGCATGAAAAGGAATGGAATGATTGCAATGGTTGGTTGGTTGGTTGCTTGCTTCAGTTTAAGAGTAGGCCGTGTTTTTTTATCTGCTTGTCTTTATCAAGCGTCAATTTTGCTTGTTGCTTTATGTCGTTTGCCATTTTAAAATTGAGTTATTTTGCTCCTGGGAACAAATTTTATGGTTTGGAAAAATTCTACAGCAAAAAAAAAAACACTCTACTCTAGATATACATATGTATGTATAAAAAATGTCTACATAAACATTATTGTTGATTTCAGCAATTTCAAACAACGAACATGCCACAATATTTGTTGCGTGCAACAGCAGCAATTGCAGCAACAACAAGCAACATATTTATTCAAACAAATATAGAAACAAAATAGAAACAACTATGACTACTTAATACAATTGTCTCTTCCACACGATGCCAGACAACAAGCAACAAACAACAACAACAAAAAGCAAATTAAACTAAATGCCACCATTTACAAAGAATAGGAATAGAAAAAAAAATAGTAATACTTTTATGTACGTACAATAGCAGCAACAACAAAATAGCTTACTGAAACAAGAAAACATGTTCATGTTTTGCAGTAATTGTTATTTGCTGTAAACAGAGTTGTATGCTTTGGTTGCAACTTAAATGAGTTATTAGTTATGGCAACAACTCGCCACACACACTTATTCGTGCACATTTGGTTCTCTCACACTTCCACAAAAAGATTTAATTACACATTGTTCATTTGTAATTTATATAAATTAACAAAAATGAAAATAACAGCCGAGCAATTTTATCATTTTGTTTAAATCTGAATGTTAAAGAGCGTTAAAAAAGACTAAAATGAATACTAAATCAAAATACACTTGTCTGCACTGGAAAGAATATTAGAATGGATGGTGGATGTTTCCAGAGATGGTTAACCGCTTAAGAATCTTGGCCAACAGCAAGCAAATGAAATTTGAGCAGAGGCAATGTGTTTGAAATAATACGTATAAGAAATATTTGTGAACTTTTAATCAGAGAGGACCTGTTTTTTTTTATTAAAAAAAATATTATTATTATTATTATTAAAAAAAATATTTTTATTAAAAAAAATATTCCATGTTTATTAAATATTTATTTGGCAAAATATACACATATAGATATCTGCCAAATAAAATCTTAATAAACATGATATATATTTAAATATAAGTCCGCCAAAGTATACATTCGTAATAGGTCTTATCGTGGTTATTGTGTCGTCTTTTTGTTCTGTATAGTCAACGTTTTTAAAAACTGAAAAGGTTTCGTTAAAAGTTGTTAACTAGATAGTGTCGAAGGTATATACACTGGACACTAAACAGACAAATTAGCAACATTTAATCCTGACTTATAAAACTTTGCAAAAATAAATATTCTATTTTTATGAACTTAATTATTTATTTGCTTTAAGAGCCAATTGAAATGTATTAATTCAGGGAATTATGAAATAAGTAGTTAAGTTTCAAACAAACTTTTAAGAATTTTTCAAGTCTACTGATGAGTTGATTAGCACCAACGAAATGTCGTCGGCATATAAACAGCTGAAAAATACAGCAAATATTTTTTGAAAAGGTTCATTTTTGGACCTAAATTAATACAGTTCTATTTTTATGTTATAATTTTTTTTTTGCCTAATCAAACGTCCGTTTTTCGTTTTTTTGATCCACTAATCCCTCTTTCCTATTTTCCTAGCTCCATTATAATTCAATTCATATTTAGGGTTCATCCTCTGGTCCCAGTCTAAAAATAAAATTTAGTTTTTAAAAACGTGTACTTTAAAAAAAAACAATATTCAACAAATTACGCAATTTAAAAAATAATTTGTGGTATTTTACCGGAAAGTCAAGCTTTACTAAAATTCAAAATTTATAAACTACAAAATGTAGTTTTTTAAATGAGTTTTTTTGAATGTGTATGTCTAGCAGGCCGGCTTTATTTGTAAGGGAGAAATCATTGGGACTTGGTCATATATTTGACAGGCACTCTGGAGCAAATTAGGGTGATGGGGGAAAATGTAAATTTCAAGATGTCCAAATACGAGGCCCTGGAACTATTTAATCCCAGAATATTGCGAACCCTCTATGATCTGTTTGTCCCCAATGTTATTTGCGAGGACATCGACACCTTATTGGTATGGAGTCCAATAATTTTTTCTCCCCAATATGTCCCTCGAGCACACCGACGCCGTATTATATCTCTTACGGCCGCACCCATACAAAAATACAAAAACAAAATGACAATGATAATGGACTCCTCGAAAATGATTTTTTGTGCCAAAAGCTATTGAAAAATCGATGGTGCAATATCGATTGCTAGATTGACAAATCCTGACGTATAGAATGGTCCAACAATAATGCACATCAATGTCAAATATTTTACCCAATTTAATATGACATTTCTGTGTTTGGCAAATTCATTAGCGGAGAGATACACACTTGGCGCTGTTCAATTGTTGAAGCCTCTCACTAAAATGAGCGTTTAGATCAAACTGAATGAATTATTATATAATGAATTACTGAATGTGTGGCACTTGGCCACAGAAGATACAGGCTGTTGCAGGCCTATACATTGGGTTCACAGGACATGCAAGGGCTTCCACTGAAGGAGCTAGTACTGTTTCTTGATGTATTAAACTCGTGAGGGAGTAGATCATTATTGGTCGCAGTGCAAAGGTCCATTCTGGACCAACCTAGCATAAATAATAATAACAATAATAGATCAAACTGCATATCGTTACTGCATCATTCGCTAACAAGCAGAATTCCCGCATTTTGACAAATGAGAATCAACGAGTGATTGTTGAAAAAGTGATTGTTTGTAAGGTTTATGGGATGGCGGCATCGTCGGTTAGTACTTTTTCGAAAATGCGGTCGCCCAAGCAGAAAGTGTAAATTATTTTCACCACCACGAAATGATATCGAACATCTTGTTGATTATATTGACCTGTGGTGGTATTCTATGAGTCCCGCCCCGAGAAACTTCTCAAATGAGACCAAAGATACCAATTGAAACACTCACCTATTTTTTGTCACTAAACTGTATCTATAACTTTTTTTTATGCAAAAATATATGTCACTTAAGAAAATGTTCGCACATTTATAGACCAACTACCAAATAGTGTCGCAAATAAGAACATGGCAGCACACATATTATATATAGAAAAATGAATAATGATACGTAGAGAGTAAGCATTATACTTATAGTTATTCACAGTTAAAAGACCTCACTTGTAGAAAACTTCCCTGCCAGCAAATTGGTAGTCGACTACAAATAAAATCGACTTATAGTTCACCCATGTCGGACATTGAGTAGTCGACTATTAAAATAATTAACTTTTCGTTAACTTTTATGGACTAGGTTCAAATTAGCTACAATACAATCGATTTGTAATTCACTTTTTGTGTACTGGCTATAAGCTAGCTGAAACGTAGTGCAGAGTTAACCCAAAATTCAAATACTAACATACACACATACACGGTAAATAACTCTTTAATTAAATTGCCTATTGTCGCATTCGTTTTATATGTTGCGATGGCTGAGTGGGTTAAGTTGGCTGCTCACCAGTCTTGCGGCTTAGTGGTTCGATTCCCACCAGAGGCTAACAAAAAAAAAAAAAAAGTAGGATGAAATTTAATTTAATAAAATATAATAAATATTACCACCGAAAAAGTAAAATCAGCCATGATGTGTAAATTTTTTTCTGTATGTACTGACTTTTAAGTAGCTAACTTTAAGTTAGTTGAAAAGTAATGCAGCGTCGGACAATTGACTACCTCCTAGGACATCGTAATGTTAAAATAGTCAATCATCTCCATTAAAAATAATCTAAGTGTCAACCACCACCAGTTGTAAAAAAGTTAGCTTATAATTCATTACTAGTTAACTGAGTTGCCGACCGGGTTGTTTTGTGAAAGGGCTTCAATTGTCGGTGTAAGCATTGAAATCATACTATACATTATGTGGTATAGCCCACTGTTCTATACATAAAACGCCATCGCTGAAAATATTAAAACTATTTGTAAATATTGATAGCCGCTAATTTCGGCCCATGGCGATAGTACCAATTTTGTAAATGCATTTTACTTGCGGCAATTCGTTTAAAATTTTCTCTTAATCTTGCTTTGATGTTCGCACCCTAAACGAATTTCCAAGTACGAATGAGAATTTAAAACGAATCGCCAACGAAACAGGCAAGTGAGCACCAGCTTTCAAACCCTTTCCTCTTTTTATTTTTTTTTTTTTTTACTAATTTAGGTCCAAAAATTCACTTTTTTAAAAAATATTTGCTGCCTTTTTCAGCTGCCTATATGCCGACGACATTTTGTTGGTGCTAATCAACTCATCAGTAGACTTGAAAAATTCTTAAAAGTTTGTTTGAAACTTAACTACTTATTCCATAATTCCCATGAACAAAATGAGTTAAATGAGTTTCAATTGGCTCTTAAAGCAAATATATACAGTTAAACCTCGATTAACCGGCTCGCGCGGGACCGGGACTAGCACGGATAATCGAAATACACGGTTAATAGAGGTTTTATTAAAACGTATAAAATTTAATTTTTTTTAAATTGTTTTTATTCAAGAATTCAATTTATATATTTATAGATTCAAATACATATACCACATATTTTAATTTAAAACATACAACGGATAATAGAGGTAAAGCACGGTTAATAGAGGTAAAAAACCACAGCACGGATAATAGAGGTAAAAGCACGGATAGTAGAGGTAAAAAATCAAAAAGATCTGCATGCCGGTTAATAGAGGCCCGCTTAATAGAGGTTTAACTGTAATTAAGTTCATATTTGAATTTTTTTTTACTCTATAAACTCAATAATTGCCGCAAGTAACTTTTCTGATATTTTCAACCTATTACCGTAATAATTTTTAGTAGTTGTCATTTATTTAATTACAGCCACATTTTTTCTCACTTTTGAAGACACAATGGTGAGATAGTTCTCTGAAAATTTGTTTGCTTTGCCTGCAATTAGCATTGTGCGTTTTGGTTGGACCACCCTTTGGTTATTCCAAAGTATCAGCAAAATATTCAAATGCGCATGAGTGCCTTTTTGTGGACCCAATAAAAAGTGTAACATCATATTTCAACGTTATTGAAACAATGCCAGCCCACACGCATCGCGATTTGAAGTAAATTAGTGGAGATAAATTATTGAAACTTAATCAATGTTGGAAGATAAAAGCTTAACGAAAGATTAGTGCATGTATTAGAAACTATATAAATATTTAATGAAGATACATAATTAATTATATATAAATCTTTCGACGATAAGAAAAAATAGCGGAGCTCTTTAAGAGACCATGTGATTAGAAGTTTTGAAGCTTTAAATCTTCTTGGTCAAGCTTATTAAATACGTGTGTGTATGTTAATTAGTTCAAGTATCAAAACTCAAATAAGAATTCAAAAATAAAAATATATAATCAATAGTAAGGGAGAGATATAAAGCAAGAACAATTTAAAAAGAAAAACGTAGTGTGACAAAAATAATTTTTAATAGTTTTCAAAATTTAGATACATAACTTTGATTACCAGGCATTCATTGCATGCATGCATGAGCATCATACAGATCATTACATATGGAAATTTATATGGAAGAGAGTGCAACAAAGAGACAACTGAGTGTGTGGCATGTTTTTTTTTTTGTTGTTCTTCTTTTCTTTTTAAAGTTTCAATTTAATACTTTTTCACAATTTAATTAGTAGAACGCGTGTTTTAAAGGCGGGTTGCAGACAAAGTTCACATGATTGTATACGATACGATTGGCTTAGTCTGCCTCTCTGTCAGTCATGGCATGACGTTTGGCAGTCACTGTAACTTCATACACTAAGGCTTATGTTATTTATTCTTTAAGGTTACTAATAATTATCAAGCAAGTTGCTTTTAAAAACGTACCAACATGTGTATTTTAAAAGCAAAGAAAAACTTTTAAGAGCAACAGTCGTGATTGACAGTTTCATAAAAGTATAGATTCATTCTTAAAGCTGATCTAGATGGCTCTTGACTGAATTGGCATAGAAAAAAATAAATTGTAAAAAACATCTTTCAGTCATAGTTTGAACTGCAGTTACCAGTTTACCGGACTACAAAAGTCACCAGTTTTTTTTTTTTTTTTTTTGCCAATTTTCATCAAAGTCATGGTATCTCGATACCAGGTGGCCTTACAAGCCCAGCTGACTACTGCTTTTAACTTGAAAGTCTGGCGAAATATACAACACAAACGCGAACAAATGAGTAACAGATTTTAAAGTATTTCTACCAACAAAATACATGCAATGGTGGCTGGTGTTGTGTTTGTTGTAGCTATGAAACTACCTGGCATCGAGGTACCTTGCAATCGATTTACTCTTCAGTGACGTTTCGTCTTCGCATGAAGCTCATTTTTATCTTGGCGGATGCGTTAATTAACAAAGTGGCCGCATTTGGGGCTTGGAAACCCTACATGTGGTCTTACCGAAGCCAATGCACCCATTACAAATGACTGCTTGCTTGTGGAGCGCAGGATGACGCAACCATTGCAGTCAATCTATGCCACCATGATAACCGATAAGAAATCGTCTGCTCTTCATATCGTTGATGTGAACAATGTTTGCTTTTAATATGATGGTTCATCTCACACCACAATCTATTTATGGCATCAAGCATTTGGTGACCATTCAATTAGCCGAAATGGCGATGTCAATTGGCCATTTGACATTGTTGGCCTAATCACTGTGGCGCGCCGCTATGGAAAAGTGTTATGCCAACAAACCAGAGAATATCGAACGTTTAAACACCACAATTTACAAAGTCGTTGCCGAGATACGAGCCACTACACTTGGAAATTGGTCCGATCAAATGGGGTGGTATGAGGCCAGCCATGGCAGCCACAAATAATATTTCACCTTTATCGGAAACAATTGTGATTCGCAAGAAAAAAAAAATAAATTTGGCAAAACTTCAAGGAGTTTCTGTTTCATTATGGATCAGTCTGAGAATATCAACGAATCAACATATCGTCCCTAACTTATCAAACTATCCCATAAGCAGTTTTCACATTCCTTGCCTTGATCCCATATTGGGCACGTGACTAATTCTACAAAATGGTATTGCCATTGTTAGCTGCATAAAAAATGTTGAAAACTTTTGCTTTTAGTGAAGCGCTGACTTAGCGTTCACATTGAGTAGATATTTTAGTCTCCTAAATTTGAATATTACATAATTTGGCGTAGTAGGGGCGATACATATGTAGCTGTTTATTTGTTCCCATAGTATTAATACCTTTAACACTCTGCCAAACTTGGCATTATAACAAACAGAGTATTACCAAATTTTTAGAGTAAGCAAATGTTGCTACCCCCCTTTTCAGCTCTCTATGAATGTTATTATATTACACAACTAAAATCTTGTTTCTGATATTCTGTTCATATTCTAAAGGCCAATTTTTTGCCCTCCTCTTCACCAAATGTCGTACACAATTTTAAGCAAAGTGTGCGAGTATCATCGACGATTATGTGGAGATTTGGGTTTCTCATCTGTTGTTTTTTTTTTTTTTTTTTTGTTGAAAAGGGGAGACCCACAACAGCGTTTTTGTTCTTTTTCGTATTTTATTTACATACCAGTGTATTTTTATTTATTTATTTTTTTTTGCCAACACTAATTAACTCATTAACATTTGTTTATGCTGTATTTTCTTTTGTTTGTCGCAAGAGAACAAGTAAACCAACTTTGACTTGTAAGGGCTGCAAGCGGTGGCATATTCCATGTGTTTAAAGAAAGAACCAAAACCAAAACAAAAACATAAAACATATTTTTCAACTTCTTTACATACTAATAAAATAAATAAAGGCAAGCAATTTATAATGAATAAATATTGAATAGATATTCAAAGCGTAAGTGTGTTTGCCATATGCTCAGTAGCGGCGACACTTTCTATACCCTTCAGAACAAGTGTTTAATGTATATATATATATATATATATATATATATATATATATATATATATATATATATATATATATATATATATATATATATATATATATATATATATATATATATATATATATATATATATATATATATATATATATATATATATATATATATATGTGTGTATATATGTATATAACCTTTGCGAAAAGCGAAAATATATTATATTAAATCGAAAGAGAATTTTTAAAATAAGTGCTCTAATACAATCGTTCGTTGAGTTATTGCAGTTTTTTCATAAGTCCCATAATATATTTTAAGAAAGTAATGAAAATTAATAAACATTTTTTCAAGAAACTAATTTTCTAGATCTACGAAAATTCATTACAGCAATGAACATTTTGATGGGATTAATTAAAAAATAGTGCTGAAACAAATTCATTACTATTAACAATGAAAAAATTCTTCGAGTGTAGCAGAGAAGCCGAAACTTGCTGTCTGATAAAATACAATGCGAAAATATGTTAAAGACTGTATTTTCAAAAAAAACCACTTTTATAAATTAAGGAAAGTAGACCAAAACATTATAAGATAAGCTCGAAAATGCAGAATAAACCCCTGAATTTAATCAACAGCCGGTAAGAATTCAAAAGATGACAAAATCAGACTGATTTTGGTGAGGAAACAAAAAAAAGGAAAAAAAAACATGGCATGTAAAATAAAAGCGCGGGAAAACGCGTTACTTTTCACACAAACATGAACAACTACTTAAGCAAGTAAAACACAAGGATCTTTTTTTTCCACTGGTGCTTTAGCGAATCACACGGAAGTCTAAGAAGCACAACTGTAAGTAAGAAAAGAAAAAATACGAAATATCCCTGTGACGGCAATGTCAGCAAGCCAAGCATGAAATGTCAAATAAATAAAAGCAAAGAGGAAACACAAATAAGCCACTGCCGCTACTGAAATTATTAAACAAATACTCAATCATTCTTTAGTCAGTAAGTCAGCCAAGCACTCGGCAAAACGGCGTACGGCTGATTTTATCAGGCAAATAAAGCGAAAAAAATCATGTGTATGCGCATATCCGTATAAAACGTAACAAACAATTAGGGGAGTCAAAAAGATCAATTGTAGAATGGGTGTGCCGAGCGGCGAATGAATGAAAATTGTCAAAAAAAAAAAAAAAAAGAGCGCTCGCTGTATTCCTCAATAAAAATTTAAAACTTTTGTGGCATCCTCAACTGTCATCCTGCTCTCATGCTCCAACGTTTTACGCACTCTTTGCAGCTCTTGTTTGTTGCCTGGTTCGGTTCTATACAAATCCAAAAGTATTAATAAAGACCACACATTTTGACAACGCCAAAGCAGACCACCCAAGATCTTAATTTATGTCGTACGACATTTGCAACAAGAGCAAAAACACTGACTTACTTGCTACATTTAGATGCTTTTTAATTTGTATTTTCTTATTTTTCTGCAATTGAGTTTGAGGGAATAAATATTGGGTCTGCTTAAATGCACCAACAATAAAATTAACACAAAAAGTAGTTATAATAAAAGAGCCTAAAACTAAAAGAAAACAGGTACAACCAAAAGTTAACTAATAAATATTTGTGAGTTTAAAGAATTTTTATTGACCATCATGCTCGTCCACATGCGCAGGCAAACGGACGCGCAAAATAAACACGATGATGATTCACTATGTGAAACGTTTTTTTTTTTTCTTTGTTTTGCTTTAGTCGAAGGTGTGAAAATTGAAACTTTTAGTTGATATTGAGTTAATAAAATAATAAACATCCATTTCCAGAACAATCCTTTAACTTTTTGTTGTCCATGAACAAAACGTCTATAAAAGCAAACAAACGCCCCCAAATGTCTTTTAAGGCATAAAACCATAAACTTTGTATGATTATGAGGCTCAGAACGAGATGAGCTCTCAAATCTTCTAAACAGGCACTAAATATTTGCCAGGACTTAATGTAAGCTTTTAAAAATAGATGTCATTTAAATTCATAATGATTTTTATGGGCCATTCTCTTGTGTAAAAGAATTTTTATGTGGGAGTCGGGTTCAAGAGAGTTTGCAAAGGGTTTATATAAAACATGTTCAATAAAAATGTTTAAGAATGTAATCAGAAATTTTATAGCTTGACAGTGAAGCTCAAACAAACTTTTACACAGTGCAAAAAAAGTTTTTTTTTTGTTTGTAATTTCTTCAAGATATTGAAATACATTTAACTCTTTATTCAGACGTTTCTAATTTTACGCGATACGCCTCTTGGAATAAAAACCATTATATGAATCTTTTGATTTCTTAGTTGAAATAATTATAAAGAATTACTCAGATTATTAATGCCATGGTACACCGCCAAGGGGCAAACCTGTGTCCGACCACTGAAAGAATTTTGTTCAAAAATCTATTTCATCAAAATAAATGTTTACGAAAATTAATGCCGCAGTAGTGATTTAAACGACAGATTCATTAATTTTTAGCCAATGTTGGAACGGATTGGTTCAATGAATATGTGTTATGTTATGTTATGTTACGCGGGCCGTCGGTCATGAGACGGGCTCACTTGGGTCCTAGAAAGGTCCCGTTGTGTTACCCGAATAGGCTGTAGGGAGATGTTCCTACACATGCCCCGCCGGTTCCGCCATGAACCAGCCCGACGAACGAATGAAGTAGTCCACCCTATCCAATCCGCATTCCGACACTTCCGGTTATCCATTTAGTGTCGGTCTGCCCAAGTAATTTGGTCTCTTATTAGAGAGAGCCGGGTGTCGAACACTTTCTCTGACTCTCCTCCTCCTCCTCCTCATCTCTGAAACTTCTGCAGAAATCATTAAATGGCAGATTTAGCCTTCTCGCATGTACTCCCATGTGACAATGTCCCGTTAGAATAGCCACAAGGGTATGGAGCCTATGCCTTGAAAAGTCCAACAAGGCCATAGTTCTCCTATACTCATACCTGGGCCATGTGAGCCCCGATATACGACAGGTGATCTCGTTCGGCTACCTCTCCTGAGCAGTTCTTAGCAGCTGTCGTTGTACTAGCTGCTTTCAAACTATTAAGGGGAACACCGACGAATTCGTCTATATCCTCCTGCTGAAGGCGGGTACCAGATCTTGCCAGTTCATCCACTATCTCATTTCCGGACACACCGTTGTGTCCAGGTACCAGGTAGTATTCAATGAATACTAATTCTTTAAATTTACATTAACGATCCTTTCATGCACAATTTCGTTGATTTAATGAAATTGGTCATTGATTTAATAAAGTTCTTTCATAAATCTAATAACATTTTCCAACAAAACCATGAAAAGTAATTTTTTTTTTAACAAACACAAAACTGCGAAGTTTTTGGCTTGTCTGCAGAAACACCCAAAGCCTGCGGCAGGAATCGAACCTGCGACCTCGGAGACTCTTAGTAGGACACTCTAACAATTCACTTGTAACTTGTAATGAAATTATTTCATTAGATTCATGAAAATCATTGCCTTAATGAAAATTTTTGTTGGACTACTGAAAAAGAATAATAAAATAAATTCACGAGAACTATGAACGAAAATTTTTCTTACAGAAAAATTTTCTGCAGAAAGTTCATTGATAATATTTCTTTAAAAATTCACCGACAACATTCATTTGCTGTGCAGTTAATCTATCGAAAAAAGCGAAAATTTATTTGCGTGGTTGGCGCTTCAAATAAGAACTGCTTAATTAAATAAGTGGATAAGAAACACACCGACCAACGAACCTAAATTGCTTAGAGCCATAAAACGTAAAATAAAATTTGCCATAATTTCACTTTACACTCTATCCAACTATTTTATAACGCACATACATCATAATAAACTTGATGGCGCGTCTGAACGAAAAAAAGTTCTTGTGCCTAGCAAACAAATTAATTAAAATGTTTTAGCATGAGAAAAATTACCAAACGAATCAATGTCTGAAGCTTGTTGGACCACCCTACTAACGCATGTAACTTCAATGCCTGGCGACTACTTTGGTGGTCTTTCACCACCACCAACCACCGGCTTTAACAGCAATAACAACAATAATATCATCATTACTTAAACAGAAACCGGCAAGAACATTGAACAGCAAAAAAAGCAAAAATAAAAGCTTGACTTAATTTAAAGACTTGACACACTGACTACTTGGTACGACGAACGTGGAGTACCTACTATATTCCCAGAGCTCGTATCGGACTCTGCTTGTTGTTGGAGATCAATACGAAATGTTAGTTGAGAGTCATTCTGCTACAGAAGAGAGTATGCGGAAAGAGAGTTCTCAATTGAGGTATGCAAAGGAGAAATTCTTTTGGCCTGATAAATGAATTTCTGTGTTGAATGAGTCATTCATATCGTTGGCCAGAGGTAACTTCCATTAGACTTGAGGTAATACCAATTATTTATTACAGTAAGTTACTTATTCTTCCTAAGAAAACAGTTGTTTTTCAAACAAACAAAAAAAAACTCAAATCGAATTTCAATGTTTGGAGGTTTGGTATAAAATGCTGCCCATTAATACTCAATTTGAATACAAAGATACTTGTATTTGATTTTGTTTGAGACCTGATGTCTGTATCTTTGTTGGCTTGATGTCTAAGCCGTTTTTGTACACCCTTTTTTCTTTGCAACGGCGTGTGGTCTTTTCTGCTGTCTGTTTTAGTGCCAGTTGTAAAACTGTAGAGGTCTCTGGAGTCAATGTGTTACGTTCAAGATGTGAAAAAGTTTTCATCTCGCATTTGAAATTCCGTTTGTTAGATGTTATTAAATTGCAGTGATTGTGCGAGACTTTGATTTCTGCATATTATTAACATTGGTGGCATATTGATTTAACCCATTAAGAGAGATTTTATGCATTACGAAAATTATGTTATTGTTTTTGGGTCATAGTTTTTACATCTGCCTATTGATTTTTGATATGAAAATTTTGTAGTAGTACAACCACATCAATAAACTCGACATACACCAAACATATATACGTAAAGAAATAAAGACTCCGATTATAGAGTTTGCGCTAGAAATTTGCGTATTTCCTGTCTCTTTCAAGCGACTTGCTATAAACACTTTTGAAATAATTACCATTTTCGTTTCTCCTGCAATCAATTCAATTGTAACGTTATACAGCACCTGGGAAAAAATCAGACACAGTAGGCTTAATTTGAAATAATTTTCGTTGCAAAATTTGCAAACTCTGGCATTTCAGAATATAGAGGGTCCGCCATCTAGCGTTTTTTTTTTCAACTAAAGCTTATTTCGTGAATGGTAACAATTATGTAGCTCATGTCTGATTTAACAGATAATTAGTTTTATCCTTCCGCTGAATGAATATGGTTGTGTATACGTTTCGGGCCTACGATCGCCTTACAGAAGATGCCATACATATTTTGCCAAAATAAAAATCATCTTGATCTTGGCGGGTATATAAAGAAGCAAAATTGTCGCATTTGGGGCACAGAAAACCCACACGCATATATTGAAAAGCCGACGCACCCAAAACGAGTCACTGTTTGGTGCGGATTTTGGTCCAGAGGCATAATTGGGCAATTTTTCTTCGAGTGGCCGTTACCGCCAATGGCGATCGTTATCGGCCATGTTGAAGGAATTTTGGTTCACAAAAATTGAAGAGGAGGATATTGGCAACATTTGGATTCAACAGGACGGTGCTACGTGTCACACAGCCAAAGCTACACCCGATGTATTGCGCCGTTTTCAAAAAAAAGTTATTGGGCGGACCCTTTACATTCCTAAGTGTCTGCCAAAATATGAAGTCTAGTATATCATGTTTATTTGTATGTACATGTAGGCAAGAAGATTAATACAACAGGGTAAATCATATTTTACCTTCGATAAATTCCATATAGAATACTTTTGTTATCGGTGTAACTCTGCTATAATTTTTTTTTTTCGATAAATACTATACCAAGAATATCAATGAAAAATTTTTGGTTATCCATATTTTGGCTTTGTAGAAACTGTTTGCCATCGACAGATTTCTTTTCTTTTTTTCATAAACTTTTTGAAGACTAGTTTTGTTTTAATTATTTTTCATCAGCTGTCATTTTGGTCATACATTTTATCCAGGCAAGCCGAAGTCCTTCCATTTACCATACTGTACAGTTACAGCCAGAACTCGACACAACTTGTGACGGGGCGAAGTCATGACTTGGTTTACACAGCATTTTATAGAACCTCTCTCCTCTGGTGGGCTTAACGAATTTTGACTCTATGGTACGGTAGAGTCCAGGCTTCGCTGACGGCTCTTCTCTACCAGCCCATTTACTTTGTAGCACCTTTTGGCAGGCCGTAGTGTCCGTTTAAAGACAAGAATTGATTTTTTATTTATTTCCTTCTGTTCACAAAAAACCATACTCTAAAAGTTTCTCTTTATGATACTAACAGCGGATTGAGCGTTTAAATTAACGAACACACAATGCGAACAGGCGACCACCTTATATGAAAGATGTAGTGGCTGGTAGTCAATCGAACGGATGGTTGGTTGGCTGGTCGGCTGGTAGACTACAGACGTCTTATGTATGATTCTGATTCAAATTCATACACTGCGCTACACAGCGACGACACAATTTAGTTCACTTCACATGGGTTTGGTTGGGGGTTCGTGGTATTATTTGAGTCTATAAGTGTATGTTTTTCATAAGTTTGGTTGAATTTGTGTGTTCAATAAGAGTCTACGGCCAAAACTCTTCGAACGTTTAAAAATAAAACAAACAGAATCACCAATTAGCCTGCCTTCTGGTTGATGACTTAATTAAGCCCAAATGGCGCCTGGCGAGATTTTTTCTTGTTGTTTTTTTCTTCTTCTTCTTAAAACTACGCAAAAGGGCTCAAGATTTTTTGTGGCATACCATAAACACTAAATAAAAGAAAAAAGTTTAATACAAAATTTTAATTGAAAAAACAAAGAGAAAATTGATTTTTTTATGTGATCGTTATGAGTGATAATTAGTTTGATTAAAATCTTTATGATAATTATGTGAGCCCAACTAAACGGAAGGGGGGAGTAAAATAAAAAGAAGAAACAAAATTATTATGTTTATAATGATCCTTAAAAGTGATAGTTTTGTTGTTTTAATGAAGGTGATAAATCACTTATTTATTTGTAAGATCATATACCACATACATGGTTTTAATGATTGTTTAAAATCGTTTCTATTTTGCTAGATTTACTGCAACGACGACACAATTACTAATTGCGTTGGACTGACATGACAATTGTCAGTCGTAATGATAAAGTGTCATGCACTGTCAGCCAGTGAACAAAACACTCTCCTCCACAACACACTTGACTTATGGGTGCTTTACGCTGACAAACGACTGTTTGGCGGCTTCTTTTTTGTGGTAATGATTTGTTTCTTCTGATTTTAATTTCCCTTCCCTTTTTATATTATTTTCTAGTTTCTTTAGTAATTTTTGCCCGCCTGTTTGTGCAATCTTTTGTTGAAGAATACATTTATTAGGGTGAAATTTTGTTTTAAGTGTTGGAAGCAGAGATTTATTGTGTTAAATGTTCAAGAATGTACTTGTATGTAAAATATGCTGCAACCATTAAGAAAATATTTATTATTTTTCCTGGCAACTTTAAAAGAATCTACATGTACATATGTAGATCGAAGTGGGTGTCTTATGGCCTTAAGAAGTGTTAAGCGCTTTAGATCAAGACGGAATAAGAAATTGTAAAAACTTTTGAGAATGAAAACTTCTATTTTGGACGATTTTGAGTTACTCAGAATATTAAACTTGTGTCCAAAATTAAGCAACTGACTGCCTCAACGGGCGGTACAAGAGTCAAAGGAAAATATTTAATGTTCTTTAATGCCCATATCAGGTGCGGTTCAATACAAACCATTCACAGTTTGATTTAGATTTATTAAATTAAAATTACTCCACAACAGCTTACACATTGCTAAAAAAATTTTTTCATTAATAATTTTTCATTAATCTTATGAAAATGTTCATTCCAGCAATGAATATGAATTAATTTCATTAAAAACCGTTCAAAAGTTTTCATTGAAATTTTCGTTAAAAATATCATTAAACTTTTTTATATTTATTTTCTTGAGCTAAAGCTTTTTTATTAAAATTATTTAATTATTTTTGCCGATATTTCGCTCTCCTTCGGACAGCTTCTTCAGGACAATAATATTGAAAAAAGTTTGATTACTTTTTCAAAAAAACAATGATAACAACAAACAAACATATTTGAAAGAAAAACATTTTCCTCTTTTGTATTTCACAAAATTTAAAAAAGAAAATTATTCTTCTTTCTTACACACATACATAAAATTATCCAAATGGTTTCAGAACATCCGTTTTACAAAATTATATATCAACAAACATACATACATACATACATACATGAAATAACAATTAAGATGAACAACAATAATTACAATAAAAAATATTTGCTTTTTTGACATTAAACTTATGAAAAAAATTTTATTAAATCAACTATTTGGGTCTAAAAATACATCTTATTACTCTTCTCAGCCTTTTTGTAGCCGTCTATATGCCGCCGAAATTTCGTTAATGCTCATCATCTCATCAGCAGACCCGAAAAATTTTAAAAGAATGCTTGAAACCCCACTATTTATTTCAAAATTCCCATGAACAAAATGAGAATTAGAAATATTCAAACAAACATTTAATATAGAAAACATTTGGAATTCAAACATGGCTTTAAGATTTTTCGAGTCTACTGATGAGTTGATTTGCATCAACGAAATGTCGAAATGACTGAAAAAGACAGAAAACATTAGTAGTTTATGTGTGTGCACCTAGACTGGCTCATCCGAACCAAAATGAACTACATGTGCAAATATTTATTAAAAGTAGTGGCACAAAATAATTTACACAGACTTGATTGAATTTTTAGTTAATTTTGCTTCAAACTCTGTCACAATACCACTTCTAAAATACATAAGTACATCTCTAAGTCCCTGATAATAATTTTTTAAACAAATCACGCTCATAATTAACCATTTTAAGAGACAATGTAACAACAACTAAATAGAAATTATGATTCTATAAATGTTACTGACTTTATGTATTTCAATTTCAAGTGATACGCAAAAAAAAAACAATCCCCAGTTGAAACCATGTTTGATGCAACATTTATTTATTTTAATGCCATATTTAACTAATTATGCCGCTGCAATCTAGATATGGCCAATTGGCAACCAAATAACATAAAAACAAAGTAATCAAAAAAAATTCACAAAACCAAAAAACTGTAGTGAAGTTGAGTCTCAAATGCTAAAATCTCAATTTTCAAATCACGTAATTATCTGAGGCATGTATCTTGAAAAAAATACATGTCAAGCATTTCAAAATTTATCAGCTGCTACTTGTACAGCTTTGGATTTTTAGTGGAATCATAATAAATAAGCAGTAAACAAAATTTTGTCACCAAAAAGCAAAAACAAAAATAAAAATTGATATTGATATTAATTAAACAGTGTAACTACTGAAAGACATTGGCAGGTAAAATATTGTCACGTCACGCCATTTTTTGTTGCCTGTACTACTGAATGCGCCGAAGTCAAAGAAACAGCTGCAATATGCTTTAATTAGAATGGAGCGTTACAAATATAATCAGTTTTTCTAACATAAGCTTGCCATTTGACCACCTTAAGGCAAAATGTATCACTTTATGTTGAGATTTCCAAATCAAATACTAAGTACCAGGATTAAAGACCAAATCCTCAAGATTGGTTCACGTAGACGACAGCAAAAAATTTATATATTTATACATTGTTTCAGATTCAGTTAAATTTCCCCAGCTTTTGCCAGTTTGTGCAGCATGTTAGTATGCAAAATTATATTTTCTTTACCACTCATTTTTAGAGTATATTCAGCAAATTTGTGGCAAATATTTTTGTAAAACATATAAACATTCTAATTAAAAGAAATCGCTAAAAAGACTTTAAACTAGTAAGAGTCCGACTATGCCGAACTATAACCTTTAACACAGTGTAGCTTTTCTATATAAATGTGCAATATCAAGTCATATATGGACTTTAATTTCCCCAAGTTTAGTAGAAAAACAGGCAAATATAATGAATTACGACCAAGCATTGGCAAAAATCAGAAACTGTTAATGCAGTTTTTAGATAAAATAAATAATAATATATTTATAAATTACTTAAAAGAACAATATATTTTTAGTAACTAATGTCTGTAGCATACCACCGAAAACTTCACTTACAACATACATATATAGCAAGTAATTATTGCATGCATTATATAGTAACCATATTTGTATATCTGCCAGTATTTGCATGACTTTGCATGTATTTTACAACGCATTATTCTTTTTATATAACTCATACAGCGCCTACTATTAAGGCAAGAGGTATGAGTTCGAATCCCAGATGGGCCGAACATGAAAAATTATTTTTATATATTTTTTTTGCGTTTAACTAATGTTTGGTATTTAAAATTGGTATGAGAAAAATTTTATTATAAACCATGCTCAATTTGTACAAAAATAATAAACTGATTCCGAAGGAGAGCAAAATTTCGACAAAAATATTCGAATAAATACGGAAAATATGTACAATAAAAGGACTGTACAAATCAGTTAAGATTAAAATTTCATTCTTTTTTAAACGTTTTAACATTTAAAAATAACTGCACTGATTAATTCGAGAATAAACTACGGTCAGTTACTGCAAAAATATTTTGAGTTTTTAAATACCCTTTTGGCCAGGTGTGGAAGAAGAGGAAAGCGGTTCAAATATTCTACACACATGTTGGCCATTGAATTGTAATATATACATGTATGGCAGATCTCACCACAGCCCAAGATTGAACGCAAACTCAAAGAACCAAAATCGTTCCAGATTGTCTATTTAGGGTTAATTTGGTCACTAGTAGTATAAAAAAGGTATACCGAACAAGCATTATTGCCTAGTATTGCTTGACCTTTTTCTCTTAGTCTATAAAATTATATTGGATAAACTAAATTGGTTGGCATTACTTTGTATTTACAAAGTTGATATTATATTTTATTAACCATACCCCTCATTTATGTCGAGTTTTTCAAACAGAAAACTAGAACATTTATCCAAAAAGAAGTTGGGCTCAAAAGTAACTTCGTTTAGATTAACAGTACTTTTAACAACTTGAAAATTTGATATATGTTTCTGTTTTTCATCTGTAAAAATATGTGTTAATTTCTTTTTGGTTATCTGGAAATTTTTGGCTCTTAGCCTTCGACAACCCTGGCACAAAGGCTTGTAGTGGATCTGGGTTCGAACTTATTTCTCATAAACTTCATGCACAACTGTCAATCCCACATATTTCAATTGTCACTAACGTCGTCACATCAACACAACAAATAGAACTTGTGCTTCTACACTCCTCTTCGACAACTATTTTCTGCATATTTTTTGGACATTTCATATCTTCTAGACTATAATGCTAGATTAAATCTATCAATTGTTGTTGGGAGCTAGAAACCAAATGCCAAATATTTTAGATCGACTTAATGTGACGACAATTGGAATATGGGGAAATATTTTATTCATAATTTGATGCTACTCGTAGGTGTAGCATTCCAGTAACTTTAACCCTGCAAGAAATGGCTGATGGAAACTAACACAGTAACAACTTATTTACTAACACATGCAAAGCTATTTTATAGCTTTCAGCGTTGCCATTGCAATGACTTTTTTAAAATTTTAGAATTCCCGTATTAGTTCAGTAATTTCATTTGGAACTACGTTTATGCATTAATATTTTTATAGATATATTTGGTTGTTTTCTTTAAAAAAAAATAGTGCTGTGAAAGTTTTTTTTACCATATGATTCAGTTTTCTATTGTTAAAACTGCTACTGACTACTGTTTTTCTCTTAATTGTATCTAAATATGTCTAAAATAATTTATTCTGTTCTCCTTGTATAGTTTTTTTTTTAATTTTTCGAAAAAACTATTTTTTTTTAATTAATAATAAATAAAAAATAAATGGCTTTGCATGTAATTTTGTCGGCATTTGAAAAAAAGATTTCGCATGATCGCTTTGCTGAGGTGGAAACGCTGGTTTAACAAATAGATCACACGTACGCGAATTTTTACATCAGTTTTGTCATTTTGCCCGTAAGAAAATGATAGAAACTCTGATGTATGAATCCATCAGTTCTTGCAGGGAAGGAGACCCTAAACATATAATTTCCTATATCCAAAAATCGAAGGAAGCAAAATAATTTGCTTTCACAACAAGAAGCAAGAGTAACGTAAGGCTATTTAAAAGAAATCCGTGATGTGATAAAAACCTTGTTCCTATTTTGAAAAATTCGTAACACTGTGCCTGCTAAATTTTGTCTTGCATTAATATCAAGTATTTTAAGCCCTCTCTTCATTTAACAGACATAAAACTAGTAATGAATTGCTCACACAAATAAACTTGGTCACTTGTAACCAAATCTTCATTAAAAAAATATCATATAAAAAATCGTTTTTACGACAACCAAATTAACAAACATGAAATATTTTTGAAATAATTCCAGCTCCAGCCGCCAGACCTGAAGCTGAAGATCAAACTCTTCAATTGCCAGCCATGTGTGTGGTCGATCGATCAAAATGTTCAATCATCACATGTACGTTTGCCTCTAAATTAAATTGAGCAATAATATTGAGCAAAAAATGCCACAACAAATAAAACAAGCAGCAAAAAAATAAAATTATTTAAAGATTTTAAGTTAAACTTTTTAGTCTAAAAAACAATAGTTGGCGACTTTGAACAATACAACCATCCATCTTATTGACACCAATATTTTTTTTTTTTTCTTTTAAATTGGTTTTTGCGCCAAACTTCAAACACTTGTTTCAAACTGAAAATGGTCTTGTTGGAAATAGACTTCAAATATATACTTATATATTTTTTTCTTCACTTGCATTAATTGTTTAGATCAGTTTGTTCGTTAGATGACAAGTGTCTATTGGAATCGTTGTTGTTTGTTCAATTATAATTATGATCAAGCACTTATTCTTATTTTTGTTGTGATTATTATTGCTATTTGACGTCTCAATGGAATTGAATGAATTATAATCAGAAGAGATAATTGCTTCAAACGAATAAATGACTGAGTTAATGTTTGAAAATCATGATCAGAATAGTTAAGTGTTAAGTTTAACCTACAAGATAGATTAAAACATTAGAAAATCGTTTGTTGTTAAATAGTTTTAAAGTTAAATGTTTAAAAGGGCAAGTTTAAATGTAAATTAAAATTATAATTCAGTAGCATTTATTTCTTGTATAAATGTGTATGTGCATAAATTAACTGCTACCTCTAAACTCATTTGGAACTAAAGGCATCCTTCAATAGTCCAGAAAAGACTTACCTAAAAAGAAAAGAAACAAACATTCACATAAATCATATATACAGCACATAAATGAAAATATAAGTATGTATGTCATGAAATCCATTAAAAATTTAACATTTAATTTTATATCAACGATATTAAATTTTTTTTTGCATATTTTATAAAATGTATCAAATTGGTTTTATGACTTAATTTTTTTGTTAGTAATTCTAACAGCATTGAGTTAGTTTTTACTTATTCTAAATTGAGAAAGATGTGTTTTTTTGTAAAATTGTGGTGATCAACATTAGTGATCAGACAAGAAAAGTAAAGTTGAAGATTTACTATTTTTGGTTTCACTGACATCATACAAAATGTATCGCGCGTTCAAGCGTATGGATGGCATATTAAAGTCGAGAATTTCATAATAAATGAAGGGCGTCCCAAGCAAACTAGTAAAAATATCGGTCTATCAGGCGGCAGTCTTTTGAGTGACATTTAAGATACTACCGCTTGCCAACTTACTTCGCCATCACATGATTTTTATTCGCAATATCCCTACATCTTTGCTTCGCTTCTTATTAGATTATTTCAAACCGTCCTAAAAGCACAAATGTCATGCCTATTTCATATCATACATATACATGCATTCTCTCTAGCCTACTAGTATGCAGCTGTTTCAGCAAGTAATTTTTTTGCAAGAATTATAAAGTATAAAATTAGTTTTTGTAAGGAAAAACACTTTCGCTGAAACAGTTGCATTCTGCTAAGCGAGGGAGTATGCACTGTTACAAAAAAAGACTGTAGCTTAACAAAATAATTTTGAATTGAGAGCCATTCCCTGATTAACGTTCAGAGATGCGCTTTAGTGAAGCAATTTTGTAAGTCATAAAATTGCTTTTATTGCTCTCTCAAGTGAAGCGTATTTTTGCTGAAAAATTAAACAAATTCGAGATAGCGGAAAGTTGGAAAAAAAAACAGGTGAAATATATGTAGACTAAAAGTTAATCAAAGGATCAGGTGCTTGAGTGGGGCTTAAGCATCGCTGCAATACAACAGAGCATATATCTACTGACTTTAGATCACAGTCAATTTGAGTGGTGGCAAGCAAAGTGATAGTTATAAGCAGGGCTGGGCAGTATTTGAAATACGTATTTAAAATACAAATTCGTATTTTGTATTTTTATTTTAAATATGGCTCATGAATGTATTTGTATTTTGTATTTTAAATAATAACACCGGTATTCATAAAAAATAAAACATTGTTGAAACACATTTTACAACAAATTTTTCATATAAAATTTGTTCTAAAATGTATTTGAGCAACGTTTTATTTTTTATGAATACCGGTGTAAGCGTTTGAGTATTTTGTATTTCAAATACTTGTGCTCTCAAAATTCATTTTACAAAATACATTTTACAAAATACATTTTTAATTCATGTTAGAAAATGTGCGCTAAAAATTATACCATTCATACATCAATTAATTCAGGTCCAAAAATGAACCTTTTCAAAAAATATTTGCTGTATTTCTCAGCTGTCCATATACCGACGAAATTTCTTTCGTGTTAATCAACTCATCAGTAGACTTGAAAAATTCTTAATAGTTTGTTTGAAACTTAACTACTTATTTCATAATTCCCATGAACAGAATGAGAATCAGAAATGTTCAAACAAACCCCTAACACAGCAAACATTTCTTTTTTCGTTTTGCAACACTTCTACTTTTCTTTGCAACATTCTATACAACGAGTCACCATTGGTTACTACGATTTGTATTTTTGAAAGTATAAAAAAGTAAAAGTTTTTGAATATTCAAATATGAACTTAATTATTTATTTGCTTTAGTTTCAAACAAACTTTTAAGAATTTTTCAAGTCAACTGATGAGTTGATTAGCACCAACGAAATGTCGTCAGCATATAGACAGCTGAAAAATACAACAAATATTTTTTGAAAAGATTCATTTTTGCACCTGAATTAATACATTTCAATTGGCTCTTAAAGCAAATAAATAATTAAGTTCATATTTGAATATTCATACATCAACTAAAATTGAAAATTTTCCTACTGTCTTATTTCCAAAAAAAATAGCAATACCACCACAATTTAATTACCAAAGTACCTGTGTAAAGAAAACGCAACTGAATGCACATACATCGAATAAGTCGCTAAGCTGTCAGAAAGTTAAATAATGAAAAAATAAAATACAAGGAAAAACCGCGTTCGACATTTTAATCTAAAACAAGAGAAAAAAATATCAAACAAATGTTGACTATATAATCTATATAGTTATATAGCATTTGGTGAAACCTTTTTTTACTTGTCACTTATTTCTTAATTCCGTTATATGTCCTTCAATAGAATATCGTTTTCTAATAAGAAATTCTTGAGATTTTGTCGTTAGCTGTTTTTCTTTATTCGCCATCAAGAGATTTTTTGTCTGATACCACTTTTGAAAAACTGATGTTTATGAAAGAAAATAAAAATTGTTTTTGATTAAAAGTATTTTGTATTTTAAATACATATTTTTGTTACACTGTATTTTGTATTCCAAATACCTGCTATTGGAATGCAGTATTTTTTATTTTAAATACATGGAAAAAAAGTATTTGTATTTTGTATTTTAAATACACAACTTTCATGTATTTTGTATTTTAAATACATCAGAGCATGTATGTATTTTGCCCAACACTGCTTACAGGTATAGAAATAAAACACAAATTGAATAAGTCCCAAATATATATCGAAATATGTACTCACAAGTTCTGATTGATTGTTAATAAATATTTTATGCATCAAGCAAAAATTGTGTACGCACCTGCAGCTCCCTTCAAATCCCAGAAAGAGTATAAAGCTTAAAACATTTTACAATAATTTAATGGCAATTTAAATACGAAAATATGTTTGATATTTTTATGGACAATTACCAACAGAAAACAAAAAGAAAACAAATTTTTGTTTTGTGCACATTTGCAAACATGATGTACAATTATTGACTCAATCAACAAACAGTTGCAATGATTGCTTTTTTCTGTTTGACTGCTTCTGCCCCAGAACACAGATGAACGATGACTAGAGAAAAATAAAGTAAAATAAACAAAAAATTACCCTTTTAAAAACCAAACAAGAATTTTAAGACTTCAAATCAAAGAAAACATCTGCTTGAAGGTCGTATATTGCTGTTATTTTACCATGATTGACTTCCTCTCTTTGAACAGAAAATTCAGAATATAAAAAAAACACAATTGATTTTGCATTGATTGAGTAATAAATATAAAAATTTTGAAATGATTTCGAAACCAAAAAAATAAGAGAAAAAAATTGATTTGCATTTAAAATAAATGTACTCCAAATAAATAACTAAATAATAAAACGATCATGATGATGATGATGACGATGGGAATTTCGAAACAGAGACAACAATTATGTTTTGTGGTTTTTTTCGGTTCGATGTTTGGCAGTTACAAGCAAGTGAACGTCAAAGTGATAAAGTTAAAAATATATAGCAACATACATGCATATTTTTCAAGCTTTAATATAAAATGAGAAAATTCTTAAGAACTAAAAGGTTTTTTAGCGCAGAATCTCCCAACTGCTTTGAGTATTTGGTAAATTCTCCCCATCAACCTTATCATAATCACGCGCTCTTCATTCTTACAATGTACCTACTCTAGATCATTATTTTATTTTGTCTTAATGAAATGTTTTTGATTGAATTATTATCATTTTATTATTCGCATTTTACTGCAGCCTAAAACGTTGCAGTTCTTCCTTAAGAAAACAAAAACGAACGTCTCCAATTAAATGTGCGTGCGGTACTGGCTTCGAGATCTGAACTCTTTTGATTCTCTAACCTCTAAGGGTAATTTTAATGGACACTAAATTGCAGTGCACAATTGAAAATAAAAGTTTTACCACACATAATTATGGGATTGACTACTAGTAGTAGTAATAGAGAGCTGAATTTTTTTTATATGCATACAAATGTTTGTACATATGTACATACATAAAGAGGAAGACAAAAAAAGAAATGCTGAGTGTGTGTAGAGTAGCTGGATTTTATTGATATCATAATTCTGGATTGTTCTGTACATTGTCTCTTAATAATGTTTCAATAGTTAACCGGAATTAAATGCTGAGATAATCCTCTCCAAAGTCGAACGAAGTTTTTTCTGCAATCTATTAAGGCAACTAAGTGAATGCATGTGATGCCAAACAATTATTCTTGACACTGAAAAATGTTCAACTTAATATTTTTGTATGAATAATTCTAATTTAACTCTCAAAATAAATTAAGGAAACCAAACAAATTTATAGATAAATCAGATCGAAGCTCAACAATATTTTCGACTTCAGCGTGTTGTCATAAAAACTCCTTCGAAATATGATGATGAGATAAAACCGATTTTATTATAACGATGAGTTTTAGTGATCTCTAAAACTACAAGATACTTGTACTTTAAAAAGAAATGGCCTTGAAAAGTACTAGAATGTACACTATGCCCGGTCGATTTGTATGGCCCAAAATTTTTCGCTATTGTGCCATCAATTTTTCGATAGATTTTGGCATAAAGAAAAACAGTTTCCTTCCGATATATCAAAAACATCATTTTCGAGTCTTACGATTTTGCCCCTTGAGCCCCCTTGAGCGGGCGTGGCGCGGAGCCGGTGTATTCAAGCAAGTAATTGGAGTAACCTGTGAGTGTTCAGTGTCATGAGAGAAAAATTTTATTTTCTAGGCACTGGCTAAATACTGGCTCGTGGGATTAATTAGTGCCGGCACAGGAGTCAAATGTGTGACCAACATCCTATCAAATTTTCTTCCCATCATTCAAATACAATGAGCCCGTATTACGACTCCAAAATAAATTTTTCAATATATCGTAGTGGAAAATTTTTCTCCTCATGCCAAAAGAAATCAAAATGTTTCCAAAAAAGTACCATTTTAAAAAGTTTTTTTTTTACATTTTTACTGAAAATTTTAATTGAACTTCTGTATTGTAATATATTTATATTAAATTCCTTTTTCAGGCTCAAGTTCAAATCTTGGTTTGTCACTATTTTAATTAATATTAATTAAGTAAATAAAAGTAAAATTTAATAGCTAGGTCGACAACCGGCTGTTTCTGGGTAGAAAACACCCTTCATTTTTTTAATTCCTTTTAAAAATCTACATTTTATTAAAGAGGTACCTCTTTAAAAATAATTTTTTTAAATAAAGTACCTCTTAAAAAAAGTACCTTTTTAAATAGTACCTTTTTAAATAGTACCAATTTAAACAGTACCTTTTAAAGAGTTACCTTATGACAAAGTAACTTTCAAAAAACCACGCTATGAAAAAGTAACTTGTCAAAAAGTAACTGTCAAAAAAGGGCCTTTAAAAAGAGTCTCCCTTAAAAACAAACATTTAAAAAAATTACCTTTTAAAAGTATCTTTTTAAGCTTCCTTTTTAAAAGTATATAGTATGTACCTTTTACAAAAGAACCTTTAAATTACCTCTTAAAAAAACACATTTTAGAAAAAAATTATTTTTTTTAATTTTTTTTATTTTTTATAAATTCAATAACTGTACTCTTTTTTAAACGTATTAAAAATTAAAATTTTTAAAAGGGTGCTTTTTAAAAATACACATTTGAAAACATGTACGGGTTATAAAACTAATTTTACAAAGAATTAAAAGACAAATCTTTATAGAAAAATTATATCATTAAAAAAATTTGTTTTTGTAAGAAATATTTAAGAAAAATTGTCCTCTAAAAGAAGGACTTTAGAAAAAAAATACCTCTTAAGAGTACTTTTTATTAAGCGTTTCTTTAAAGATAATTTCCCGATATTTATATTTTAAAACAAGTATACACTTTGATATACTTCCTTCTTACAAATCAATGCCTAAATTTACTTATCAAAAAAAATGTCGCTTAAGATAAGAGCATTTCAAAAAATTTACTTTGCGTATTCAGAAAAGTAATCTTTGCAAAAGTGTACCTCTTTTAAAATTACTTTAAAAAAAACCGTTTTAAAAAAAAATAGTTTCTCAAAAAGTAGTTTCTGAAAACCGAGAGAGTATAAAATATATTCTCAGCTGCAGAAAAACAAAAGGTTACAAACTTTAAAGTTGATCAATAGATTAAATACACAGAGTCAGTAGGCAAAGACTTGGGTGGTGGGATGGCTATACATATAATGATGCTAAAAATCAGTTCCAAGCAATTTGGCAGCTGATGATCGTTATGGCAGAAGTGAAACAGCCATGCAATCAGATCTGCAATTTAATTTTTTGGTTAAGAAATTAAAAAAAAGTGCTTTTGTGAAAGGTACCTTTTAAAGGTTTGTATCTTAAAGAAAGCCTTGTTTTAAAAATTTTTCTTTTTAATGAACCTTTTAAGAACTTTAAAGGCAAGATTTGATGTAGACATCGATTTGTTTTATATGCCTGTTAACAACAGAGATAAGTATCTTCGAATATGTATGAGTTCAAGTCCATTCTCACTCCAGCCTGCTCAACAGCTGAGATAATTTCTTGTGGTTTTAGTTTTGGTACGTCATGTTCAACATTTTGTATTAAAGCACAAAATATTAACAAAAAATTTACAGTTTCGCAGAAAACAAATTGAATGATTTGAATCAAAGTTTATATCATTATTATATTGAACAAAAAACTGTACTAAAAATGAACTGCTTAAGAACAGTTTTGTTATGGCCACCACATTTTTTCTCGTCAGTTTCATTGCTATAATTTTTTTTTTAATTGGAGTTGTCAGATGAACTCTCTGTCAAAAAAAAATACAATGCGTCTTGAATATTTTTCAGTTTCAAAGGACAAATTATGGTTCAGTGAACAAATGGCGTTGACAAACAACCAGGCAGCATTCAAGAATCTTCCTCTTTATATTTTTATATTTTTTATTTACGTTAAAGTTTTTTAGATAATTCAACCACATTTTTTTTATATTTAATATACATACTTATTTTGTGTTTGTATACTTCCCTGCATTAACTCATCCTTTCCTTCTGGTCTAAGGCCTTACTTATTTGAAACGGCCATTGAATGCAACCATGCGGAAATTTTTTCTCATTTTGTTTGACAAGAAAATTAAAAAGACATTAGAAATGTGTGTTTACAGTGATGCGTTGCATTATCAACAAAGGTAACAACAAAATCACTAACAAAACAAACAATTATTAATTTTAAAATAAATATATTCAAAGCCGACAGTTAATTTGAGGACAATAGCTACAAAAGTTATGGGTGAATTGTTAAGGGCAGCACAACAAAATAATTAATTCTTTCGCAGAAAGTTTTAATGGTCGATTCCGTTTCAATTAGAGATCACAAATAAAACAAAATCAAGATTTGAGCTGGAGTAGAACAAGCTATGGCGCAGCCGCCATGCCTCTCCAAGGCAATGGCGATAATCCTGGGGCCAATAGTGCTGCTGAAGTGCTGCACCTTTTTTTGGATACTCAATAATCAAAAGTAGTTACTCAATACACTCAGCGTTGCACTTTTGGATGAAAATTGGAGACAAAATTCAATATAAAATACAACTCTGTTTGAAAATCATTTCTGATCAATGTTGAAATACTGTTTAAAAGGCATCTGCATTCATATTAAAGCCGATAATAAAAGAATATAAAAGATAATGTGTGTTTATTTTTTCTTGCATTAAAAGAAAACCCAATTATCAAACTACATATTCCACACACATATTTATGTACATATGCAGGCGAGGATCGAGCTAAAGCTTTATGTATATATGCAGTTGCGGCATATATATTATACATATTTTGTATGGCATAAAATAAAGTCTTATTGTTGGTAAATTACTTATTAGCGATCACTTATAGCGAAATATTAGATTTGGAAATATCCCTTCCCCCCTGGATTCGCGCCTGATATATGTATGCACATATGAGCAAAAAAATTAAATTGAAGTGCTTCAAATATTCCAAAAACGTGTTAAGTGCCCGATTGAAAAGTATTGAATAGCATTGAGAGATGAAAACTAGTAAAATTTACCCCAGCACTGGTCCTGAGTTGAAATGAAATCCATGACGTCCACATGTCCTTGTCTACATTTATTTCCGTTAGTGGCGATTTAACGAATATTTTGCTAAAGAAGTGCAGTTTAGTAAAGGTGCCTGGGACTGAGATATATGTATGTACATATGTGGTAGATAAAGGCCTTAAGCTCTAGGAGAAGAAGGCCTGCTAATAACACTTGCCCAAACGGTTAAATCTTTATCATGGACAGTCGAACGCAGGTGGTTCTTTGGAGTGGACTTCTGAAGTGACTGTCTCGGTTGATACGTGGTGGCTATTGGTTTCGTTGAAACTTTCGGATAGACGACTTTAGATGGACGATTACAGATGTCTGGCTTCGTTATCTTACACCATCACTTCATAATAAAAAACGAGTTCATACTTTTACAAACTGACAACACTTGAGTAGTAAACGAAATGGCTACAAAGTAAACAACATTTAATGCGCAACAAAACTTTACAAAAAATTATGCTGTCGTTTTGAGGGCCTTTTTTCACTACATTTAACAGATAAATAAAAATCGAAAAGAACAACAACAATAGTAAAAATTAAATGATTACAATACCTGGCATTACTACCAACAACAGCAGTATTGCTGCATGCAAACATATGAACTACATAAGTAACTAGTTACCAGAATGAAGCATTTATACAGACAACAGCAACAACTATAACAAAACAATAAAGCATTCAACAAAAGTTGAACACAACAAGTGGCTACAAGTGCCAACATCAGCAACAATTTCACTAACATAATCCAACAACAATAATCTAATAAAATATAGAAAAATGTTTCGTTGTAATATTTTTTTTTCTCTGTTTGTTTGTTTGTTTATTTTTCTCTTACAACGACAAAGACAGTTAAAATGTCGTCTTTTTAGACAGTTGTTGGTTCAATATGCCACTGCTCATGTTTTTTCTCAGTGTTGTTTGTTCTTGTTGTTGAATTGTTGTAAAGTTAAAGACGAGGGCTTGTTTATGTTGCTCTTGTTTGTTGTTCATGTGCACCTTACAGCAGCCTGCTGATGATGGCTGAACATGTTACAAAAACGAACAAACAAATTAGAGATGTTATTAGATTTTTATTGCAGAAGAAAAAAACTCATTGAAAAGATTCTTTAAAAAAAATATGTTACGGTCTATATCAAGGAAGAAGAACTTACTTTTGTGTTCATTGTTTCGAATATGCATATGTGCAAATTGTTTCGAAGATTAAATAATTGGAAAAAATTTAATATTTTGTGTAGTATTTCGACCTGATCCATCCCTGCAACACCAAAATAAATCCAGCTGGATATTAAGGTGTCCATACTTTACTTATACATAAGTACTTATAAGCCTGACGTGAAATTCTGCCTCAAGTATGGCCGGCATTAGCACTGATTGTCCCTCCAGAAATAAATTATTTCAATTTATAAAGCCAATTTCCCAGGCAAGTGCTTTTGCAAAAATATATTTTTTTCTCTTTACAAAATTTAAACAATTTAACGTATGAGCAGAGAAACGAAAAAAAAAACTCAACAAAAGACTAGATCACAAAAACACAAAAGCAAATTAATTATAAAAATAAACAAAAATGTTGGAAACTAATTTATCTGCAGCATCACAACAATCCATCATCATACAAATTGATGAGCTCATAACTCAGTGAACGTAATGGGAGTAAAAATGAATGGGATCTTTTGGTTTGGATCATCGGATTTTCGAGGTTCAATGAGAGAATAAACGAATGCATGTAAAAATAAGTTTTACAAACATTCTCCACGGCAGGGTGACCGTTCGTCTACTAAAATATCTATAATGCAACTAATTGACGGCCAGCTAAGTTGTATGGTAAATATCTACTAATTGCCACAACTTTTACTTTTTTATTTAATAACACTCTTACAACTAGCAGCCATGGACTAACACCGTTATTATCTGGAAGCCAATTGTCTAGAGAATTTGTATAGGGATCAATCAAAAACTTAGAGCTTGTCATATGAAATTTCTATACAAGTCTCATGTTTTGCATTGCAGAGTCAACCCATAAATTGTTTTGCTGTGTTGAAGATTTGTTTAAACATTTCTTTTTTTTTAGTTCTCATTATTTTTCTGAAAATAATAGAAAGTCATTAAGCCTTGAAAACAAATTTTCAAGTCTACTGACTTTGCATCATCGAATTGTTAGCGTCATGTAATATATAAAATTATGCAAAAATAATTGAACAACGTTTTTAGACTTCAATTAAAAGATTCCAAATTGAGAAAGACTTTTGCTGATAAAATTGTAGTGATCAACATCATTGAAGAAGACAAGTGAAGTAAAGTTGAGGACACAGTATTAGCTAGGGGTACAAATCATGCCTGTTTCACGTCCGCCACAACGATCATCAGCACAATATTGCATCCAGCTCAGGTCATAACTTACTGCTTTCAGCCAGCATCTCTTCGTGAGTGACTGATTATATGTATTTAAGCTATTGATCTACTTTCAATTACATCACAAGTTTTTCTGTTGATTAAATAATACTATATTCTCTAGCCAAGATCCAATTGTTTCCACATCGATTTTTGTATTTCTTATCATTCTGTCACAAGTGATGGCAACGATTTGAAACTTTGCACCAGGCCCAGCGATTTTTAAACATTAAATTTACTTTATAGTCGAATTTTTTATAATTTACAACTCATAACTACTGTTTTGCTTGAAAGTTCTGTTTTTCCCCCCCAAATTGAGAAACTTTTTTGTGGTTAATGCTCTGTTTTTCCCTTACAATTTTTTTTGTTTAATCAAAAGTCCACAAACACTTCCTATTTTTATCCTTCTTTCCTCTGCCGTCCTGCCTTCTAGTCCAGAAAGAAGCAAATTCTCGTTATATAGGCAGCTTAAATGAAAAAGTGAATTTTTAAATCCAAAGATACATTATATTTACTTACTCAGACTCCCCCACTCTATATTTAACCATATCAATAGCAATCTGTGCTAAATTTTTGGTCCCTCAGCCACATTTGCCAGTCGTCAATATTTCATCATATTTGGATGCCAAAATTCAGAATAATCTATGCCTTTCATAGTAAACTCCGTTTGATATTCGAATATCTTCATAGAAATGTCAATGCTTGTAAGCCGCCTATATTCGGTTGAGCATAAATTATATGCTCTATTATTTTAGCTCTAAGAATAGACTTTTATATTTTATTCTTCAGCCGTCTATATTACAGCGGCATTTCGTTGATGCTAATCAACTCATCAGTAGACTCGAAAAATTTTTAAATTATGTTTGAAGCCCAATTACTTATTCCAAAATTCTCATGAACAAAATAAGAATCAGAAATGTTCAAACAAACTTTTGACACAGAAAAACATTTTTTCTATGCTCTGCTTTCTGCAGTAGCACGTACTATCATTAAATTCTTTCGTATCAGCAAAACTATTCATGGGTGACACATTGCTTTGCCTTGCCACAAACTGTCACCTTTTACTACTTAATTAGTTTAAAAAAATATATAAAACCAAAATAAAAAAGGAATTTTCTAGGAGTTGAACTTGACCCATATTAAGAATTTTTTGAAGATAAAAACAGTAATTTTGTTAACTGATGTTTAGAAAGACACATTTTTAATTAACAGTAATATTAAGTGGTCCTAATAAAATCCAATGCATAATATTTTATGCAAAAATACTCATCATATTGATTAAACAGTTGTAACAAAAGCAGGCGATCGGTTGCTCTAACGAATTTAAGAACTTTCTTAATCATGTGTTTATAACTGTTACAATTTTATGGCAACTAACATAGATTAATTTTCAAGTTCTCATGCTGCATTTGAATGTAGTCAAGTCAGTTAAAATTTTACCAAACCTAACTATTTTCCAAATAATCTTTTTTCTACGCATACTTTGTCTGTGAAAAAGCGAAAGTTTTAATATTCCTGGAATGAAAATTCTGTGTAATGTTCGCTGAACTCAACATAACGTCCATGTCGCAAGAGAAGCATTAAAAGGCATAGGTTCTTAATTGTACTAATTAATAATAATATAGATTTAGATTTGATATAGATTTGATTGAACATCAACATACCGCAAGTGAAACATGCCTTTGACCGAAATCAGAATTTTCCTTAATTAATTTGAGCCATTGCAACCCCGCTTGAACTGGATCCTACCTACAGCTTGGTCTAAAGCCTCTGAAAAAAAACTCTTATCAGATACCCTGTCAATTTCAGGTGTTATGAATTCACCTTGGCTACAACCAAGAAATGCCCCTTTCTGTGACTTTTTCTATATCTCTCTACAACGGTAACCCTGCTCCATGAGCTGTTTGAAATTTTCCACGAAAAGAGTAAAACAAATATGACTAAATGAATGACACATTGTTTGGTTGCACAAACAAAAACAAACATAAACTTCTAATGGAATTCGATTGTTAGATATCGGGCTGATGCAAACCAATAAATAAAAAAAGCGAAAAAACAGAAAGAATGCGAAAAACAATAAAAATAAATCATGCTCTAATGGAAAATTTAATAAACAATAATTTCAACCAGATAATGATGAACATCATCATCACGTTGATGACGTTGATAAACAATAAATATTCGGAGCAGTAATTTCAGGCCACATAA
Organism: Sturmia bella; assembly: GCA_963662145.1. Classification (NCBI taxonomy): domain Eukaryota; kingdom Metazoa; phylum Arthropoda; class Insecta; order Diptera; family Tachinidae; genus Sturmia; species Sturmia bella. The sequence continues at coordinate 25,168,117 of OY759172.1, forward strand.
GTGGTACACCTAAATACATACTACCAACAAACACACTTAAAATTAAAAACACTCAGTAATTATCTCAAGAAATATGGAATTTTCGCAGTAATACGGATTTATTTAAAATAAAATTACACCATCTGCAAATTGAAAATTCCCAGGATACTTAAAAACTTCACATGCTTTTAAGCCAGCAAAAATATTAATTTTCAATAAAAAGATCGATTTACAGTTTATGGGACAAGCAATAAAGAAAAACCTTAAGAGAGAGAGAGATAGAGAGAGAGAGAGAGAGAGAGAGAGAGAGAAAAACCAACTTCAAACTTCAATCATCATTAAGATTCTTGTTGATTTCATTTAATTCTGGCTCTCTTTAATTTAGTTTGATGATATTTGAATCAATGCTGGAAACATGATTTCAAATATTTGCCGTTTTTTTTTTTGTTTGTTGCACCACATTGATGCATTAAACGAATTTGTTGCTGTTGGATTTTGCCAACACAACAACAACAACTGATTGACCAATAATTGTCTGGCAGATACAAACTCTCATAAGCACGATTGGAATGCTCGTTGCACTCAAGCATCTTATAAAGTTTGATGATTGAGAAAAAAGCTCAAATGACAATCATAAATCGTTGAGTTACATTTAATAAGCTGCTTAAGCAGATACATATGTACATGCTTTCGGACAAGATGGCAGGCTGAAATTGATGATGAAAATTTAAATTGGATGTAGAAACTTTGATACAATTAATTCTATAACAATATGCACTCATAAAATACAAAAGGAGGTAGCAAGTGCTATCTAAAGCTTAAGTCGACTTAAATGAGCTTGAAAGCATTGACCCATTCAAAGATGATTAAGCGCAGAATTTGACTGGTTGCACAGCTCAGTATTTGATAGCAACTGCTAGTGATTTGCATTGAATATTTTGTTCTTAGTACCAGAAATGGAAAATTTTTAAATTCAAAATGTGTTGAATATTTCGTTGTTAGTACCAGAGATGGAAAATTTTTTAATTAAAAATGTTTTAAATCTAAAATTTGTAGTTCATATTTTTAATGTACTACTCATACTCATATTTTTTTAATGTAATAGCTGCCGTAAAATTTCATTACATAATAAATTTCTTTAAGATTTTGGGCAGAAAATTTACGCCACAAGGAATTTTTCAATATAGAAAAAATCTAATGGAAAAACATACCTAAGATTTTAAGGGAATTTTGTGTATTATGAAAAACTATGGTTCGCTAAATTAGCGACATTGTCCTTTAACTATATCTCAGGGTCATTGAAAACATGCACCTATCGTAATAAGAAATATTAGAAAAATTCTTGGGAAACTTTTGTTTTATTTAGAATTAACATCATCCATTTTGTTTGGACCACATTTTTATAATTACACCATAATTAGCCCTAAAGGTAAGCACGGTATATGCAGATATATATTATATATTCCTTTCCACAGTGTGTTACAAAATGTGAATTTTTTCTAGCCATGGAGCTATGATATTTATCTAATATCTACATATGCATCCTCAAGAATAATATTGACTTGGGTTGATAAAGTATTAGCTGAGTTGAGTGTATCTAAAGAAAACATTCCACGTTCGATACCATAAGATCATAATTCTAATACATAAATAATTCCGACAATTTCTGAATTGGTCAGAGCAACCGATTGCCTACTGTTGTCGTGACCAAATACTGAATGTGATGAGCATTTCGTAATAAAACATTATGAATTGGATTTTACTACCAATTATTGGTATTGGCATTAATTTAAGTTTATAATGAATTATATAGTCAACTATACTAGTTCGATTTGGACTTCCTCAAAATTGAGAATGGCTGGTATTTGCAATTAAAAATTGTTTGATCGCGATAGAATTCTTAGTATGGCTCAAGTTCAATTCCTGGAATATTCCACATCATTTTTTATTTGTTATTTATTATATTTCTTATTTATATTTCTTCGGTTGAATATTCTGAGCTTGAGGTCATATGTTTTAATATGTATGTATATATTTTTTATTATTACAATCTTCGGTATTTTGATACTCTTCACGAAACTGTGTTTTCTAATACACTACAAATTTTCAAATTTCAAAACTACAAAACAAATCGTATTGACTAATGTTTTGTGGTTTTGAAATTTGAATATTTGTAATATGTTATAAAAGACATTTTCCTGAAATAGAAACACCCAAGAAGCTTAGAATATTTAGCCGGAGAACAGTTAATAAAAATGGTTGAAAAATTAGTGTCAAGAACATTTTTATTTATTGATTTAATACATAACATCCAATTACAGATACATACAATATTTAAAGGGCTCTTTAACTGTTTAGATGAGAATCATTTTGATGTAAACGATTTAAGAAAAAACTAAATAATTATTACTTTACAACAAATGCTGGGCAAAAAAAAATTTTTTTTCTAGTTCTAGTAAAATTTATTTTTTTCATAATTATTACAACAATTCCTTTTCGTTTTTCTATGTTGTGGGCAAATAAGTCTTTAACCCCAGTTCGCATTGACCGCTGCCGCTTTGGCTGCAAGAGCAACAATGAGAAAAAGCAAACGAAAAAAAAACACAACTACCATAAAGCAAAACTTTTTAATAAAGCTGCAGTTAAAACATGCATGCATGTGCCACATGCAGCAGGCTTCAAATAAAATCGCAACAAAAACAACCAGCTGAATTAAAAGACCACCCAAGTTGACAGGGAACAAATATTTTACTACACACAGCAGAACAACAACAACAACAACAACAACAAGAAAGAATCAAAAGCAGAAAAAGTACTCAGAACACAAATCCTCGTAGAACAACAACTCAACAAGGAACGTGGAACAAAGCAACAAAATTGAATTGCAACAACAGCAATAACGAAAGAAACGGCCAACTGAACAGTGTTTAAATCTTGTCTTGCATAAAGCTTAAGCAATTGCGCCGAAAGCCACCACAACCACAAACACTTTCCAAGGGTTCGAGTGGAGCAAGAGGGGTATATTTTATGGAATATTTAGTACAAATGAACTTCATAATGAAAATTGCAAAAGCAACCAGATACGAGTGAGTATTGCATCTGACGAACACTCCAACACATGTTGATGAAAGTACTAGTAGGTATGTAGGTATGATGACTGACACACGGGCCGGCTGACTGCCTGGCCGGTTGAATGACGATTTAATAAAAATAAAAGCGAAATAAATTAACTTTACTAGCTCCACTGTGCCGTTTTTGTTGCAACAGCATTTCATTATATTGCAAATGTTGCATTTTTATTTGTGCTGTCTTGAATGATTTTGAAACGAGTACAAGATTTAAATGTTCCTCGTATTGCACGTACTACTTTTCTAAATCAACAAAACAACAACGACAGCAACAACTACCTGCGATGGATGGCAGCAAAGAATTAATTTTTATCCTCCCTGAAATTGCATTTTACAACTCTACTCTCTAAACGATGTTAGTGGGTCTTTAGAGCGTCAAGCCCTGTGGTAAAAATATCAAACTGTTGTGCTCTTATTATTATTATTATTGTTGTTGTTGTTCGTAAGAGGTATGATTATGGCGTTTAGATGATGAAACGATAAAGAAAATCCGCCAAAAATGTTCAAACCAAATGTTGCTCGTTGGTCAGCAGAACTTCTAACTTCGTTGTTCAAAGAAATCCATAATGTTACCGTTGGGTCAAAGACTGGCCTTGCCAACAACGTTGAAGAGAACTTTGATAGAGTGATGATAATTTTTATGAATAGATGTTGTATCAATTTGTGTTTGTCAATAATGGTAATGGGAAAATGCAATGTGCACGAAAACCAGTGTTGCCAGCAAAATTTCCGCTCTCACTGCAAAAATCCCTACGTTTTTATTTATTGAAATCCGAGTTATAACAAAACTGTTTTAATAAAAATATTAGCACATTATTTCACAGAAGCAAAAGGAAGTAATGGTAAAGGCCATGGTCACACAGCATTTATAACACTCAAATAAGATAATAAAAAAAAATACAAATTGAGAAAACATCACACTTTTCTTTAACAAAACATACTTGAATTTAAGATCAAAAACTTTGTATTATTGAAATCAAGGAATAAAAGAAATGAAATAAGAATGAAAAGTTCATTGGATTAACGAAAGAAGTTATAAATTTCAACGAATAACTTCAATTGAATTCAACGGGAATTATGGAGAGTTATCTGAGAGAATTCTGTCCTACTTGTTCATACATGTATTTCTAATTGAGATAATATTCAGTTTATTGACATAATATATTTTGCGTCCATACATACAAATATTGAGCTAACTCAATGAGTATCTGACAGCTGAAAAAAAGTTTTTGTTTTGGTAGTGAGAAAAAAAAGTGAAAAATATTTTCCAATAAGAAAAATGGAAGAAAAACTGTCTTTTATTAAAAAGATTTTAGTGTTGTACAATAAAAATATGGAACTTGTACAAGTAGTGCGTTCATGTTATGACTCCAAAGCGGCAATAATAAAAAGAAAGAGAAATAAAAATTTGGAAATGCTGCAATGTTTTTATTTTTATTGTATTTATTTTTATTTTTTATTATTTTGTTTTGTTTGCTTTTGTTTATATTTATCACGTCATTCATTTCGCATTGTATACTTTTGCTTATTAAACACATCTTTTACAGTGTTGTGTTCCATCTTTTTCTCAATATTCAAAGCAATATAGAGTTTATTGAGCAATAACTTTATTGACTTTTTGTATGGAATATTGAGCTCAATAATGGACTTTATTGCGATTACCTCAATAAAGGCGCATGTATGAACATGGTATAACATCAAAACAGTAACCTTATTATAATGCTTTCGTCAACGACTCCGAAAATACAATGTTGATGGCATAAAAAGGTTTTTTTTTAGAATTTTTTTGAAACGATTAGCAGATTGGACAGACTTGTCAAAAAATCCACCAGATACACATTTTTAATGCACACTATTACACTGTTTAAGCACACAATCCAACTTTAACAGATCAGACGAGTGTGTAGGATAGTGAAGTACGGCCTGAAATAATTTTAACGTTATGAATTAACATGCAAATCATTCTCAATAGCAGTTACTACAAAAATACTAAATATGTCAAAAATAATTTATTCTGTTCTCCTTGCATAGTTTTTTTTGCATTTTTCGAAAAAACTGTTTTTTTTAATTAGTAATAAAGAGATAAATAGCATTGCATGTAATTCTGTGGGCATTTTGAAAAAAAGATTTCGAATGATCGCTTTGCTGAGGTGGTAACGCTTGTTAAAAAAATAAATCACACGTACACGAATGATTACATCAGTTTTTTCATTTTGCCCTTGAGAAAATGATAGAAACCCTGATGTATGAATCCATCACCAGTGTCAGTCATATGATGGATCATATGACCGACATTGTTCTTGCAGGGCCCATATTGCAGCGCTACTGAAATCGTAATAGTTTTTTTTTTTTAATTATAATTCCTGCAAACGGTGTATGATGGCATTTGCAGAGGATTGAAATCTATTTAGCTTTCGCATTATTACCAATTTGAATAACAAGAGTTCATTGGCTTGAGCTAGAAATTTTTATGTAGATTTTAAAGCTTTACTGTTGCCTTTTTTAACGCATAAATATTAATAACAATAAAAACAAACAAAGCTTTGAACATTTTAGCGTGTTCTTTTCTTTAACTACTTTAAAGATTCCCAGTTCTGTCGCACATCTCTAAATAAATAAATTTATTATCAGCCATCTAACAGTTTCAGGTGCACGCTTTAAAACACACATATGTATGTACATACATATGTATGTACATACATATGTATGTACATACATACATACGTTTGGTTGTGTTATTTTCGCTGACCACACACGTTGTTTCGGCGAATTCATGCCAGCACAGGTATTTGTTTGAACTGCTGTTTCCAATTTAAATTGAACGAGTTGTTATTTATTTCCTTTTTACTTTCAGTTACCACGTTTAAAGTACATACATACAAACATACATATGTATATGTATGTATGTGTGTTCGTATAGCTTTTTCAATGACTTTTAAAGCTTTGTTTGAATTGGCTAAAATACAGACATACACACGAAAAAGTTTTTATTTTTAAGAAAAAAAAAAAAAACAATAACACATAAATAAAGAAGAACACAATCTGGCATGTGTGTACGTATGTATGTACTTATAAAAATTCTCTTGAAATCAAATCCAAAAATAAAACAAATAAAATGTAGTTGGTGTATTTGAAAAGTCTACACAGTTGTCAAAAAGCCATCAATGTCAAATCAAACACAACAACAACTCACTTTTTTTGACAGCACACCTCTCATCTTATTGCCAATGTAAGACGCAACAGTACAGCGTAACGTAACGTCTTAGAATGTTAGTGTTGCAGAGGTTTAAGAGAGCGGGAAAGCAGTACCTGGTTCTACAACAATTCAATTCCGTTTTAATTTAATTCAATTCAATACAAACTCTTTGCCATAAAGAGAAACCTAAAACATTGAAGACGTCTTTTTAGAATTCTGTATTAATTTCTTAAGCCCGCACTCATTGTCATTCATTTATACCAGCGATTCGTTCAATTGGGAATTTTGAATTGTTCATATTTATTATTTTGCGAGTTGTAATAAAGTTTTCAGATGTTTTTGTTCTTTCTTTCCCTACAATAACGCAAAACAACATCTAAGTTGAATGCAATGAGGTCTTGTCAATGCTGTTGGTTATAAAAAGTGTGATTAAGTAAAGATGATAGTACTCAATTAAGTCATTTGCGTTGCTGGGGACAACACTTTGCAGTATACATAGATCGATTGCCATCTATTCAGGGATGTCCTCACGTACAAACATTCATAATCAAACATGATACTTGCCTCTTAAATTATGCTCCATAAATAAGTGAAGGTAACTGATGCAAATAGAGCGATACCTAGACCCTAAAATTTCTACTGCTGCTGCCAAAAGTGGCAAAGTCGATTGCACTGCCAACAACGAACATGGATTTTTCTCATTTTCGCAACGCTTCTGTTCCAACTAAGTTCGGATATAAATACTACTACTACATTTAATTTGAGTCAGTTTTGCTCAAACGCTGACAATGAGCCTAGTCAAATCAAGTCTTTGAATATAGTGTTTTATTTAACTATGCTAAATAGTAAATAAAGCTTTGAGCTGTTAATGCCTAAAATCAGTGGCAAACAACCTGCCTTTTCTTAATAATTTTATCGGGCTTTCTAGTTCTATTTTTACTTCCTCAATATTGAGAATGAAACATAAAATAAAAACCTCCCTTTTCAGTTTATTATATGATCTAACTAGTAATTTTGAAAAACAGTAAATATTCAAGATATCACTAAACGCAGAAGATTGCTCGTTTAAGGTCCAATTATCTCCCCATTTACACATGCAAGTAACTTGTTGCAAGTTGGGTGTACATATTAACCACCAATACACTGACAGAGACAATAAAAGCTGTTGCTACTTGCTTGATTTTGCCTGATTTACACAGGCAAGTGCAAGCTGATTTTTAAAATGTCGTCAAAGAAAATGGTCTTCAAGAAAATTACTTTACTTTACAAAATAAAATAATTAAATGAAAGCAATAATAATAAAACAATTATGCGAAAAAAAAACTACAAAATGTGTATTGTAGTTTTTTTGTGTGTTGTTTATTCTGTTTTTGCCCGTCTATATGACTTTTTAATGGTTGGGTTGCCAAGGTATTTTCATACGAACTGTTATGGGAAAGCAAATTATATGAATAGCTTTCTTATCAAATAAATAGTAAATTTATATTAAGAATCCATAAAAGCCATATTTTACTTCAACTTTTTTTATATGTTATATTATTTTTCGGTATGTAAGATCAAAAAAAATAAAAAATCTATCTATCTATTAAAATTAAAATATAATCTTTATAAGGTAACACTGATTTTGCTTTTTGGCATTTTACTGACATGCAAGTAAAAACAACTACTGGCAATCAAAATCTCTTGCAAGTGAGCTTATAACTTGCAAAAGTATGATGGTATTATTAAAAAAAATGTCAATGTATTGAGTTACTTGCACTTGCACTTGCGTGTGTAAATGGGGGGTATATATACACTGCAAGTGCACGTGCTGCTTGACCTTAGTAATATTATTTTGGAAAACCTTGAATAATAAATGGTAAACTGATTTACTAACACAAAGTTTAAACTGAATTTAAAAAAAAATAAAAGTTGTGCTAAACCAGAATTTTATAACACAAAGTGATTTGTTTGACAAAAATATACTATAAATGCCAGAGATGTGTATATTTTATTATCACTAAAACACGCAAATCGTTTTTAATAAATGGTAGTTAGGTTGATCGGAAGATAATAATAGCCCATGACTTCTGGTAGAGTGCACTACGTGGATCTAACCATAATAGTTTTAACTCATAGGTCTATAAGAATTTGGTGTCGTACACAAATTACTACTAAAGTACTTCTTCCAGCACATGCCTCGTAGGTGGGTTATGTCCATTACGGGACCGTATTTGTGAAAAAACGGCTCTTGGGCATAAATAGTGCTCCAATATCTCACTAACCTCCGCACATGTTCTACATGACCTGATATCACTACCACTATTCTACTTAACTCAGGCTTGCTAAGTTTTAGTAGACCTTTCTTTTGTTCAAAGTGTGGTTTTTCCATAGGATTCTGGTATTTATAAGAGGTAAAAGCGTAACAATATTGAAACTTGACAAAGAGGCACCTATTACTAGACAACTTTGCATAAAAAATGTGTACAACATGATTACACAACATGAGCAGGATGACTAAGAACAAGGGTCTAATATGACTCCCCCAAAAACTTTCATGACAAAAAATCTGTTTAAATGCATACCCATCCGGTTTAATTTAGATGAAAAAGTCATGATTTTTACATAATCATGACACTGGACGTTACGTGTTTGTGTGATAATTTAGGGAAAATCTCTCAGTTAAAATGAGTGAATTGAACCATAAATTCACTTATTTCAACATATTGTTTCTGTATTATTTTAGGTCTAAAAATACACCTTGTTAATTTTTTCTGCCTTTTTCAGCCGTCTATATGTCTTATTCCAAAACTGCCATGAACAAAATGAGAACCAGAAATGTTCAAACAAACCTTCAATACAGAAAACATTTTTTCGTTTCATTCTCATTCTGATTCTCATTTTGTTCATGGGAGTCTTGAAATACGTAATTGAGTTTCAAACATTCGATCAGGATTTTTCGAGTCTACTGATGAGTTGATTAGCATCAAGAAAATTTCGGCGGCATATAGACGGCTGAAAAGGACGGAAAACAGTAAGGTCTTATTGTAGACCTAAAATAATATATTAATACAATATTTGTAGTTCAGCGAAAAAATATTTGATTGTTTCAAATAAATAAAAAATTAAAAATAAATATTTCTGTATCATGAAGTTTCTACATAGTGAAACTATTTTCTGTCCCCGTGGAGGTTCACTATAGGGAAGTTGGACTGTACAATATTTGTAGTTCAGCAAAATAAAATTTTATTATAACTATTTTAGTTTTCATTTTTAGCTCCCCAGCCGTTTATTATACATACTACCAAACACCGAATACCTCCAATTAATTTCTTTTCCTCAAGCAGGTCTAAATCACTTTTGGTTACAAATCAATTTGTAATTATTCTCTCAATTAAAACTAATTATTCCATACAATATTTTATAAAACTAAAATAATTAAATATTTACAACGTCTTTGCTTCGGTCTCCACTCGTTTAATAAAGTTGTATGTCGTTGCCTTTTACGTTGGTCCTCATAAATCTCTTTTTCTGCTTTTGCGTACCACCGTGGAAGCATCATTATGTAGTAAATAAGAAAAACTCCAACTTAATTACCAAGAAATATTAAAGGAATTAATTTCTATTTATTGCCCAACATTCAAGCGAATAAACATAATCAATGGCAGTTATTAATGACAGCTGTTTTGATTTATTAAAATTCCTTTCCCGACAATTGTTTGTCAATTGCAGCATGCCACAGCGTCAGCATCGTAGTAAGCAAATAATGATTTGCTTGGTAAGCCAACTAAGCCAAATATGTAACTCAAGTTGCATGCAGTTGAGTCAGCATTTTATTATCCCTCTATGATGGTCATTTAATCCTTGGGGTCCTATTGCTTGTGTACACCCATAAATAAGTGATCATGTCACCATTTTAATAACTCTTCAGAAACAACTAGTGTTGCTGCTGAAAAACGCAAAAGAAAAGAAAGACGAAAACTAACTAAACTAATACTTTAAAAGCCAAAAGCTTAAACTTGCAACATCATGATAATTTTCCAAAAACAAATAGTATCTCAAATGTCTGTACAACACATTGATACGCACACGTACCACCACTCACTTGAAGAAGTGAACTAAACTAAAGTGAACTAACTGCATGGCGTATAAAAAGAAAAGCAATAACATCTAACGCATGCCACCATATGTGGTGATAATACTGTTTGCTGTTGCATGTCCATACTGGTAATTTGCTTTTTTCGCATATTTGTTTTCGGTTTTTTGCTGTTGCTGCCGCAACTGCTAATATTATTGTGGCAACTTTGGTTACATCTACAACGACAGCGACGAATTTGCACTAAACGTTGTTTGTCTGTTCATCTACAATTTACTTGCAACGAACGGCGGCATTATTTCACATTAAACTCTTTAGCGATTACAAAGACCTGATATTGTCTCATTTTAGCAGCATGTGACAGTTTTATTACTGCCTAGTGTGGTCATCTAAAATAGCAACTGCAACGAAATAAACAAACTGCAACCCCATTAAACAAACAACAAATAAAGCCAGTAGTTTTCAAAGAGTTTTTTTTCGTCTTCATTTTAACGAGGGTGGTAGCGGAAGAAGTATTTTTTTTTGGAAACACTGGAAAAGTTGCGGAATATTAAACTTGCTCACTTGTCAAATGCGTGAATGGAATTAATGCTCATATGAGAATTTAAGAGCAATTCGCCATATTTAATTCTATATGAAATAATTTTTAGCTTCTTCTTTTTCTATTATTTCATATAGAATTTGATATTCACCATGATATAATTTCATTAAGTATAGACAGTGGTAAAATAAGAACCTTCAATGTTCTTTGTTTTTTAGCATCGGCCGATTTTTTGATATCTTTCCGATTTCTACGGTAATAGAGAAAAATATATTGGGAGAAAAAAATCATACATTTGACTACTCTACAGTCTCACGACTGGCAGCACGTGAAATATAACATACAGCCATTCTGGAGAGAGTTAATGTGATGGGAGGAAAATTTAATTTTCCTCTGGGCCTCTGGGCTAAGCAATATCATAGAAGAGTCAAATGTATGATCAAACCCAATAATTTTGTCTCCACAATACCGGTTTTGAACACATCAACTTTGTGCCATGCCTCCTTAGGTAGGCGCCATACAAAAATATAAAAATCAGAATGGTGGCTACAATAATATTAAAGTTAATCTAGTACGATATTCCAATTTAATTTTTATTTATTTCAAAAAATATTTTTCATCCAGATGCAGTCCCCAAATGAAGTATGTACATATATTTGTTGCACATCACTGACTAATAAATATTCTTTGCAAATGAATTCGAGTTTCTATTGCCCATCTGTGAACGTTTTCAGCTGTTTTTACAATAACATTGCTTGCCGTACAAGTTTCCGAACGAACCAGAATGTTCGCAAGTATGAAATGGGTCTTATTGTTTGATTTTTAAGCCCTTTTAAGTTTTTTACTTTGGGTTTAAAAGTAATTTCTAATTTTTTTCTGTTAAGTTCTTCAAGTCTTTTTTTGGGTCTACTGAAGTAATGAGTGTTCCGACGGCTGAGAAGCAAGAGAGAACATAATTTATCATATCATTTGTAGATAACATTTTATTAAAGAAAAATGTTTAGTTGACTGCTGGAAGTTGAAGAAGAACTTCCTTCATGATCCGCTGTACTTTTCTCGATTTATGGTACCTACGATATGCCTTTATTTTACTTGATATTTCCAATAATAATTCTCAAATAAACTCATATATCAGAGAGATGTACAAATGTCACGAAATGTGGTATGCAAATAATGGTACTCGTATGTATTCGAAGTTTAAAAATACAAATTTGAGCTATAAGAAACCTTAAATGTTTGTGTTTTAATTGTAATTTTTAAAACTTAAAACTAAGAAACTTCTTGAACTGCTTTCGTTTATTATTATTTTTTGCGCTAGTACAAATATCTTTGCATACCACTTTTTGCTGCTTAATCTTGCAATTTTCTCTCTCTCTCTCTCCCATATTCTTTTACTTTCGTCACCAACAACTACTTTTCATTATTAAAGTCAAAGCAAAAACGGAACAAAAGAAGACTAAACCTTTGCATGAATGCATCATGTATGGTTGTATTTTCCATAGTTTTTTGCTTCCTATTCGTTACCCATAAATATAATTGTTGTTAGTTTGTTGCTGGACTTAATGGTTCGTTGCACGGGTGTTTGTTGGGGCCATTAAGAGGATCGAAGTTTCGTTTAGCCATTTAAGGTTTTGTGATGTTTTGCTGTTGCAGTTGCCGGTTTGATAACTTTAATGCTCAAAAGCACAGCGAAGAAAAAAAGCTTAAAAGTTAGATAACTTAACAGGTGAAATTAATTTTTTGTCACTTCATAAATTTATTTTCTGTCTTTTGAAACACCACTCAAAGAAACATGCCACAAAAACGCTACAAATTTGCTGCTGCAAAAGGGGGGGTTTTTTCGCTATTTATATACATACATACATATGCTGTCAAATACTGGTTGTTGGTTTGCCTACCAATTTTCTACGTTGAGCATGTTAACAAAGTAATTCGTCAGTTACAACTTGCAATACTTCCTCGTCTTAGAAAACTTGTTTGATTTCAAATGAAGTGAAAAAACTGTGTAATTAAAAAGTAAAAGATTATAAATTTTATCAGTGGAAAAAGCGAATTACTTAATTAACAAGCCAAGTGTCATAATTGTTATTATATTAAATTGAAAGAAATGAATTCAAAGAGACTGGACAGGTTTCTGTAGACTTTTATCAACGACTTTTTATAGTGCGCTGCTTACAAATGCTTCAATACGATTGAACTTTCTTTTTTTTTCAAAAATTTAAATAAATTTTCTAATGGCACAAAATTAAACTGCCTTCTTTGTTAGACCAGTTTCGTTAGTCAAAGTAAAGTTAGATTTCGATTGGGTTGGGGCAATAATATTTTGTATGAGGTTTAAGTAGGTCTTAAGGGAGGATCAGTTTTAGGTTATGTAATGAGTTGTAACGATAAGGAGAGCGGTAAACTATATGAAGTACTATAGAATATAAGGGAAGCATATCCTAATCTGTACTGACATCCAGGGATGCTAACACAACATCTAGGTTGGTTGGAAAATGTTGTACTCGTATATCTCTAAATAAGGTAGCAATACATTCAGACCTAGAGCTTCAATGGGTACTTGGTGTGTCCAACAATGTAGTGGAGAATAAACTTGCTTGATCTGGTGCTCGTTTACAACAAGAGGAGGACATGGACAAATTTGTTAATGTTCCCCTCAATAGTCGTAAACAGCGAATACAACGACAGCTGTTAAGAGCTTCGTAGGACGGTAGGTGGTCGAATAAGATCACCTGTCGAATATTGGGGCTCACAGCTGTTATTACCATATTTCTTAGATTTTCCGCTTCAAAGGCTACACACTCTAGTGACTGTTCTAACAGGACACTGACGCATAGAAGTACATGCGAGAAGACTAACTACTCTGCCGTTGTCCAGCTTTTTCTAACAAGAGAGCAAATTACTTGGGCAAGCCGATACTACATGGGTTGGCGGATGTGTCGGAATGGGAATTAAACAATCCGTTCAAGTGGGCCGCTTTCACGACTGGCAGCCCGTGAAACACAACATTTAGTAAGTTTGATTAGCAATATGGCGAAAGCTTATTTTATAACTAAGGCGTCTTAGCATAATATCGCAAATTAAATCTAAGAAATGAAAAACGAAGTCAGCACTTTTTTTCTATTAGAACATTGCAAATTCAGCTTTCATTTAGTTTTCTATTAGCTGACCTAAAGGTTTCCATTTAAATGGTCCCTGAAATCCTTAGATTTCAATATCATCTTCAAGGAAATAAATTCGATATTTTTAGCAATAAAAAATATCCTTTTAAGATATACACCGGTATTCATTAAAAATAAAATGTTGCTCAAATACATTTTAGAACAAATTTGATATGAAAAGTTTGTTCTAAAATGTATTTCAACAATGTTTTATTTTTTATGAATACCGGTGATAAAGTTCATACTAAAAACTTTAATTCAGAGGCCACTTTTGAAATAGTGCAGGGTTTCAAAATAATCCAAACTCCAGATTTATATCTATTTTTTTTTTCAAAACCCCCCTCTGTGCAACATTCGGGTTTTTAATTTTTCTATTAGCTTTTTAATTTTTTCTATTAATTAGTAGAAGTTAAGGTCCACGCTACATATGGAACCAGCTTTTTTATCTTTCAATGAACTTATTTTATTATCACAAGTAATTTATGGCACCAGCAACGGATTCGGTTTTATTTATATATATTATCACTAATGTACTTTATCAGTAATATACTTTCACTGCATCATTATCACTTTCTTTTTACTTTCATTTATGTTGCTCAAATATCACTCAATTGGAAAGTATGCAAAGTAATGCAACAACAAATAGTTTAAGGTTTAATTTTTAGGATTACCGTTATTTTAGTTTATAAGGACGATTTTTGAAAATAAAGAGCAATCTGTTACAAGCCTTTAGATCGGCTGTTTCCTTTAAAATCTAGGCATTAAAACTGCCTCAACATTACCATTTTACCCAGGCGTCTCAGGCGCCGGTACGAGCCTTAGTATTCAGGCCACTTTTTGTACATCCTTCTTTTTCTATTAAATACACTCGGCCTTAACACCTCGGCCCTAACACCACACTATATTCTAGTTATTTATGTACCGGGACCACAAATTTTATATTTAATTTGTATAATTCATAATTGGCTCAAGCTCAAACCGTAGATTATCCCTATTTTTATTAATATTAATTACATAACGAAAAGTACAGTTTTACCAATACCAACAACCTTCAACATCCTTTTTTGCCTTTTGTTGAAGGTTGGTTTATTTACAGAACTACTTTTAAGAACCAAATGCAGAATGGATATACATTATTGCTTAAAAAAATGTGCGCAGCTTAGTTATGGCATAAGTTCGAGGCAAGTTGGATGCTGATGATCATTGCCGCGGCGAACGTGAAACAGCTCTGGCTCCAAACTCTAGCGTTAGTGATCAAACGAAATTCCGGCCGAACGCTGTGTGTTTGTTATTGATGTACATATTGGATCACGGCTGCCGGAATTCGGCCCCTGGCATTTTCTCTGCTTAAAAAGTCCAAAAAAATGCATATTCGAGGCGTCCGATGTCAATTTCCATTTTCTTTTCTTTTTTGTATATATGGGTGTTTCCATGGTTACGCACGTGACATTTGTACACGTTTAATTGTTTTGAATATTATAAAAATATAAATGGGTTGGAATTTTTGAATGGAATTTTGCCATTGTTACATTTAATGTGATGAGTTCCTTCCAAAAAGTATATACATATATTGGAAAATTGAGCACTGGGTACCCAAGTTCCATGCGATCAAAGTTGACCTACGCACGTGACAAAAAACGTAAGTGCCTTTTAAAGCAGCATGAAATATTGCAAAAGTAGGCGAATTGTAGAAGATTTTTATTTCGGAAAAAATGTTTTTATAAAGGTTATTAATGGACCTTTATAATCATGGTTTGTTCAAAAACAAGTGTGCATGGGTTGGCTAAGAAAAAAAATTTTTTTGGATTTCGCACGTTACATTACGCACGTGTCTCTTTTTACCTTCATACATATTTTTGTAATTTAACATATATTTTCAGAAGTTTTTACCATAATTTAAAATTATTATAAGTTAAAAATTTTTTTTACATAATAAAATGTCAATAGCTTTTTTTCAATTTTCTGTGCTTAAAAAAATTGTGCGAGCGTTTTGATTTTTTAACTAACGGTGGACCATTTCATGGAAATACCCATATCTAAAGGAGCCTGCTAAGAAGAAGTGGTACTGAGTCGACTTATTCGAAAAAAAATATGGAAAAAACTTATTGGTAGTTGGTCATATATTTGACTCCTCCACCGATACGCTGGCACTGACTAGTCTATCGGACCGCGAAAATGAAATTCGCCTCATCACACTAACTTGCCCCAGGGTGCACGTGGTTAAATCATCCACGTGCACCCAATGACCAATTCGCCATAATTATTTCTCTTTAATATTTTTTGTCGAAAGCACCGACCCCATACCACGCGTTCTTACGGTACTCCCGTACAAAGAAAACAAACAAAATTCAAGTCGGACTTTTTAGAACTTTTTTTTTTCAAGCCAAAAGCCATCGAAAAACTTATTGCACAATATCGACAAATTTTCGTCCACACAAATCGACCCGGCCTAATATATATTCTTCAGGGGATCAGAAATTTAAACTCTTTGCTCTACAAGCGGAATGACAAACATACTCGTATAACTTTAACACTTGTTGTAAAGTGTATAAAAATCTTATGATAAGGCAATAATAAAACTTTTCCTTAATAAAATTCTGCATTCCATTATTAATTTCAGTTTTAATATTGTTGTGCCAAAGTTTGGCCAAAGTGATTATCATTTGACATGACGTTCTAAATTTATGTACTCGTGCAGTGTATGATACATTTGGGTCATAAATATGCATTTTTTCCACCTTTTGTTTTCCATTTGCATACCGTTCCCGCTCTTCTTCTTCGGAAGTTTCTTGGTATTTGGACATTTTGTTAAGTGAGTTCATAATGTTGTAAGCCAAAGTTCGTATACAAACACTTGTTTTTTGTTATTGTTACATTTTTGCCCCCTTTTTGCTGCCGCAACACGTGAGCAACTGAATGTTTTTATTTTCTTTGTAATATTTATAACACGTCAATTTGGTGTTGTTGGAGGGCGTTCACTTGGGGTGATTTTTTTCCGTTTCTTTATTTAGAGAAATACAAAAAAAAAGTTAAAACAAAGAAAAAATGTATTCTGACTGCTGTAATATTAAGGCAGATTATGTTATTGAAGTACTCTACAGTCCATCAAGTGGATCAAATCATAATATTTAGTAGACACAGTATCCAATGAGTTGGCTTGTTAGATCGCTGGGCAAACTAATTGCTTCATGCGATTCAATTCATTTCATAGATCAAGCATTCCGGGAACATCTGTTTTTTTTTTTCATTCAAAACTTTATTAATAACCTAACCAGCACAAAATCCAATTTTCTTCTCTAAAATCTCCAAACTCCAAGGTTGACTACACATACTGCTTGAATATGATTTAAATCCAATAACTACAGCGCGATGTAGAAATTATTGCCTTTTCTTTTATTATTCTTCTTTTCTT
The DNA here is from genome assembly GCA_963662145.1 of Sturmia bella. Lineage (NCBI taxonomy): Eukaryota > Metazoa > Arthropoda > Insecta > Diptera > Tachinidae > Sturmia > Sturmia bella. Next base: position 25,185,609 of record OY759172.1, read on the forward strand.
CGCTCTAAGTAAATGAAAAAAGTAAAACTAATAATATTTATAAAGTAGCATATAAACTATTCGTTCATTGTTAATTTTTTGCATATAATTTTTTTCGTTGTCTTCACAAAAGTAAAAATATTTTAGTTTAAAATATGAATAAGAAAAATCGATAACACATTATGACAAATTTAGCTGGAACATGTCAGCAAATTGCATTACTGGAAAAAAGCGCTTTTGAGGAATGGTTAAAGTTGATGAATTCTGCAGAATAAATATGAATTTCAAGAGAAAACTTGGTTTGACCTCTGTCAATAAGAAGCAATTTAATAACATTAATTAAAACAATACTTTTTTTATCTGCTTATATATAGGCAGGCTTACATATATTTGCAAGGTATTTATGAAATTTAATATGGAATAACAAAGCGTTTAATTTCTACTGTCATATCAAATTCTATAAATATCATGCACATGCATGCACACACTAGTACAGTATTTATCGGATATAAGAACATCTCATATAAGAACAAAACGCTTATAAGAAACATTTGCAAAAACACCATATCTTTTTAGCGATTTTTCTAACAAAAAAAGTTTCATATAAGAAAAACGCTTATAAGAAAAAAGCTGATAAAAGAACATTTTTCTTGAACACCAAAACCACAAAATGTATAGAAAAAGAATTTATATAAGAAACTTTCAGGGGCAACACTGAATTTGTGTAGTTTGCATGGACAACTCTGTTTTCTGACAGTTTTACAACAACAACAACGTTTTTTTTTTACTTTTAGTGCTCATGAGAAGTTTTGTTTCTTGCCTCGTAAATAAATAAATAAATAGTACAAAATGAATTATGTATGTACATGTATTTACTACATATAATTTTTTTTTCAAATTGAAGTTGTCTAGTTTTTTATATATATTTACTAAAGGGATTAATAAAATAAAATTTGATTTGTTTTATTTTTCTATTTACATACATACATCATATAAAAAGGAAAAAAAAGCAAGTACATTCATATAAGAAACAAATGCCTTATGGCCATAGCTACTTATATAAGAAATAAGTTTCTTATATAAAATAATTGTATATAAGAAAGAAACGCTTATAAGAAACTTTTTTCGTGGATTTTTCAAGTTTCTTATATCCGATAAATACTGTACATGCGTAATACCATACCAGAAGTAAGAACACTTTATGTAAAAGAAAGCCGCCTATGGAAACGTATGATGATTGGTCATCGTTTTTAAAAGTATTTATTTTAAATAAAATTTTTTATTAAAAAAAATCATTTAATTTGAAAAAATAATACTCCCACAAAAATGTAGAAACCTGTTATCACTTCCTGTACTCTACTCGATTTGGGCCTGCTAAGTTTTAGTTGAACCCTTGTTTTTTCCTCTCTGCATCCTCCATAGATTTTTTAATATTGAGTGTCACGGTTACATTGTTCCAGAGAGGTCACCAAAGTAAATTTCTTTTAGAAATATATTCAACACGAAATCAAATGTTCCCCCCTCATACCAGTTTGGAAGACCCTGGCGTCTTCTTGAAATTTTTTTTAGAACATACCATCTCTGAATTCGACTTTTTTCATTCACTGTAGAAATTACTCTCGCCACATGCCTTGTTTTCAATTTTTATAAACTAAAATTTAAAATTAAAAAAATCCTATATAAAAATAATAAACATATCAGCTTTAATGCCATTTAAATCTTTCTATAATTAAATAGCAAAAAAAAAATTTTTTTTATTAAACTTGTTTTTTCTATTTATTTGTCTTGGTTTATCGAACGCCCAAACATCTCAATAAATCCACAGTTAATCAACAACAAACAACCAAAAAAAAAAAGAAGAAAAAAGTGAATAGTTTTTGGGAATTAATTTTAAAACTCACACTCCCTTCAATCAGTCAGCGAAAGAGACACACGGAAATGTGAGTTGAACATAAAAATCAAATAAAATCAAATAGAAATGTTTTAATGAAGCAAACGACCGACCACCCAAATAGTAAGCAAATTAAAATATTATAATAAACTTGAGTACCAAAAATAGTGAAAAAAATCAAAAAAAAGTTTATTTTTTGTTAAATCTACTAGACATGCAAAAGATTTTTACAACTTTATCAGTTTCATAACGAAACATTAAACACCGTCATCAATACACACACCTTCGTATGCACATGTACGAGTACGTCTCAAGTTGTGGCACTCGTAAAATGTAGATGTCAGGTTGCGTTGTTTTTTTCCCCCCCTTCAACTGTCAAAAAAGATTTTTAACAGAAATTTCTGGTGGTTTCTTTTTTTTCCTAATCGTAAAATACAAAATTAATTCATTAATCATTGACAGGTAAACATCAACAAATCGTAGAAGAAAAAAGAGCAAATTATACGTTTAAAAAGTAAAAAAATAATAAAAATTATGATAATAAAAATCAAATAAAATATTTGGAATAATTATCAAATATTGGTATTAGAGAAGACTGTGTTGAATGTTTTAGCAATGACTTCGTTAAGTTTATTAACTTTGACCAAAAATCGAAGCATTATATGGCAAGGCATTTATGATTTAGTTAACGACCACTAGCAAGAGCAATTTTCCCGATAACTATGAAAACCATAAATAAGAATCCGGTAATGTGAGAGAACATATGAAATTTGGTTTGGTAGTTCTATTTTCGCCACAAACTGGGCTTTTCAAGCAAAACTCACATGCCAATTCTGGATTGCGTTTTATCAACTACATATAATGAAAAACCTCGGGGTCGCTTAGCAAAAAACTTTTGTAAATAAAACTGGTAACAGATTCGAAATCTTAAATACAGTTCACAATAGTCATGCTCATATCAATGTACATACATACATGTATATCAGCTGTTTTAGTTTTAAGTCGACATTTTCATCCGCTATCAACTTGAACATGACATGAACATGAAGCCTACAGAGAAATGTTATTAATACGCTCATACGCGGGATACCAATGTGAATGAAAAGCGTTCCTGTACTTTACATCTGTGTAGATGAGAGCGGTTTTGAGAGAATGAAATTCTTCTTCTTACTGCATGAAACTAAAACTTTATCGGGCTGTACTTCGATTTTTTTACTCATATTAAGAAAGGTTTTTTATTCTTTCAGGTTTATAAAGCTCTTATTTAACGTATGTGTATAGAAAGTTTGTCAAATAGGAGTTTAATAAACCAAAATTATTCATTATCACACATTGAAACATTTTCAAAGAAGAAAAGTTATTATTGCTTCAAACTATTCGCTTAATTATGGCACTAAATATTTGAAAATTTTTGCTTAAAATAATTTTTTATGTAATTTTTTTTCAACTTCATTTTCTTAAATTCAACAACTTTTACAATTATGTAATTCTTTTTAATAATCTAAAAATGGGAAGAGAAATAAAATCAATAAAAAATATATGTATACCCTGTCTTACATGCAGCAGCGTATAGTATTATGTTTATGTCAGTAGAACTTTTTTTAAGTCTCTGCAACGAACAACACTATTAAGTTTGTTGTAAATAGTCTTACATATTATTAAATAAATGCTGAAAAATTGCAATTGTCAAGAAGAGTGAAACAAATTGCAATCGAGAGACTGGGAAGGATTGATGGTAAAGAGGAGGCCGCCACTCAAACAGCGATTGTTGTAGCAACTAAATATTAAATCATAATTAAAAGCCTACAACAGTCTAAACATATAATTTTCACATTTATTATTGAAACCAAACAGAAAGCAGCTAGTAGTAGCTGCACTCTGATTACAAGACTATAATACAAAGTATGTAGAATGTTTATTAGCCCAGGGTTGGAAAAGCGAAATTAGCTTACAAAAAAATAGGCTACTAAATTGGTATAGAAGAAAAGAATAAAAAACGACAGGGAATTTTACTTTTGGAAAAAAAAACTCTTTCTGGAAAATCTTAATACAATGTAAGAAAACTTTTCAAATTGAAAAAAATTCTGTACAGAAAATAATACTCATGCTAAAAGCTAAATTTATATTTTAAAAGCAATTGAAACATTGAAAAGTTATCCCAGCTCAAACTTGAGCTGTTAATATATACTCCCCATCTCTGCCATACAAGTACTCCATACTATTATTATTAATTCATTCATAACTACATGCAGAAGATATTTATGACGATAAAAACATTTTGCTGTGAATCACATAAATAGTTAGACAGACAGACAGTCAGACGGACCGCCAGACAAGCAAATGAACGCAATTACAAAAAATTGTTAGTTTAACTTTCAGAAAAAAACAGAATGTCAGTGTTGCTTCTATTAGAAGATTGTGTAATGAATATGGCATAGAGTTCAGCTAGCTATTTAATTGTGATCAATTTGTGGCACCGCCACTTTTCTGATACGAAAATGACACCCGGCTTGCAATTTGTGTATGGCTGCATAAAAACACATACCTACTACCTTCTTGAAATGATTGATTTATTTGTGCTGGTTATTACATGCACTTACATAAATAGCAAATAAGATGTGGCATAAGACTGTAAAGGGAGTATGCAATCAGAATCTTAGGTGCTGCATTCAAGATTCTACGTCAGAAATCAAGCGTTATGAAATTTATTATATAGTTTTATAATGCTTTAGTCCTTGCAGGGTCCCCCCGTAGGAATGCAGGATTACTATTATATTATTATATTATTATATGCCTGGATTTCTCCGTAAAGGTCACAGGGATGTTCTTCATTGATTATTGAAAACCGAAAAGAAATAAATAAAAACACACCCCTTTTTAACGTTTACAAGTTTATTTATCGAAATTACACTGTCCGTACTACACTCAGCCGTTCTGGACGAAAAACTCTCTCGTTCGCTGCTGCTACTACATTACTTATAGCCTGTGAAAACAACCTGCCTCTGCTGGTGCTGCGATCGTGGGAATCCCAGCCGACTGTCGGTCACATGCTGCTGCTGACGTTGTCCGATTTTCCCCGCTCCAATGTGCTGCAGTGTCAGCGGCTCCCATAATTTGGGCTGCTGAATGACACCTACTTATGTAGGTGTTGCAGTACTTGGTCATTGCCGCTGTTGTTCTTGTTGTTACCAATTGGCTGGTAGCAGTTTTGGTTATTGTTGCTTTTGTTGGCGTTTTACCTTTTGATGGATGCTTAATTTACGGTGCAGTTGGCAATTTAGTAAAATTTATTTGTTGGCGGAAAATGTCTCGTAGCACTAATCATTCTGTACCTTAAAGTCTGGCAAGTGCGTACAGTCTTGATGCTAGAATAATATCTTCAAGAATTACCCAGTTACCTGTTCTAATTCCTTATCAGATGAAAATAAGCTGCACTTTAAAGAGTTAAAACTCTTCCTCTGTCAAAATCTAGACTACCATTTGCAATCAATTGACATTTAATTAAAACTTTAATGTTAATTTATTGTGTTCTTTTGTACTCACGAAATTCGCAGTAAGTTGGTGAAAGGCATAAAAAATAACCTTGCAAAAATATCCAAAACAATAAACAATTGATTTTATTGTTTATTATTATTGCTTTTTTTTAAATAGCGGTGACAAAATCGTATACATTGAAACAACATCAAAACATTATTCACATGCCATTTTTATTCATTTCTTTTTTTATTTTTTCATTAAACAAACAATTAAAAACAGCATCCGAGCAGATAAAAGCTGTTAATTATGCTTAAAAATATTATATAGTGATGTAATAATTATATACATACAAACTATTTTAAATGGATAAAAAAAATTTAGTCTCAACAATTTATTGTGAACAAAAAATAATTGTTCAATTATAAAAAAGGTGTGAATTTTGCCTAAAAAAAAATAAGTGTCATTTTGAATATGTATGTTGTTAACATCCAACCGTGAGTAGTCTACAAATACAGTATTTATCGGATATAAGAAACTTGAAAAATCCACAAAAAAAGTTTCTTATAAGCGTTTCTTTCTTATATATAATTATTTTATATAAGAAACTTATTTCTTATATAAGTAGCTATGGCCATAAGGCATTTGTTTCTTATATGAATATACGAGCTTTTTTGCCTTTTTATGTATGTATATACGTAGATATATATATGTAAATAGAAAAACAAAACAAATCAAATTTTATTTTATTAACCCCTTTAGTAAATAGATATAAAAAACTAGACAACTTCAATTTGAAAAAAAAAAATTATATGTAGTAAATACATGTACATACACAATTCATTTTGTACTATTTATTTATTTATTTACGAGGCAAGAAACAAAAACTTCTCATGAGCACTAAAAGTAAAAAAAAACGTTGTTGTTGTAAAACTGTCAGAAAACAGAGTTGTCCATGTAAACTACATAAATTCAGTGGTGCCCTTGAAAGTTTCTTATATAAATTCTTTTTCTATACATTTTGTGGTCTTGGTGTTCAAGAAAAATGTTCTTTTATCACTTTTTTTCTTATAAGCGTTTTTCTTATATGAAACTTTTTTTGTTAGAAAAAACACTAAAAAGATATGGTGCTTTTGCAAATGTTTCTTATAAGCGTTTTGTTATTATATGAGATGTTCTTATATCCGATAAATACTGTACACGACATTTTTTTTATATTTTGTTGTAGTTGCACTGCTACAATACTCGTGCCTTCAAAATTTAAAGAATTTTAATGAGCTTGAGTCAGCTGAATTTTATAAATGACTGGGTGCTGATGAAAAGTGTGGCGACTTTGGAACAGCTAGCTGTAACAAAGTTGAAATTATACTTTTCATTCTTTATTAATAAATTAGAAGTAATAATTGGACTTGAGACATTGTAAAAATTTCATAATTGTATCTAAATGATTTTATTTAAATACGATATATTGGCTGAACTAAATTTTAATTGATAATTCCTTGCCTTTATATACTTGTTTCAATGTTATCAAACCTCATATTACTGCAAAATTTAAATTTTGAGCCTGAACCGAAAGAGTACTTTTTATGACCATTCGTTATTATAAAATATTTCTAAATTTTGTTAATTAAGAGGCCAATGTTTTTACTTTTACCTATTGCTTTTTCTACTATGTATATGGCTTGTCAACTATTGTTAAGAAATAAATAATAATAAAAGTATGTTTTGATTACGAACATTGTACCACACAACTGGGACGAACGACGAATTTCGCCCAAGACGACGAATACGCCGTATACGTATGAAGCACAATAACGACGAAAAACAAAAACCTCTATTATAATTGATAAAACTGTTTATGGTTTGTTCAAAGATAAAAAAAAAATTAAATGAATCAAAAAATTTCAAATTTTGTAAAAATAATTAAAATAATAAACATCATTTTCATTATGGTAAAAGCCTTGAAGTTTAACATTTTCAATTATAATTTCACTTGTCTCCATTTTCTCAGTTTTTTAATTTTATCTTATTATAGTTGAACAGCTGATGGGGTGACCATATTAAAAAAATTGGTGGCAAAAAAAATTTAGCATTACCAAAAATAAAAAATTAAACACTACAAACATGTTTTATATGTTGGCTTTTTATTTTAAATGCACTTAAAATAAAAACTATTAAAGTAAAAATTAACTGTTTTTGCTAAAACACTTGAAAACTAAAACCAAAATGGCCACATGCTACTGATTTGTTCGTCATTCGCCAGCGTAAGAAATAGAAATAAATCTATTTCAAGTTCGCCGCATACAACGAATTTCGACCGACTCTGTGACTGTGTGCATTTTCATATACACCAATGTGTTTTATTTTTGACGGCGAATATTCGCGGCGAAAAATTCGTCGTTCCTCCCAGTTGTGTTCCTAGCATAAGTAAGTAGCACTGCAAAAGGAAAGCTTTCTTTGAAAGCTCGAAACCTTTTAATAGATTTACAGCAAAAACAATACCGGTCATATGATGAGTATGGCTGATGGGTTTGCACATCATAGTTTCTATCATTTTCTTAAGGGCGAAATGAAAGGAATTATGTAAACATACGTGTACGTGTGATTTCTTTGTAAATCAGCGTTACTACTTCAGCAAAGTAATCATTCCAAATCTTTTTTCACAATGCCCACCAAATTACATACAATTAATTTTCAATCAGTCTCATTATTATTAAATATAAAAAAATATTTGCAATAAATTTATTTATAAATTTCGAAAAACAATACAAAGAAAATAGAATAAATTATTTCAGAGATACATTGAGACAAAAATTAAAGCAAAACAAGTAAGAGTGCTATATTCGGCTGGGCCGAATCTTAAATACCCTTCACAATGGTACATACATTCCGATTGATTTTTGGTGCGAAAAGTTGTTTTATTTGGCTTTTAAATGGGCCGATTTTTTCTGAATTTCAATATCAGATCCACTACCGGGATTTAACACAGGCTGCAAAACTTTTATTTAAATAATTCCTAATATGCTCAAGTTCAACCACTGGGTGACACCAATTCTTTTTAATATCAATGAAATAAAGAAAAGCAAAATGTATTTCTTAATTATTTATCAGTTAACTTTATAGTAAAATTTATTTAACAAAAAATTGCATATAATTGCATTATTTTTAAATTATAATGCTAAACATTGCCATTGAGTGTGATTTTCTTTTCAATTTACTTACGTATGTGGGTACATGCATACGTATGTATGTATGTATCTATAATAGAAAACTCTAAAATAAATTCTTTATTATTGAATATTTTCAGTGTGTTCCATAAAACAATGATTATATACATACATATTTACATTGCTTGCTTTTACAAAATTATTTTTTTCTTGTGCACGTTGTTGATGATCTATTGCGTATCATCATACACATGTGTGTGTGTATGTACATATGTAAGTACGTAGGGAAACCCAAAATGATTTTTTGTGTGAATGAATTTGAAGACGCAATTGTTTAAAAGAATTTCATTGCGTACCCTTTTTTCAACAATTCTTTATATCACTTTCATTTTCAAGCTCGTGTATACATATGTACATACATACACATTTTTACAACAAAGCAAAAAAATTGTTTATGCTAACATACTTGCATGCATACATACATATGTATGTAGATACATACATACCTACATGCATACAAACGTATCTACATACATACATACATACATACATACATACATACATACATACATACATACATACATACATACATACATACATACATAGATACATACATACATACATACATTCATACATGATCGCAAATATTATATACATATGTATATAATATTATATACATATGTATGTATGTACCATTATGATTGATTTTTGGTACCAAAAGTTGGGTGCATATGGGCCGATGTCCAAAAATTTTCTAATTTTGCCCCTAAACAGCCTGTATGTACCATTCCGACAAATATTTAGTGCAAAAAAACTGTTTCGTTTAGCTTCCAGGCCCGACTTCTTGAGATATCGGGAAGCGCTATATCTCGAACATATATGGGCCGATGACAAAAAGATTTCCAGTTTTGCTTCTGACTAACCTATATGTATCATTCTGATTGATTTTTGGTGCCAAAAGTTGTTTTATTTAGCTTATAGAGCCGATTTCTTGAAAAATCGGGAGACGCTATATCTCACGTATATATAGACCGATTGCAGACATTTTCAAATTTTGCTTTTAAACACCTCATATGTACCATTCTGATCGATCTTTGGTACCAAAAGTTGTTTTATTTGGCTTTTAGAGCCGACTTCTTGAGAAAACGGGAGGCGCTATATCTCGAGTGTATATGGGCCGATGTGGAAAAATTTTCCACTTTTGCCTCTAAATAGCCTACATATACCATTTTGATTGATCTTCGGTGCCAAAAGTTGTCTTATTTGGCTTATAAAGCCGATTTCTTTAAAAATCGGGAGACGCTATATCTCGGATATATATGGGCCGATTTCAAAAATTCCTTTTTTTCTAGGATTTAATGGGCACTAAAAATGATATGGTTTAGTTTTTAAGACAAAATTTTTTTTCAAAAATCTGAATACAAAAATTGCACAAAATACCCCTCAAAACCCGGTTTTTTGAATATATCTCGGCTATCCGTGGACCTATCTTACTGAATTTCAATAGCAGACCCACTACCGGGGTTTCACACGTTTTAGCGAAAGAATGAGGTTTCTATCTCAAACCGTTTTCTCAGAAACGGTATTTCAACGACTACAGACGGACAGACGGACAGACGGACAGACGGACAGACGGACAGACGGACAGACGGACAGACGGACCGACGGACAGACGGACAGACGGACAGACGGACAGACGGACATCGCTCAATCGTAATCGCTATTGATGCTGATCCAGAATATATATACTTTATGGGGTCTTAGATGGATATTTCAATGCGTTACAAACGGAATCACAAACTTATATATACCCTTACACATTTATGTGAAGGGTATAAAAAGTAGCAGTAACAGTCAGTAGCAGTTTTGACTTTAGGAAACATTTGGTTTTGACAATAATGTGGAAAAAATGTCTGCAATATAATTTTTTCAAAGAAAAAAGAACACATGCATCTATAAGAATATTAATGCATAAATGTATTTCCAAATGAAATCAATAAATTAATTAATTAAATTGCTTTGCATGTATTAGTAATTAAGTTGATCATGTATTAGTTGCCATCAGTAATTTCTTGTAGGATTGTTATGGTTCAAAATAATTGAAAACAACACAAACACGAAAGTGAGACGATATCTTGCTTCCCTGCAAAAGCACTCAGAGCCTTCGGCAGTAATCGAACCTTTGGCCTCGGCGACTGTTAACAGAATATCCAATTCCAATTTTCAATTTAAAATTTAAGACACAATTTATGTCCTACATCACTTTCAAACAAACACCACGTATCAAAATTAACTCTTAAAGTAAGTTTTAACAAAATTTCCAAAAATTAAGCTGCCAATATTCTTGACCATAGGATAAAATGACTTAGTAATAGAGCATGTAAGAAACTGCAAAAACACTATACTCAACGTCGAACTAAAAATTATTTTCATCACAACAGGATATTAAAATGTTGCGAGTTTTAAAAAGATCTGAATTTTTAGGGTTTTCACTAAATCACGCTAAAAAGTTTATACCAAGTATCCTACTGTCAGTATTACCCCCGATTTTTGACTTGGACTTTAAATACAAAATTAGTAAATTTTTCTTAAAATTTAAGTTGGATTTAAAATAGCTTTCTGTTTTACAGTCTAAAATTATTTTTAATAATTAGTAATTAATTGTAATAAAAGTACGGCAGCACAATGTAAGTGTCAAAAAATTATCGATAACTCAATAAAAACAGCTGTTTAAACAAATTTAAAAGCAAGTAAAATTGTGAAAAGTTTAGAAAATAATAAATTGTTTTAACAATGTACTTAACTATTTATTCGCTATAAGAGCCAATTGAATTTTTTTAGACCTAAAGTAATAAATTGCTTTGTAAAAATTATAAAAATGAGTAGCAAAAGTGATAAAAGGACTCCTAATTTCACTGCCACAGAAGTTGATTACTTTCTGGAAATAATAAAAAATCAAATTATGAAACAAAAAAAAAAACATGTGCAATTTTCTTAATTTACCGAACAAAACCAAACTGTCAAAATCATATGGCAGTACGAAAAACTTAAATCGATTTTAAATGGGCACGGCAGGCCGTTTAAGTTTGTTTTAAATAGCAACGGTTTGACTCAATTTTGTATTTAAATCAAATTTAAATTGAAATGGCATTTAAAATCCAAATCAAAAATTGGTTGTTAGAAATACAATACATATTGCTCCAATATAACAAATCCAAAAACCCAAAATACAAAAAAAATAGAACTGTAAAGCTCTAAACACATAGACGACAGCAGACTGCAAATGCTGCCAACTTCAAGTGCAGCCAACTTCAAATGCTGCTCTGAAGTCGGCTTCATAATTATTTTGAAGACAGCAACAACATAATAATCAGCTGGTGTGTAAATCAATTTCGAATTTTTATAAATATTACAAATTCAAAGTTTAAAAATATAAAAAATGAGCGAAGAAAATTTAGCGAATTTTATCACAACAATTGTTAAAATAGCTACAGCTGAAGTGTATAAAGCCCATAAGACGAATAGTACAAGAAACCGAAGATGGTGGGTTCGCCCAGTAAATATAACCCATGATGAGGAGGGCATTTACAAAACATGTGTACAACAGCTCAAGGAAAAAGATGAAGAACACTTTTTCAAAGCCACCAGGATGAAAATTAAATAAAATATCACAAAAAATTAGCTCAAACGAAAAAAATTGTTTTGATATTGAAAATGAACAGCTGTGTATTTTAGCAATGTTACTTTCAGGGATGCCGTATTTCTTATTTCATAATGAATAAAATTGAAAATATTGATGAAAAATGTAATAATATCACGAAAAAACTATAAAAACACATACATTTATTTATTTATTGTATTTTGGCAATGTTCTTTTGTGTTTAATATTAAAAAAAAAGTTTTTGTTCTAATTTGTCCAATTTATATATATAATGGCAACATTATATTTGCTTATTTGCTGCCCGTCAAAATAGAAAATAGCCTAAGTTGGCAGCAGCAGCAAATGCTGCCGTCAAAATAATCGTTTTCATTTAAACACATGCATTTTATTTTTGACATATTGCTGCTTGCTGTCTGCTGTCGTCTATGTGTTTAGAGCTTAACAAAACACACTAAAGATAATTTGGGGGTAGTGTTGTATTTTTAAAATAAAATAGTAGCAAAAAAGTACTAAAGTACTGAGTTGTCCTACACTGCACCAGACTGTGAATCCGACTATTGTTCTTTAAAAAACATCTCGAAAAACTGGCTTGCCATTTTAGACCCTACGCTTGCAGCGCTTTATGTGATGCATCTTGTTTACCACCAACCAACAACTGCTTGAAGATTGTTGGTTAAATATCATTGTTTGTTGAAAGCAATATTATAATTTTTTTTATTAAAATACAAAAAGAAAACATGTCATTAAAAACCTTATTTTATAAACTGTAATTAAACTAAAAAAGATAACACAACGTTTTTGTTTAACTTCACCGCAAAAGTTTTCATTTTTAACTTCTTTCTGTCAATGAAAATATTTTATCTTAAAGAAAATAAAACGAGAAGGGAAAAAGTTTAAACAAAATGACATTTTGTAACCCATAATTATTTTTGTATGTTTATCGATCAAAAGTATGTATGATCTTTAAACAAAAGGAAGACGAACCTTAAACAAACCAACAAATAGAAAATATAAAAACTTATGATTTTGTTCAACATTGTTTAACCCCAGATTAACCACAAGAAAAATGAGAAACTATAATTTGAAATATAACAAATATGTCTCATAGTTTTTACTCCTTAAAAAATGTATTAATTTTTAATTTCTCAAAAACGCAGAAATTACTTCACAGCTGTTTGTGTTTTTGTTTTTATCAACATAATCACAACAACAAAAAATGAAAACATTTCCTCCCCTTGCAGCCATTTCATTGAGTTTCAAATATTTATTCCCCATGGTGCTATAAACCATAAACAAATTATTAACTGCCAACATTGTTGTTGTTATTGTTAGGAGAGAAGTTGTGTGGATGGAGTGTAAAGTGGCTTGCAACAAGACCACTTTACCACTACAAAACACATCATCAACAGCCATCAGTCGAATAATCACAACGACAACAAATTTAACAGCAACAACAACACTAACATCAGCAATTGCACGACGACAACAACAAATTTAACACATAATAGGCGTAAATATTGTTTTATTATTTTTTATTGTTGTTTTACAACAATGTTACACATTAAGGATTATGGAAAGATTTCATTACCAGTTTACATCATGAAGCATACAGTGTGTCTGAATAATTTTCGGACAACTGAATAATAAATAGTTTAGTGAATGAGATTCACGGTTACAATAATGCAAATTGTTTCTTTATTTTAACAAAGGCCTGTGTGAAACAGTAGCACAGCTCTAACGGGGGAAAAGGGTGTTTTCTAAGGTTGCAAACACTCTTTTAAATGTTTTTGAGTCTATTGACGAGTTGAGTAGCATTAACGAAATATCAGCGGCATATAGGCTGTAAAAACCAGAAAACATTAATAAGGTATATTCTTAGGCTTAAGTATTACTTTGTTTATTTAAACAAGTTTTAATAGAAGAAGTTCGCGCTCTAGGATAAAATTAAATTTTTTTAATAAATCCCTGAAGCAAGCCTCAAGGCAAGTGTCTCCAACTCACCAGTTTTGTCAACTATATCGGTGACGAAGTGTCCGTTTTTTTTATTTTTGTTTGATGTTTTTTAATGTCAACAGAAGAAATATAAAAAATTTACCATGCGATTCCATTAGAACCATCTAGTCCATAATTCACAACTCACTAGTGAATTTTCAAGGAAAACCCTGTGTTAAATAACAGTATAAAAAAGTATTGTGAAGGGTTTAATATGCTGGACACAATGTTTACAGAGAAACTCTGTAATGGTAGCATTAGAACAATTTAGCCACTAGTTCAAAGCGTTACTGGCTGATTTTAAATGGCATGCACAATTAAATGTCAACACATGAGACCATTGTATGGGGTATAATATGTCATAAGTAGTGGTGACTGTGTAAAATATTGAATCACTAGAAATTTTCTATTGACATTTCTTTCACTGTATGGATGTTTGTAAAAAAGGTATATTATTTTTCCAATATTGAAAATTTAAGAGAGAGAAAAAGGAAATATTATTTTTTGTTACAATTGTTTCTGTAAAAAATCAAACAGAAATCAATCCCAAATTCAGAGAGAAATATAAACAAATAATTAAACAACAAGAAAATACCAAAAAATCTCGATAATCAAAATAATACAGACACAATTGACTCTTTATAATAAAACTAAATTCTCACTAAATGTTGTAAACAATACAACTCTAGCACACGAGATAAAACTAAAATTAAAACAGAAACTTTAAGTACACACTTAAATAATTCAAGGAAATAGCTGTCCGTCCATCAATGCCGAAGCTATTCGACCGCGTAAATGAATCTAAAATAGTAACAAACTAAACATTTCTCAGTTCTGAGGAATTAAAATCGGTCAAAAAACCCGATCAAGTAATTTAAAAAAAAATTTTAAATTTCATTTTGATTTTAAATGTATTTATCTCAACTGGCAGTAATTGCTTTTATATAAAATTTTCTACCCGAGCCAAATTCGAACCAAAAAGTTTCAACGTCAGTAAATTTGAGCACCTTTTGAAGGTGATGTGGATTTCACAGTGATAAATTTCCATTTTTGTGCAAACACTTCCCACGCACAATGTAAGAAATTTCTATGTAATAAATAGTTGCACATATTTACATGTAAACATTTAGTAAGTGTTTATGTATGTGAACTCCGTTGAATTTGAGCACCACAAGAATCCCCAAAACAACCATGAGTACATACATACCTATTACTTGAATAAACTTTTTGTCTTTATATAAAACGGAAAACAAAACATGAAATTTCCCTTAGAAAAGGTTTTAACAAATGACGACAATGAACAGAAAAACAGCCAGACAGACACACTACTCTGCCGCGTTGCGAGTGAGCAACACAACCACAATGATTACTCTCACTCGTGATAATGAGGAAGTTGATGATGGTGTCGCTTCATATTCAATATTTTGCTAAACTAAACATTTTGAGGGTGGTGGTTGTTAAAATATTTTTTGAATCTTTTTTTTTTTTTTTTTGGTTTAAGAGCATTTATTGTGTTTTCATAACATATATGTATGTACATATATATGTATGAAAAATGGTTGAATTATGATTGTGGCAAATTAAAAGCAAACAAACCGAAAATTTAAATAAATTCATATGGGGGTTAATACATACAACGATAATTAGTTTGGTAAAGTTGTTTAGTAATACGTACGTACTAGAGTGTTGCAACGTTGAGATTTTTTTTTAGAGATTTCAAAGCAGAATTTTATTTCATTTAGAAGATTAGATTTTTGAGGTGCAAAGGAATATAGATTTTTTGCCAATATTTGTTTTGTGATTACTTATAGACACAGTTGCGACAGTTTACTAAATGCAACTGTACAACAATTTCCAAAATAATAGTACAGCTAAGCAAGCAGTTGGTAGTAATTAGCTATGGCCTGGGCTCAAAGCAATTCGAGTGCTGATGATCGTTGTGGTGGACGTGAAACAGCCAATAAGTCTTCAAATTTGTTTTTCTTGTCTTTTTTTAAAAAAAAAAGTTTTTGATTACTATGATTTTATCACAAAAAAATCGTATTCAATTATGTGGAAGTAAACTCGAACTAGAACCCGATAAAATAATTTACAACAATTTTGTTTTGTTGTGGCATTTAATTAGTCGTGACAATGATTTGAACTAAAGTCCATCTTGTACATTGATTCATTAAGTATATTTGGAATCAAAGTTTATTAGACCAAATAATGAATCACATTCTATTTAAATAATGTAAGCAAATTTTAAAAAATTAATATGTCAATTATTTTCAGTTTTATACCATGTTCATACATGCGTAATCGCAATAAAGTCCATTATTGAGCTCAATATTCCATACAAAAAGTCAATAAAGTTATTGCTCAATAAACTCTATATTGCTTTGAATATTGAGAAAAAGATGGAACACAACACTGTAAAAGATGTGTTTAATAAGCAAAAGTATACAATGCGAAATGAATGACGTGATAAATGTAAACAAAAGCAAACAAAACAAAATAATAAAAAATAAAAATAAATACATTAAAAATAAAAACATTGCAGCATTTCCAAATTTTTATTTCTCTTTCTTTTTATTATTGCCGCTTTGGAGTCATAACATGAACGCACTACTTGTACAAGGTCCATATTTTTATTGTACAACACTAAAATCTTTTTAATAAAAGGCCGTTTTTCTTCCATTTTTCTTATTGGAAAATATTTTTCACTTTTTTTTCTCACTACCAAAACAAAAACAACAACTTTTTTTCAGCTGTCAGATACTAATTGAGTTAGCTCAATATTTGTATGTATACATATATGAACGCAAAGAATATTATGTCAATAAACTGAATATTATCTCAATTAGAAATACATGTATGAACAAGGTATTACTTTTTCGTCGAACTTTAAAATTTACTTACTTAATTTTCTTCACTTTGGTTTTACATTCTCCAAATTGACACAAACCTTTTGTGGTAGAATTTAAATGATCAACATTTTTGAAGAAGACAAAAAAATAAATAAATTTTGAGACTTAATAGCTTCACAACGATCATCAGGGGCCAAATTCTGGCACTCGTGATTGAACGATTTCGTTAAAGAATGCTGTGTGTTTGTTGCTCATTTTGTTTTTGCTCTACATTGTTTTTGTTATCGAGTATATTCGATCACGAATGCCAGAATCCGGCCCCTGCACCTTCTTCTTACTTCGAACTCAGGTCATAACTAAATCGCACACTGTTTTTAAGTAGAAGCTAGACATTCTACTACCTGATCCTTTGCCGACTGACTGTCTATATTTAACTTTTCACTTTTCAAATTTGTTTTTCCGTAGCTTGCAATATATTTGATATTCTCTTGAGCAACATCGAATTGGTTGGTAAGTGTTTGTTGTGATCCGTAACTTTCTTGCAATGTGATGACAGCGTTTTCAAACTTTGCTTCGTGCCCAACAGTTTTTCAACATTAATTTTACTGTTTGGTCCAATTTAACTTACATACATTAATTTATAATTATTAATTACTTATTTACCAGGCTTAACGGCTCTTTTCATAACGTACTAACTACCAAAAATTAACCTAGATATTAACGGCAAGTTTGGCATACAAAAGTTATTGCTCTTAATCATACATTGTGAAAATGGCCGTAAGTTCGGTGCTACCTTAAAAATGTACTTACAAATATTTCTCAATTCGGCGATGGGCGTGTCCCCTTTTCATAAACACAATGCTCGGTACCATCTTTCAATAAGCTGGACAGTTTTTTAACAAAAATATATGAATCCATAACACTATGCTGCATATAAAACTATACCTACATATGTTCAGCGACTGCCAAAATATTAAACCGCCCAAAACACCATTTAAGCGGGTGATAATAATATATGTTACACGAGCCGCCGGTCGTGAGACCGTCTCACTAGGGTCCTAGAAAGGTCCCCTTGTATTAGATAATAATATGTTTATGAACATTTTTTGTCACAAATTTTATTATTTGTCTCGCAACATATACCAAGTCCGAAAACTTAATAAAAATAGGGAAAAAAATCTCAAGTCCATCTGTGTGTCAATGGAAGATAAGAAAGGTAATTCCGAAATGACTGCTTGTTTTTTATAAAAAGAAAAAAAGCACACAGTAAACTCCCTTTTTGTTTTATGAATAAACTTTTTTTAAGCCGACGGCATCACATGCACCAAAAATGCCTCTATTTCAGCAAAAACTTGTAGACTTACCCGAACTTGGACGATCACTATATCGTGTGCAATAGACCCAAGCTGGCCATACAATGGGTCCACTGCCCGTACCAGTGGCCGATGTGGATGTGGCTGTGGTTGATGTCTCCTCCGCTTTATTTGAGTTCTTGTTGATGGCACTCCCCACTCCGGCGGTACCATTTTCTTGTGCGCTCGAAAATCCCGGTGACAAAGTGGGTGTTTGAGAGGGTGATTTAATTAAATCGGCCGCACCATTTACACTGCTATAACTGCTGCTCACTGCCGTACTGCTCGAGTCATTGCTGTTGGTGCAAATGGTGGCCAGTGAGGAGGAAAATGTTTGGGTGGAAGGTGAAAGGTTATGGTTTAAGCTTTGATTGGCATGCTCCAATGAGTCAGCTATAATTGGGGTGGCATTATTTTGCTTTTGCCGCTGGCTTAGGGACTTTTGTTGGTTGTGTTTTCTTCGCAACGGTGGCGAGTCTAAACTATTCGATCGGCCAAAATCCGCTTTCAGAATATTATCTATGCTAAATTTTAAAGCTCTTTCGTGTAAATTATCATTATTGTCATTGAGCAGACCGGGCAAATGAGCCTGCATTTGAGTCTGCAATTGATTGAGGGTGGACATCATACTATGATGATTGTTATTTGGTATCGAAGGGGAAGAATGTTGTTTGCTAAGATCTGTTAATTTGGCCAAGGTATCATTGTTGAAGGGGTATTGGTGATGTTGATGCTGATGCTGCAAATGATGAGCTGGATGCGTGAGAGGTTTGTGATTCTGTTGAGCGGCTACTGTTAAAGCAGCTGCTGCAGCTGCACTTAATTGCCCAATTTTGGCCAAAGGATTTAGATGATGCACTAGATTTGGCGAACAGCTAAACTGGCTAGATTGTTGCATTTGTTGAGTCAAGGAATTGGAACGCAGTGAAAAGGCACTCGCTCGAGCGGCAGCCATCAATTGCATTTGATGTTTCATTAATTCCTCAGCATAGAGATGTGATTTACGCAGGAACTCCTCTTGGAAAGGAGAAATATTTGTTGGTGTGTGGACATTATTTGTGGGCAAACCAAAAGGCACGGGAAATCTTAAAGTGTTTGCCAAGGTAAAGGGATTTATGTGGCTTTCTGGTGTAGAAACGGAAGGAGAGTGTTGCATCTCCTCCTGGGAAGAATTTGAATGTGTATCACTTATATCTAAAACTTCTTCTTCTTCATCTTCCATGGCAGTTGCTCCACCATCGGCAGCATTTTCTTTGCCTACTGAAAGTTCACTGCACATGCTTATATTATCCTGAGCCTCGCTGGAGTCCCTTAAAATCTGTGGCAAGTGTAACATTTCCTCAGCCTCCAATTCATCCTCTTCATCGCTCACTATGCGTACAAGATCTTCATTGTCGTCAGCTGAATTATTGGTAACTTCGGCCGCTGTATCGGACATAGTTTTAGCGTTAAAGTACGTTTTAAACAGAATGGGTTGTTTATGCTTTAAACTTAAATTTGAAGCACACTTTTGCAACACCAGACTAAAGTCCGGGTGCATGTTATGGCATTTGAACAACTACCTCACTGGTCAAAAACAAACACTTTTTTTATTATTTCTTTTTGAAATGCTGATTAAATAAATTTTAGTTTGAAGTTTCTTTAAGAGTTTGGAAAAAAGTTCTAGTTTTTAATTAGCCGCCGGCAAGTTAACGTCTTCATGGCGGTCGCGTTTGACATTAACGCTTTACGTGCTACTAAAATAAACCGTTAGTTTAAGCAAATTGTTGATTAGAGTAATTACAATTTATTGATTTGTTTGACTTTTTAGTATATTATGGCTCATTTAAGCCTTTTTTTTATCACACACGCACACGCACGCACACACTCACGTAACACATTAATCCAATGATCTAATACCATTAACATTAGTTAAATTTATTTGCTTTATTTTCTGCTCCCAAAAGCTTTTAATAAATACATACATATGTACACATACGTATGTATGTATGTAGGAACACAACCGCTTGGAAAAGCAAATTACACATGCATGCACAATACAAAGCCGCCGACGATAACGACTAAAACAACAACAACCACAACAACAGCACTCATTTTAACAATTTGCAGTTTAACAACAAATCGTTGTTGTTGTAATAATGGGCTTCGATGAAGAGCTAATGCGGTTACGGTGTATAAGCAATAAAAAACAACAAAAACCTATAATAACAGACGTGCAGTATAGCCGCTTTACGGTTATAACAACTCAGAACGCGTTAGGTAACTGAAGAGCGCAAATATTAAAAGCATACAATACATTTCAAATGTGCCGAACGCTCACGTGCACGCCAGCGTCGAACGTTGACAGCGAATGGGTGTGCTTATTAAAAAAAAACTTAACATGTTTGACTGCATTCAATTACAGATTTCTTTTTTTTTTTTTATACATATCTTTATGGCATTTTTCTCCATGGCATGGTTAGAAAGAGATAACTGAATAACGTAAAAGTTAATACAACGAACAACGGTATAAGCACAACAACTACACGAGCAATTCTTTTCAAAAGTTCCATTGTGTATGTGAATTAATTCAATCCAATGTCGATGCAGTCAATTCACTCTTTCTTCGCATGAAATGTGTTTCATTTTTGCTTAACTCATCTCTTACTTTCTCTTTTACTCTTATTAATTCCTGTTTTTATGTGTTTCAAATGATTCCCATAACGAATTGTTTTCCACTTCCTTTAAGAGTTGAATTATATTTTGAGCATGTGTGCGACTACGAATGCACATTTATTTACTCTCCTTTTTCCTGTAGAATTGCTTTTTGTGTTATTTTAAGAGTTTTGTTCTTATTGTTATCAACATCATTATTGCAACCATCGTTATCGTCATTATTACAGTTCTTTATTAATTTTCAGGGACGTGCAAGTGTTTGTTTACAACAACATTATGTTGTTAGCACTGTATTTAATGGAAGAGTTTACATGTTCGGTTGAGTGTTTTTGCTGCTGTCGGTTGAGGTTATGTTTGGTGCTCATCTCTTGTGTATGGAGTAGGTATTTGTTAATTAAGTTCAACTGTTCGACATTTGAGCTTAAAAGTTTAAATGAGTTCGTTGTTGTTCATTTATTTAGATTTGCTTTAATTTTAACACTGCTCCCTACAGTTGCCAGACTTTGCAGATCTCTGTGCATTTTGCTGACTTTTATAGATAAAAGTGATATTTAAGATAAGTGAAATTTAAGATAATTTTCATGACTTATCTATAACTCTTAGGTGCAGTAAACAATTAAGTTATCTTAAATGCAATTTCGTTATCAGAATGCCCGTTGGAAATAAATTTAGAAGATATATTTGAAACGGTAAATACCGATCTACATATTTCTCAAACCCAAAATATGAACTGGCAATTGTGTAAATAATTAATTAATTTACAGTATAAATAGGTACTTCAATTATTCTGTTTATTTTATGTAGGTATATACACTGTGAGAATTTTCGTTCATAGTTCTATATCTAAGTAATATTTTTGCATAAATCTATGAAATTTCTTTACGGCAATGAAATTTCATATGTGTAATGAATTAATGTCATTGAATATGGTTCACTAGTTTTCATAATTTTATAAAAAATATATTAGACTTATGAAATAATTTCATTATATCAACGAATGATTTCATTAAAACAGATGGATCAGTAAATTTAATAAAAAAAGTAAAATACTTTAAAATTTTGCAAAAGTTTTGAAGAGTAGTGGGAAGTAGCACATAAAAAATTTCGTCTCACAAAAGTCTGCATTTTCTGTTTTTTTTATTCTCTTTCTTTCTTTCTTCGTTTCTTTTTTTTCTTTTTATTTTATTTTATGTATTTATTTATTTATTTATTTAGTTATTTATTTATTTACTTATTTATTTATTTACTTATTTATTTACTTATTTACTTTATTTATTTATTTATTTATTTATTTATTTATGTATATATTTATTTATGTATTTATTTATTTATGTATTTATTTATTTATTTATGTATTAATTTATTTATTTATTTATATATATATTTATTTATTTATGTATTTATTTATTTATTTATTTATTTATTTATTTATTTATTTATTTATTTATTTATTTATTTATTTATTTATTTATTTATTTATTTATTTATTTATTTATTTATTTATGTATTTATTTATTTATTTATTTATTTATTTATTTATTTATTTATTTATTTATTTATTTATTTATTTATTTATTTATTTATTTATTTATTTATTTATTTATTTATTTATTTATTTATTTATTTATTTATTTATTTATTTATTCATTTATTTATGTATTAATTTATTTATTTATTAATTTATTTATTTATGTATTTATTTTTTAATGCATAAATATATTTTCTTTTCTGATGAAGATTAACTGTAACGTAATATATGTATATTTGGGAAATAAGGGAATATCTTATTTGTAAAATAAGATATTCCCTCCATTAAAATTTTGTATATGTATATAATGAAACGGTCAAGTCAACGTTGGTTAGAGATAAATAATTGTTTGCCTCAAATAAACGTCCGGATTCATAGTTTTTTGTATCTTGGCCCAGTACCTTCGGCAATATGCAGTCCTATTAGTAACGTAACGTAACGTAACGTAACCTCTTCAATATTTAAAACTTCGACTATAGGCTCTATTGTGAATTCATGTATTACGAGTTTAAACTTCAAAGACTTTTTCTTGTAAAATATATTTTCTTTTTATTAAGCTCTTATTTGACAAATAGCTTTACAATATTTGTCAAATATGTATGTGTTTAAGAAACATGAAATAATTTTCCTTAATAAAAACGACAGCGGGTTCACATATTACGACTTCAGACCTTATGCAAAGGATAACAGAAAAAAGGTCCGCTCTCATCAGCCGTTCACATCAAAAATTTTTCAGTGCTATACAATGTATTTAAAACTTAACCAGTTCTTAACATTCTTATTTTATTTATATTTAAAAATGAGTTTAATTATTATTTTTTTGCAATGTATGAAAGTTGTGGAGAAAAGTAAAAGTATAGCGAAACGATAAAATTGTTTTGTGTATTAAATTTTTGTTTGAACATTTGTGATTTTCATTGTGCCCAGTGAATATTAGGAGGGGTAGTAAAGCTTCAAACGTTCCTACAGATGAGTTGAGTAGCATCAACGAAATGTTGGCGGCATACAGACTACCGTAAATGACAAAAAAGCATAATTAATAAGATAACTGATTAGACCTAAGGTAATGTATTTTTTTTTTTATATAGTTATATATTCTTTTATAAAAATGTAAGTAATATTTTATAAAATATTATAGTAATATTTTATAAAATTTCTGTGAAAAAATAAACATCGTTTCAAATTCTATGTAGTCCAATTTTTTGCTGCATTTGCCATCCTTTTTATAGGCAACCAGATAAGTGTGCACACACATACATTAATATGTATACATATATGTAGACAGAAATATTTACAGTATTCTGCAAATTTGTGAAATACGTTTGCAAAAGTGTGTAAAACAATTTCTACCTTTTAATTTAGCACCAAGTGACACAAGAACCTAGAAAAACCATGAACAAAAATAAAAGCTTAATGTTTATCCTGCCCATTAGAACAACTCTAGTGTGTTTTCCTTTTGCAAAACAGATGCGCAACCATAAAATATATTTGATATATGTTTTAAAGCGGTTTTCAAATCGCTCCTCTCAGTGAAAATTAAAAAAGATAATCTGATGATATGCTGAAATCAAACTGTAATGTTGTGAAGATGAGAGATGCCTTCAACTTTTTTCATCATTCAACTCCTCAATTCGCGCGCTTATGCGGCGCTCTTGTTCTCAAATATGCAGAGTGGTCTTTATTGCATCTGCAGTAATCAGCATTTTGATTAAGCATTTAAAAACGATAAAACTACCACTGCAGAATACACATTCGTATGATGGTATAAATTTGCTGAATTATATCTGCACTGTCCAATTGTTAATTTCGCTCCTTTCCTTTCACTCTGCCTCTCAGTCTTGTGGGCACGTCTTTTGTCTTAACTTTTAACTTTGTTGTAATTACATAGTTTTGTACAACAAGTGTAAAAGCTTTACTACCAACATACATGCGTAAGTACATACATATATAGTAAGTGTGTGTGCATGCACATTTAACTAAAAATTATATTATTTAAATATGCAGTTCCAGAATTTTATACTTTTTCTTATTTTATTGCTCTCCATTTATGGGAATAAATTTTAAGAAGAAACTTTTGATTTGACTTTTATTGCAAGTGCTGTGATTCCTAATGGATGATTATCTGAAATTTATTTTTATACCCTTCACAACAGTGCTAAGGTTTGTTGTGATGCCATTTGAAATTTCCACAATTTTAATTTCCGGCCCCACAAAGAATATATACGTTGAATCAATGTTGATAGAAAAGTCGAATTGGAGATGTTTGTCTGGAGGCCAGACTCCGCTTAGAAATACTGTTTCTAAAAAAAATTTAAAATAAATTTTATTCACAAACTGTTTATATATTGTATCACGTATTCGCTATTGCGAATTCAGCAAAAGCAGTAAATGATTAAGAATAAAATTAATTTAGCTAGAAAACAAAGAGAAGACAAAAAAAACAGTTTGCACATTTTGCATGAAATTTAAAAAAATTGCTTTTTACCTTCAAAATGAGAAACTATCCATTTTCTTCTTTGCTCCACATACATAGGTATGTACATATGTATATCCCAGACATAGCAAAGCCCCGATTTTTAAGGAATTGAGCCTGTTGCGAACTGAAACAAAGCTGATGTTTACTAAATGCCAAATATTAAAATTTTTCATCAAAAGATACTTACATAGCCGAGATACAGCGAAAACCGATTTCTCAAGAAGTTGGATCTGTAAGCAAACTTACACAAGTTTTGGTACCAAAAAGTAACCATCACAAAAAAAATGTAATTCCTCAAAGGCAAACAATTAAAACTTTCAACATCGGTCCTTTTTGGCGGAGAGCTAGCGAAAGCCGATTTCTCCACAAGTTGGGCCTTTAAGCGATCTTAAATAAGTTTGGTTGCGAAAAACTAGATGTAATAAAATAAATATAAAAGCTTTCGAGTTAAACTCATTTTCACGCCGATTCTATTTTTAATTAAACTTATTATTGCATACTTCAATTTTAAAGAGAGACTTTTTTTGATTCTAACTTACTGCATGACTTTACGGGATATAATTATTCCCGAATATCATTAAAAATTATGTTCAAGTTAAATATATTCACTGCCAACGGTTGTATGATATTCTGTTTTATATATATTTAATTATTTTTATTTCCACAAGTAACGGGTTATTCATTTCGTGGTCTCAAAAGTATAGGACTGGAATTTGACATCTGTCAAACTAAGTTGTTAAACCAATATTTTTCTTCTCAGTTGAAAGTCTGACATGGACGAAAATGGATCGCTTAACTATCAACGCATAAAAATTATCAAAACCTATTACAAAAATGGTGATCCTGCCGCAGCCACATATCGGCGATGTTACGAACAAAGTTTTCTTCAGCGATGAAGCACATTTCCCACTCGGTGGGTATGGTAATAAACAAAATAATCGTATTTGAGGTTCTGAGAATCCTCAAAAAAGTCACTGTTTGGTGCGCTCTTTGGTCTGAAGGTGTGAATGGACCTTACTTCTTTGAAAACGACTATGGAATGACTGTCACCATCAATTCGCAGCGTTATGGTCATATGATAAGCGGTTTGTTTTGCCTGCTATTGAAGAATACGACTGGGAGAATATGTGGTTTCAACAAGACGGTGCCACATGCCACATAACTCGAGCGAATATTGCTTTATTGCAAAAGAAATTTCCTGGCCGCGTTATTTCTCGTCGTGGCGATATCAACTGGCCACCAAGATCATGCGATTTGACACCATTAGACTTTTTTTTGGGGGGGGCTACGCGAAAGACCCTCTTTATGCAGATAAACCTTTCACTCTTGAGCACTTAAAAATCATCATTCGTCAAGTTATGGCTGAGAAATTACACACTATATTCTTAGTTATTGTGAAAATATATTGCTTTTATTTCTGTTAATATGTTTGAAGGTATTTCTTTACTAATTTTTAGGCTTAAGTTCTTTTTACATTATTTTTGTGATTAATATTAATGAAATAAGACAAAGAAGACATCAAAGACATTTAGCCGGGTGGACAACTAGTTGTATCGAAGCCGCCGCACTTTCTCGTCAGCAACCGTCCTTGAGCTCAGGGGCTCATGTTTCTAAAGCGACAGTCATTTCACTCAGCCACCCAAGTTGTTGTATATTTTATGTCTAAAATTTTAATTATATCAAACACACCAATTATATATTATTTTTGTATTTATCATAGGACATGTACCAGCTAAGAGTTTCTCACCACACAAAGGTAACCAAGTTGTATTACAACTTACTGTATATATATTTTTTCTTATATTGTGGAAATAACTTGAAGCTGATAAACTTAATACAATAATTATTATATAAGAAAAAGTTCGAATAATGAAAATTAATTTACTAATTTTCTATAAATAACTCGTTCCTGACGGTTTGTAAGAAACCCCAAAAAGTTACACTTGTTTTTTCAATTTACTGTTAAAATGTTTTTTTCATCGATTAAGTATTGAGTAAAAATTAACAAACACAAAATTCAGGCAAAATAAAAGTGAACTATTTTATCTTTTCAATTTATCTTAGATTTGCTGGCAACGATAAGCAACGTAAATAATTTATTAACAGCAAAATTGTTTTGAAAATTGATTGATTGAATGATTAACAAGTAGTTGAGCATCAGTGTCAAATTTAATGTTCAAACATTCGAACCAATAACACGCATTTGTTCTGAAAAGGAGGCAGCAACGTTATCAAGCCGTATGTATGTACTAGAGATGTGCAGTTGTCGTTAACGCTTCGGGCTTAAAATTTGAGACAGTGCACGAAATTTCACAAACAACTTAAAACACAAGACACTCACATATTTATATAGTACACAATTTTTCTTTAATTCAATGTGGTTTATTTTCACTCAGCTGCCACTCCATATGGAAAAATTAAATTAAAAAAAAATTGTTGTTCATAGTTCTAATGAATGTATTTCATTAATATTTTTTTAATTAATTCAATGAAATGGAAATCACGCTAATGCATTTTCATAGATCTAATGAATAAATTTTATTAAAAACTGTTCATTAGTTTTCATAATTACGTTAAAAAATATCATTGGATTTATGAAAAAATTTCATTAAATCAATGTCTTGGTCTATGGAGGTTTCAATCCTCATTTGATATGTAAAGAAATGTGGATGTATGGTTTTTTTAATATTTCGCAAAGGTTTTGAAGTCTACTACGAGTAACACCTAAAAAGTGACATCACACATAAATCGGCCTTTTTTGGAATAAGATTATCCGCAACCTTAATAATATATTTCATAAACATTTTGCTCTGTTTTCATTAGATAACTGAACAAATTCTTATCTTTAATGAAGCGTTTCATTTAGTTAAAAATTTTTGTCACTAAACCAACGAAATACTTCATTAGCTTAATGACTAAAATTCGTATGTTTAATGAAACGTTCATTAATATAAATTTAATGAATCAGAATTCATTGATTCAATGAAATCCAAAGTTGGTTGAAAAATAATGAATTTATTCATTAAATTAATGTCAAAGTTCATTGGATTTATGAAGAAAATTCTTTTAGAGTATATGCATGAACATTTGTCTGAGTCAATTTGAATAGAAGGAAGAACAAATAAGGAAAATTATTTATGACATGATTCTATGAAGAACTTTAACCCACTAAGTCGTAGGTTACTCAGAACGAAAATGAGCTATACATATGTGTGTTATATATTTTAATTAACAATCTGGAAGAAGTTTCAGGACATGAGGACCAATCAGCGTACATTGGAAAGACAATTACTTTACCGCTTTCTGAACAAGTGTCACAATAAAACAAAAATAATTCTAAAAACGGGTTTTCGATACCAGGTAGGATATCATATAAAAATATAATCCGTTTTTCGGCGAAAATATTGACAAAATACTATTTTTGTGCAAAAAAAAAAATAAATAATTTGTGCAATAAAACAGTACATGTAATTACGTCATTATATTTTACGAAATGAAAACGAAATACATATAAAGTTACTGATCTTCGAGGTCACTGGTTTCAAATCTAGGTTCTGCTTTTTTCATCAGCTCTAAGTTTTGTATTCAAAATTAGGGCACCCTCACAATGTAGCACAACTTGTGAATGATTTATTCAATTCGTAAACACGAGATATCCAAAATTTATATCCTCAATATTGTTTCGAAATATTTCTGCAATGCGAAAGTGATTGAATGTGAGACTGATTTTTCTTAATCGTGTGAAAATGTGTGGCTAAGAAAAATGTTCGTGAGTGAGAAAAATTATTCCCGTCGGGACGTTAGTCAAAACGCTATCGCTCGCACATCTCTAGTGTGTACATATGTACATAGGTACTTGTTAAATTGAGAATTAATTGTAAATCAACAAAAAATCAATAAATTAAAATTAGACTCAACTAAAATAAACGTTAACAATTTCAGTTTTAACGCGTGCAATAAATTAACCCATAGATATGATATTGTTAAAATTTCAATTTACACATGAACGTTAAATAATTAACACTTAAAATAGGAGAGAGAGGGAGAGAGAGAGAGTGAGAAAAAAATACACAATCAAGGAAAATTTTTAAGCAAACAAACATGAAAAGCTTTAAATTTCAAACCATTAATAAGCAGTCAGACAAACAGAACTTGGATGCAATACATTCGTGATTTTATTAAAACCAACCACCACATACCACTCTAAGCAAATTGTATGAGTTTTCATATAAAGTTAACAAACTGGCAGCAACTAAAGTCATGTAGCAACATCAGATAGTTCGATAGATAGTTACATTTATATGCCAAGATTTCAAATGTCCATGAAGTTAATATGCAACCAAAATCAACACAACTCTAACAATTTACACTTAACAAACTCCAAATTCAATTACCGAAAATAAAGAAAACTCTAAACGAACAGAAAAAAAAACTATAAATTGCATACTACAACTGCTGCTGCCACTACTATGTACTAGTTGTGTTTCGTTTTTTTATTTTCGACATCTTGCCAAATGGAAAACGATAGCAACAACAAAATTTAACTAACCATATTGTTGCTCCTATTGACGATGACAACAGCAACGACGTCAACGACAATGATGACGACGATGATGATGCTGATGATGTCTAGTACCATGGTGTTGATGAGAAAACGGCAGCCATAACAAGCATTGCTGTATATTGACTGTTAAATTACACAAACAAAAAAAAAAAACAGTTGAAAAAAAAACACACAAATCAGTTGACTAAAATCCAATCTGCTTCAATTCAATTCCGTACGAGTTAAAACGGGCTGAGTGAGAAAAGCAGCCCATTTGGCCAAACCAAGAAATATGTACAAGTTTTTTTGTTTAAGAAAATAATTTGCTCGTTACTGGGTGAAAATTTAATCGTCATCATCGTTGTACAGCAACCAACACTCAAAAATTATAAAAACGAGCAAAACCAAATGAAATGGTCAATGTAACATAAAAAAAAACTAAGTTTTCGCCTTGAAATTCGGCAACAACAACAATTTAAGCACTAAATGTTTGGGCATGCGCAGACCACTTAAAATAAAACAAATATATATAAACGTGGCCTAATCCCCCAACACTAGAGTGGCCAGTTGTTTATTATAGTATGAATTTGGGGGATTCTTCACTAGCAAGGAGAGTGTTTTCCATACTTAAATCCTTTTAAAGGCCCCTAGTCGCTGTTCTACAAAATTGCGCTAACAAAAAAAATGTGTTAGATATGATTAGTTACAGAGAGAAAATAAAAATTCAGTCAAGCGCAGAGGCTCGAAGTCGAATGGCAACGGCTCCGTACTACCGTGCAATGCACAGAGAAAAGTGTGCCTCATAAATACCTAATAAAATAGAACAAAATCAATAAGATATCTCTCTGATGTTACTTTAATGAGTAAAGCCTTATTGAACAAATCAAGTAAGAAACTTATGGTGCTTATTAGGTATTACATAGGTTTAAACCATTTCACTTGGGATATGAAAAACTATTAGCGATTGCGAAATCATAAGAAAGAGAAAAAAAGTTTTTTTTTTTTTTTCTTTGAATAATTCCACCGAAAATTTTGACAGAGAGTTGTTAAAAAATGAAAATACTGTAGTTTATTATTTGGTTTTTTTCGAGCCCTTTTTTATATTTTGTATATTTATTTTCTTGAGCTAAAGGTCTTTTTTTAATAAAAATATTTAATTATTTTTGTCAATATTTCTGTCTCCTTCGGATAGATTGTCCTGAAGACGCTATCCGAAGGAGAGCGAAATATCGACAAAAATAATTAAATATTTTCAATAAAAAATACCTTTAGCTCAAGAAAATAAATATATAAAATATTGTAGTTTATTTTAAATATGAACTTAATTATTTATTTGCTTTAAGAGCCAATTGAAATGTATTAATTCAGGTCCAAAAATGAGCCTGAAAATGAAATGTCGTCGCCATATAGACAGCTGAAAAATACAGCAAATATTTTTTGAAAAGGTTCATTTTTGGACCTGAATTAATGTAGTTTATTTTATTTTTTTTATTTCTGAAAAAATCATTTACCATTATTCTATTCCAGTATTAAGCATTTTGCCGCGCCACACAACACCAACAAACACTTCATGTGTTTTGTGGGTAGAAATCTTGAACTTCTGCCACCCCTTTGTTTGCGTATGTGTGTTTGTGTTGTGTATTTTGACAGTTCTTCAAGCTAAAAGCAGTAGTCAGCTGGGCTTGTAAGGCTACCTGGTATCACTTTCAAATCCAGCTTATTTTAAATTTATAACATAAAATTCATCAAAAGTTTTTCGTAATACTAATGACACATTTTTCATAATATTGCTTGCGAAAATATTAAAGTGTCAGTGCTCGAAATTATCGTTCCATTGACGAAGCTTTCGTAGCAGATATGAAACTGTTCGCAGTATTAATAAGAAATATTGAACAAAACGGTAACATTTCTGTAACGAAGAGTTTTCCATTCAGTGTAGCAATGATTTTTGTTTCAATTTCGTTGCAGCAAAGCAAAATGTGTCGCATGGTATGGGCTACAAAATATCCGTTCTTCCATCCTGCCATTCCACCTCTCGAAACGAAAAATGGCTTATGAAATGGTGATCTTTTAACTCAAATGCTGTAATATGGCAACTCTTTGTTACACTGGCCACTAAATGGTGTTTATGTGTGAATTGAATTTTCCAAAGACTACTGCGTGCTGTCTGCTTCTGTCGTCGATTAGAGTTGCATTGTTTCGCTATTGTTGTTGCTACAGATAACGACAGACAGCAAAAGCAAAACATATTTGATGTTAGTTTAACACTTTTGTTGCACTTTAAATAAACGAACATACAAACGAGTGTTACACCAAACGTAACGTGGCTGAAAGGTGTTAGATCGTTTTCAGGAAAGTAAAATATAAAAAAGAACGTAACAAAATCGAATGAACAGCAAGCAACAACAACAACAGCCAGCATTCTTACAAATCGAAATTGAATTTTCATTATGAAAAATACTCAAAAAGCCAGCTAAAAAGACTATTTTATGTTTGTGAAACAAAGTTGGCTGGTTGGCTGGACGGATGGTTGTTTGGTTGTTTGGTTGTTCGTTTACCCGGCAAGCGGCGAGGCTGGAGGGGCATTGCCATGTCATCAAGTAAGAAGTGCAATTCAATTCGTTTTGATTTTAATTTGTGTGTATAAATGCGACTGCACAAATTGCCATTATCCTTCCAAATGAACCAAAGCCAACAGCTTCTTTCAAAGTATGAGTGCTGGGATGTGAATTTGTTTTTCGCTTTTGCAATTTTTGTATGATTTTATTGTTGCCAGAGTACAGTTTCAATGGAGATCTGCAGCGTTTATTGTTATTAAAGTATTGCAGTTGTTGTTGGTTGGTTGGTTGGTTGGTTGGTTGGTTGACTGGTTGACTGGTTGGTAGGATTTTTGTTTAATGGTGTTGCAGGCAATAACGTCGCCAACAACGTCGATTTGTTACAAAATGTTTTCGTTAAGTTCGTAAGTTATGTATGTATGTAGTTGTTTTTGTTGGTTTTTGTTTTCATGCCGATATTTTCATTTCGTTTAGTCGCTGTAAATGTTGCTACATTTTGTTTGCTTTTTTGCAACTTCCAAAAACTTTTAACACACACACACACACACACACACATTTACGGGAGCACATTTTGTTGTCATGTTAAGGTGTCATGTTGCCTGGTACTTAGACGAATCTTACTAATAAACATTTATATGAGATGGTATGTGCAATTTTAAAACATTTGTAGCAGCAACCGACCACCTCCATATGTAGAGGTGTGTTGTGTATTTTTTTTTTTTAGGTTTTATGGCTATAAGTTGGAGCTGGAGCTGATGATGATGGTAGTGGTGGCGATGGTGCTGCTGTGTTGGCTTAAAGTCGTTAGGCCATGTCAGTAATTTGAGAGTTTAACAACGTTCACAAAAAAATGTAGTAGTTGACTGTTGTTTCGTTTTCAATAAATATATGGTTTTGATGAAATCATTAATTCAATTTATTGCATTTTCTTTTACTCGAAAACTCTTTTGTATTATTTGTGCAGTTCTAAAGACTGAACAAGATGAAGCAGGGGATACGAGAATGATCATTTTGTATTAAAATTATAATATGGTAAAGTGTCCGATTAACCTTTATGAAATTTATGTGTTTTAAGGGAAAATTCATTTAAAAACATATTGCAATGGAATAGAAATTACCTGAAATATAGAGCAGTATGTGAAAAAAAATTAAAAAATTTTGGTAAGCAATTGTTAATTTCTTAAAGCTGTATGTAAAAACGATTGTTAGCTTAACATTGGTTTGCTGAGCCTACGGTGCATGTTGCTGTGTTGCGAGGATTACTATTTTTTCTTTTTCACAGGTGGCAAAAACGGCTTTATTTGCGCTACTCCAACTTTACATTTTTATTACTTGGACCAGCAGTCAATTGACGACTGCTATATATGCAGTGTATTGTAGGAAAATACGTTTTGAGAAGGAGGGAGTAGTGTTTCTGTACATTTGATTTGAATGTCCCTACATTGTAACTGGAAGGAAATACGTATGCAGGCAATTTGTTCCACAGACGTAGCATGTGAATGAAGAACGAATTTTCTCTGTAATGCGTTTAGCAATTTACGGTCCAAACGACCACGAATGTATGAGAATTGTATGATGTACATCAGGCGCGGATCCAGGGAATACCCCTTCCCCCCAAAATGATAAATATATTTATTTCGCTAATAAACGATTTACAAATAATAAGACTTTATTTTATGCCACACTTTAGATGCTTTTTGCATTTTTGTGCTAACTTGATAAAGTCCAGAGACATTGAAATAACGATCTCTATTTGCCAGTTTTTTTATCACCTTAAAATTCAGAATTCCAAAAAAATACTAGAATTTTAAACTTTTTTCCCACAGACGGGGCAGCCAGTGGGGGGGTAAACCTAATTTGAGTGCGCTGAATTCAAAGGCGCTAACCGTTTTTTTTTCTTAGGTTTGCACTTGTTTTTGAGATATAATGTTATTTTAAAAATGGAGGACAACATATATTCCCTTAACTCAAAAACAGTTTAAAATATTTAAAAAAATATATAAAACCGAAATTTGACAACAAAATTGCCTATCAGCAACTCTAAATATGTTCTTAATTGGCTTAGTAGTTTAGAAAATACAAATTGTTATTTTAGAGTAATGCTAGGAACACAACTGGGACGAATGACGAATTTCGCCCAACATGATGAATACGCCGGTTAAAATTCGCTGTGTAAATTCGTCGTATGAAGCACAATAACGATGGAAAACAAAAACATCTGTTATAATTGATAAAGTTGAATGAATGAATGAAATGAATCAAAAAATTTCAAATTTTGTAAAATTAATTAAAACAATGAACATCATGTTCATTATGGTAAAAGCCTTGAAGTTTACCATTTTCAATTATAAATTCACTTGTATCCATTTTCTCAGTTTTTTAATTTTATCTTATTATAGTTGAACAGCTGATGGGATGACCATATGAAAAAAAAAATGGTTGCTAAAAAATTTAGCATTACCAAAAACAAAAAATTAAACACTATAAACATGTTTTATAATCTAATATGTTGGTTGGCTTTTTATTTTAAATGCAAAAAGTCAAAACTTAGCACTTAAAATAAAAATTAACTGTTTTCACTAAAACACTTGAAAACTAAAACCAAAATGGCCACATGGTACTGATTTGTTCGTCGTTCGCCGGCGTAAGAAATAGAAATAAATCTATTTCAAGTTCGTCGCGTACAACGAATTTCGATCGACGCTGTGCTGTGACTGTGTGCATTTTCATATACACCAATGTATGTAATTTTTGACGGCGAATATTCGCAGCGAAAAATTTGTCGTTCATCCCAGTTCTGTTCCTAGCATAATGAAAAAGCCACCAATTGGACGAGTTTTATGTTATAAAAACATTTCAGATGATTATTCATTGAAATTTTCTTATTTATTTTATAAAGAGATCAACAAAGAACATAATACCGCTCTTCAGAGGTTCGCTTTGCAGTAGATCAGAATTTGTAACTTACAACAACTGTTATTTTCCCATTTACTTCGACAATTAAAGTTATCAGACATGTGCTGGTGATACCATTTGCCGTCACTTAGATTTTAATTTATCCTGAATAACAATTCAAACTTATGACTCAATAAAGTTTAACTAAACTAATAAAAGTTATTAACTGAAGTAATAACGAAGTAAATAAATTAAAAGAAGACTTTCATTAAATTGGCACTTTATATTGTTGTAAGCCTTGAAGCAAACCAAATGCTACATGTACAATGAGCATGGGGTATCGCTAGCTTAACATGCAAAGGATCTAAGTATTTTTTGCCTTAATGCATAACAAGTAAAAAATATAACAATTATCTCGTTTTTTGTTGATGTTCGGCAGTAATGAACAAAAGCGCTAAATCCAATTTGTCACTTGAAAAATGCTCTCTATAAGAAGTATAATTTAATTATTTCCGTGAAATGATTAACCCCCGAATTTTGACTTGGGCTTTAAATACAAAATTAGTAAATTTTCCTTAAAATCTAAGTTGGATTTAAAATAGCTTTCTGTTTTACAATCTAAAATTATTTTTGGTAATTAATTGTAATAAAAGTACGGCAGCACAATGTAAGTGTCAAAAAATTATCGATAACTCAATAAAAAACAGCTGTTTAAACAAATTTGGAAACAAGTGAAATGGTGAACAGTTTAGAAAATAATAAATTGTTTTGTAAAAATTATTAAAATGGGTAGCAAAAGTGATAAAAGGACTCCCAATTTCACTGCCACAGAAGCTGATTACCTTTTGAAAATAATAAAAAATCAAATTATGAAAAAAAAACAGAACAAAACCAAACTAACAAAATCATATGGCAGTACGAAAAACTTAAATCGATTTTAAATGGGCACGGCAGGCCGTTGAAGTTTGATTTAAATAGCAACTGTTTGACTCAATTTTGTATTTAAATCAAATTAAAATTGAAATGGAATTTAAAATCCAAGTCAAAAATTGGGGGTATCAATCACATGTATTTAAAAAGTCGCCTAACTGCTTTTTAATAAATAATGTAAATTTTTTATTAAAAAACAATATGCCAGTATTATGGCAATCTTAGTGATGTAAATTTTTTTAGGTGTTAAAATTGTTTAAATTTATGTATAGTTTTCTACTTGTGATTAAAACTATTTTAAACTATTATTATAGATTTTACTAAAATGTTGTATTTCACAAAAAACACATTTTTTAAACTCCGTTCTTGAAACCATTAATTTTTTACCGTAATTTTAAATTACTCGATCTTTAACGATAATTTCTTTCACAGTATTGAAAAAGGGCGAAATCGAGCTTAAATTTACTGAGATATAGAAAAAATAAATTACTACTAAATATTGTTTTTTAGCGTAAGAAATAAGAAATATAATCAGAGACAAGTTCCAAGAAAAAGGCCTAAGTCCTTCAAAAACTACAAACTAAGCAATAAGAGAAACTCTAACTCCAAAAATATGTTATCTCAGCAAATGCAGACGGATTTTTTTCATTACGACCAGGTATATAAACAAAAATATAAAATAAAAATTTGTGCTTACAGAATTGAAAGAGGTTTGTGCAAAAAAGTTTGATTGTTTTTTGTCTCCTCTATAAAATTTTAAAATTATGAGATCACAGCCATTGCCTGTTAAGCCAGCGATATGTGTTTGTTAAAAATAAATTTACAAATAAATAAAACAAAGAAAAACCAATTGACTTTCCATTAAAATGTTCAACTTTTTGAATTCAGTTGACACTGAGACATGATACCACAATGTGTTGTCGTCATTTAGATCGCGTTTATCATATTATGTGATATTAAATGGTTTCTGTCGTATTTTTTTATTTATCTCATTAAATTTTTATGTACAATACACATTTATAATTTTCACCGCACTGTATCAGCTAAAACCAAGTGCAGTATAAATAGAGCAAAACAAGCCAGTATGAATGTGATATTCAAGAAAAATGCTTTGATGTGCTCAAGAGTACACATGTAAAGGAAACGCAGTCTGCAACAGAAGTTGCTTGAAAAAGATTCCCAAATGAGAGTAAAGGTACGTTCAGATTATCATATAACGGGATCGCTATTCTCTGGTACATGACCGTATCTTAAAATACACACCTACAATGTTCATAGTACTCTTACTTACTACTTATATTTATATCAAAAAGATCGTAGCAATTGATGATACTATTGCTGGTCAACTTAAGCAAAAAGAAAAGCTACGGATGCTTTCTATGCGAGGATCACTCTCTTCTCTAAGATTTGTGTCCTAATCTCGACTAAATCAGCAAACAAAATTTTCAGATCGAATGTTCTTGTTCCATTTAGATTCATGTGAAATATCTGATATTAAAACTATTTTCCAACAATTATTAGAAAGATTGAGATCATGACATGATCATGATTGAGATCACAACAACAAATGTTGTTTTTAGTTTAAAAAATAGAATAGAATTTATTGACAACAGATCATGTATGCTAAAATAAAAATTATGTATGTAATTACTTCGATTTCTTATAATAAGCAATACTAAGCTTACGGTTGGGCAGTATTTGAAATACATGTATTTGAAATACATGTATTTGAAATACGTATTTAAAATACAAATATGTATTTTGTATTTGTATTTTAAATACGTCTCATGAATGTATTTAGTATTTTAAATGCTGAGCGCTTGAGTATTTTGTATTTCAAATACTTGTGCTCTCAAAATAAATTTGTATCTAAAACAAGAGGAGAGAAAAATATCAATCAGATGCTGACCTGAATATTCAAACAAATAAAAGAATATATACGTTTATAATAAAAAAAGATCTTAAACTCAAGAAAATAATTATATTAAATTTGCACTGAATAAATACGATGGCATAGGATAGTGAATCACGGCCTTTAGCATGTGTAGGTGTTTCTTCAAGAACTCTACTGGCAACACTGAATTGAATACACCCTTCCTTGGTGCTTGAAATTTCATTGTAATCATGACTTCCATTTTTTTTTTTTTCTGAAATCGCCCTCTATAGAGAAAACAATTAATTAAATTAATTTATGTTAAACAGGAGTCTCATCAACGATTTCGTTAGCGAATGAACTACTGAACGAAGGTAAAGTTCTAGAACCATCGAGCCGACTGGTGATGGCGTTCAGTCGCTATCGTCTCCAGTTTACAAACTGAATATAAAAGATTTTACTAGTTTTTCAAGAGTTTCAAGTTTTTTTTTTATTCGGTAACCCATTTGATAGCGAAAGCAAACGTTTGATGCGAAGTTCCGAAGATCCGTCAATTAAATTCTCTTCTTCGGTATACTTTTACCAGAATATTCTAAATATTCATGGCAAGGTCAAGCTTTTTATACAATTAAATATCCACCTTTTAAAACTGCCCTCGTTTTTGGAATTTGCGAACACAAGTATGTGTGCATAAGTAGTTATCTATGAATACTTGAAATTTTCATTCAAACCACCACTAAATGGCTGCCATTTAACAACCCATAATTAGTTGATTTCACTAAACAAACAATAAACGCAATAAACAAAACCATTTCATTTCAATTCAATACTTCAGACAAAAAAGGAACAAATTAAAATAAATAAATGGACGAATTCGATTGAATAAATAAACGGCTGAATGAGTGAGTGAGTGGATGGTTGACATGGTTGGTTTTCTGTGAAGTTAAGTGGACGAATAAAGTGTACTGCTGGCTTTCTACTACATACTTACGTTTCCATATCCCGGCCAATTTCGAGCAACACATTTAAGACACTCATCCTGTCAATTGTTGTCAGTGCCAAACAACAGAATTAAAAGCAGCAGTTCATACAACTTAAACAAATAACGTGTGTTTGAGTTCTTTTTTTTTTTTTTTGGTATTGTTAAGTCAAGGATTATACGTAAAATGTATGTGTTTTTGTATGTTTGTATGCCCGCCTCTTTAACAAATTGTACCAGAATAATGCAAAACTGGTGAAACACAACTGAAAAGCGGTTTAAGGTTCTAGTTTATTAAATGTTCTGCAAAGAAAAAATAACTTGACTACAATAACCAAATAAAAACTTAAACAATGACAATCTCTCTTTTACAGCAAAAAAAAAAAAAAAACCAGCAAACCATTAAACTGAAGGACATTATAACAAATCACACAAACTTTTCTCTGTCAGGCCTTCATGCATGCATGACTACATGTCGTCTTAATGTTTTCTTTTTATTGTATGTACATATGTATGTTTGCACGTGCAATACAACAAACAAGAACAGTTCTAAAGTAAAATGTCACATTGTCAATTTTTCCAACATAGTTGTTGTTGTTATTGCATCGACTATTGACATCCCGAAATGCCGGTCAAATGAACAGCCAACCGACCAACCAACCATATTGTAGAGGCTTTTGTGGTTTTTATTATTTTGTGCAAATGGTCATTGTCCATACATACATACATACATACATACATACATACATGCATGCATATTTAATTGTATTTGTTTTTTGCGGCATGTAATTTGAAGCATATGTATGTAATTTGGATGTATGTATGTGCCTTGAATTGATGTGTGTGTTGTATAAATGATAATCCTTGTCCATATGTTTCAAAATCGAATTAAACCTAATCGCTATGTTGACTGACATCCTTTTTAGCCAATAATTAGAATATTCAATAAAAGTTGTTGAATATTCAATAAAAGTTTGTGTGTGGTGCAATGAAAACTGGTAGACTTCTGAGGTCGCTAAATGGCACTGTTTGTTTATTGGATAAACGGAAATAATATACACTAAAGCCACGACGAAAAACTGGAAAAATTCGATTTGTATCGATTTCTTCCGATTCGATCGTTTTTAAGTTGAAGTTACACAGTACGCTTTCTACGCGTCATCGCGTTTCACGCGGTTGTCTAAAAAGTAGGATCAATGCATTTGTATGTGACAAGTTACAGAGCACAAAGCGTAGAATGCAAAGACGCGCTTTTATGTCAATGTCAGCTGTTTTCAAGAACCAATGATGTGCCTACTCTGAACGTTATCGATAAATTCCTTTTATATCGTAAAATAATTTATAAAATCTTTTGCAAAAGAAAAACGTTTTTAATAAAAAAGAAAAGTTTTGTTACAAATTTTATAAACATTATCACGAATAAAAGAAATTGTAATTGTTTTTTACAACACTTTTTTCATTAACAAAATTTGAATTCGATTTATCGATTGTGTTTGCGTACGGAGTATCATCACTGTTATGTTTACAAATATTTTCAATTTATTAAAACAAGTGATATGGAAGAGAAACTAATAAATGCACTTAAAAATCATGAGCTTTTATATAACAAAACCTTGCTGCTCTATCGAAACAAAAATAAAAGAGCAGCTACTTGGAGTGCAATAAGCAAGGAGCTTAATTTACCATGTTTATGAGCTCTATGAATTCCATTAATTCTTTTAAAATTTCAATTTCACTTTCCATTTTGTTTAAATTTCTTTTGTATGTTAAAAATATTTGCACAACAGCTGATCAAAACAAAAAAATATGGCGCGAACTTTTAGTGTGAAAAGCATCGAACGCAAAAAACGTCTAAAAAGCATGAAAAGCGTCGACGCGCACGAAGCGGGCTATGTAACTTCACCTTTATTTCGATTTGCGTTGCTAAACATGGTGAAATTTTTTACTGCAACAATGTGGCATAAGTAGTTAAATTTCAAATATTCTTTTAAGTATTTTTCGATTCTACGGAAGAGTTGATTAGCATCAACGAAACGTCGGTGGCATATAGACGGCTGAAAATGGCAGAAAACATTAAGGTCTATTTTTAGACCTAAAATAATTTGTTAAAAGTCATTAACTCAAGTCCAAAAATATAGAGCGTTTTCTGTCTTTTTAAGCTATCTATATGCCAACGACATTTTGTTGGTGCTAATCAACTCATCAGTAGACTTGAAAAATTCTTAAAAGTTTGTTTGAAACTTAACTACTTATTCCATAATTCTCATTTTGTTTTTATTTATTTTATTTATTTATTTATTTATTTATTTATTTATTTATTTATTTATTTATTTATTTATTTATTTATTTATTTATTTATTTATTTATTTATTTATTTATTTATTTATTTATTTATTTATTTATTTATATCAAGAACACTTAAGAATAGAATTCTTTTATGGTTCATTAAAATGTTACATTGACACATATGGTAAAACGGAAAAAAAATATACAATAAAATATAATATATATATATAATAAAAAAATGTACTTATAAATCTTATACTAATCCAGTATTATGTAAACTTTATCACATTATTATAATGTGTAAAAGCGAAAAGGAAGATATACAAAAATAAAAAAAAGTAAAAGCAAATTGATAAATATTTAAGAAATATGCAGAGAGATTTGAATTTATTTATTTGAGAAAAAGTCAAAAAGTGCTTTAGTAAAACTGTTTTTTCCCTGAATGAGTTTAATATATGTATATTGGTAGACTATTCCATAGCTTAATAGCGTTAATGAAAAAGAATCTGGATGTATTGAGGTGCATGTGTCTTGGTGTTAAAAGTGTTATAATTCGAGAGGATGTACCAAAAGTGAGTTTTTCGTACAGATAGCCGGGAGTTTTTCTATACAATAATTCATACAAAAAATATAAACTTCTTATGGATAAATAGTCATTAAGTTCACAACCTAAAAGCATATTTCGCCATGACGAAACACTAGTGAATCGGGATATACCAAATACATAGCGTGTTGCGCTGTTGAACGCTACTTGAAGTTTGTGTAGGGACTGTGAGTCAAGCTTGCTATAAACTTGCGCCGAGTATGCAATCATGGGTAGTATGAGTTGCAGTACAAGCTTTCTTTTCAGAGCTGTCGGAACATAGCTGCCGGTCATTCTCAAATTTCGAAGAGTGAGAAACATACTTCTTACCACCATGTTAATAAGGTCTTTACAGGTTAGTGTAGAGTTAAGGTGAAATCCCAGATATTTTACTTTATTAACATACTTTAGCTCAGCCTTACCAAGATATATATTTGGGAATTCAATACAATTGAGTTCTCGCCTACATATCGGTAAGATAAATGATTTCTCAGGATTTACTACTAGTTTATTGGCCAAGGACCATGCACCAATTAAGACTAAGTCATCATTTAACCTATGACACATATCCTCAAGTAGACCAACACGATTAGATGCGTATAGCAGAATGTCATCAGCATAAGCATGCATTTTTGAATAATTTACCACAGTAAAGATGTCGTTCATGGGAGTTATGGAATAAGTAGTTAAGTTTCAAACAAATTGTTAAATTTCTTAATAAAGTAAATAATTTGAAATAATGCAAAGCATTAACACATGAATACATTCCAAGTAATTTGTAACGGCAAGTGTCAAATCTTAAATTGTTACTTTTGATTAATATTCATTAAATAAACAAAGAAAAGTAAATTTTAGCTAGGTGAACAAGTAGCTGTTTCGAAGTAGCCGCTCTTCTCATCAACACCCATATGAAACTTGGACGTGCAAAATTTTACAATTTTTAACACTGCCGCCCAAACTTGACTTATTTAGTCAATATTATTCTAATAAATGATTTCTATTATCTCTTTTAGAGGACAGATGTCATCTTAGAAGACAGTTGGTTTATACAGCTTTGTTGTGTAAACCAAGAAAATGTCAGCTAAGCAGTCATCCTCTTAACATGACTTACGCAGCGAAAGAAGGGCATTTTTATGAATGCACTAATGTCAATTATTTAATTTCAAACAAAAAACAAAGTTGAGGGAAAAAGTTTATTTAAATTAAAAGGTATAATTGTCATCAGCCAATAACTTTGTATACATTTAGTATGTGTCTGTACAATTTATATCATGCGGCTGATGGTAACTTCAGATTTCTGTGGTATGGCTGTATTGATTGATATTTTAAACTGATTAAATGCCACTTGTCGGCATGTATTTTATTTATTGCTCTGTTAATTATAGACCTGCAAGACAAACACACAAATCTCATTGTCGTATTTCTCATATTTACAAGTATACAAATATATGTATATGTATATTTTTTTGTTAGATACTTGTTAGCGACTTAGTAAGCAATTATTTTATATACACGAAACACCAAACACAAAACGCTTAGAATTTGTTTACCAATCAATACAAATTAGTTAATTAAAAAGTTTTGATTGTTTTAAAGACTTATTAAAAATTTAAAATGAATGAAAGGAGGAAAATATT
Organism: Sturmia bella; assembly: GCA_963662145.1. NCBI lineage: Eukaryota > Metazoa > Arthropoda > Insecta > Diptera > Tachinidae > Sturmia > Sturmia bella. Next base: position 25,228,917 of record OY759172.1, read on the forward strand.
AGATTCAAAATTGTAATTAAATTGTTAAACGTAACCAGCGCTGCCAAATCTGCCGATTTATCTGTTTTTTGAGATGAGAATGCTTTTAATTTTATTCGAATAAATCGGAGAAGCATTTAACTACAATCCGTCTAATTCATAAAAATTATATGTAACAGGTTTATAAAGCACTTATTTGACAGATTTTTCATACAAATATGTCAAATAACAGTCTTATAAGTCTGTAATAATTTTTATGAATTAGGTGGTTAGACGACAGCAGACAGCAAGCAGCAATATGTCAAAAATAAAATGCATGTGTTTAAATGAAAACGATTATTTTGACAGCAGAGCAGAGCAGCACAACTGCACAACAGCTATTGCTGCTGCTGCCAACTTAGGCCATTTTCTATTTTGACGGGCAGCAAATAAGCAAATATAGGGTTGCCATTATATATGTATATAAATTGGGCAAATTAGAAGAAAAACTTTTTTTTTTAATATTAAACACACAAGAACATTGCAAAAATGCAATAAACAAATAAAATGTATGTGTTTTTATAGTTTTTTCGTGATATTATTACATTTTTCATCAATAACTTCAATTTTATTCATTATGAAATAAAAAATGCGGCATCCCTGAAATTTGCATTGCTAAAATACACAGCTGTTCATTTTTAATATCAAAATTATTTTTTTTCGTTTGAGTTAATTTTTTGTGATATTTTATTTAATTTTTGGTATTAAGATGATGGTAAATATTTGTTTGATTTTCTGTTTTCATTTTTAATACTTTTTTTTTTTTTTTTTGTAAAAGCCCTCCTCATCATGGGTTATATTTACTGGGCGAACCCACCATCTTCGGTTTCTTGTACTATTCGTCTTATGGCCTTTATACACTTCAGCTGTAGTCTGAGCTATTTTAACAATTGTAGTGATAAAATTCATTAATTTTTCTTCGCTCATTTTTTATATTTTTAAGCTTTGAATTTGTAATATTTATAAAAACTTGAAATTGATTTACACATCAGCTGACTATTATGTTGTTGCTATCTTCAAAATAATTATGAAAACGACTTCAGAGCAGCATTTGAAGTCTGATGTCGCCTAAGTGTTTAGAGCATAATACCATGTTCATACATGCGCCTTTATTGAGGTAATCGCAATAAAATCCATTATTGAGCTCAATATTACATACAAAAAGTCAATAAAGTTATTGTTTAAAAAAATTGCTTTGAATATTGAGAAAAAGATGAAACACAACACTGTAAAAGATGTGTTTAATAAGCAAAAGTATACAATGCGAGATGAATGACGATATAAATGTCTACAAAAGCAAACAAAACAAAATAAATTATTTGAAAATATTTTTCACTTTTCTTTTTTTTTTCACTTTCTTTCAACAAAAACAACAACTTTTTTCCAGCTGTCAAATACTAATTGAGTTAGCGCAATATTTGTATGTATGAACGCAAAAAATATTATGTCAATAAACTGAATATTATCTCAATTAGAAGTGCATGTCTGAACAAGGTATAAGGCACAAATTCTGTAAAATCAAAACATTAAATTTGAAGAATATTCCATTGTGGAAATTCAATATGTTGTTGGGGACTTCAACAGTTACACTGAAATGGATTTCATCCAATTCATCCAGTTTTGTTAAGACCAGCACATCGAGGACTACACCCGTTACATCTGGACGTGAATCACGCGTGACACAATATTTTCAAGCCAACCGCACATCTCTAATCTGGACTACCCCAAGGTAGACATATTGCTCCGGTCATAATTTCGCTGTCTGCGTTCTTTAATTAATATCGGATGTAGCAATCATGTGAACTAAAGCCATCCGGTAGAAATCATTAGATGTAACCAAGCTGTTTCCAAATAATGTGAATTCAATTTATATTTGTTACGAAAATACATCAATTTCAACTGAATAGCGAGTTTTCTACCACAAGTTTGGCTTTGTTTACCTCAATTTAATCCTGGTAAATTCTGCAGCTTAATATAATATTTTCTAATATTGAAAAGCCATCTCAATTTCAATCGCGTGCCCTAAGTTTTGTAGCTGATTTTCCTAAAACACTATTTTTTTTTGAATAATAATTCCCAGCCGACGAAAAGCTCTTAAGCTAATACAAAGTAAAGGGAAACACAACCAGCAAGATCTTAAAACAACATCATGTAAAATAATCAAATAAAACAATCTGGTGTTTGGGGTACAAATCAATTATGTTGATTTAAAACAACAAATAAGTAAATAAACGTACAACTTAAATAAACAAATTTATGTAAATTTACTGGACTACAAGCAAGCAAGCAACCAACCAACCAACAACCACCAACCACCAACTTACCAGTCAGCCCCAAAACTCAACTCAACCGAACACACAGAAAATCTATCGCCAGGCCAATAACAAAAACATGGAAAAATTCTTCTAATACATTGTAGTTGTTGTTGCTATTTTACCATTTTTTTTAATATGAATAATGTCTAATGTTGTAAATAGTAATTTTTTCCCGTGTTTTTATTTCTTTTTTATCATTTCTATTTATTTGTATTGAATTTAAACTTTAACCTTAAATAAGCAAAAAAATAAAAAAACAACAATTTTCATTATTAGACATTTTGGCGGTGCATGGCAGAGGAGAATTGCAAAAACAAATGCATACATACCTACATACCACTAAATGCTTACGAAATCGTTGATGGTGAGTGAGAAAGCAACAGGGAGAAGAAATATTTATATTTAGTTGATCCTGTGTTTGGGAAAACACTTTGAAGAATTTTCTGATTTTCCTTTTATCTTTTCTTTTATTTTATTTTTCTATTAACAGGTGATAGTAAATGCTGTTGTTGTTGCTGGTTGGTTTACGGCGTGTGAGATCATCATCATTGCCGCTGTTGTCGTGATAATCTTTTGTTGAGTGGGTTGTCTCAAAAAAGTATCGTTGGTTTTCCAGCCAACAGCTAAAAAAATATGAAACGTTATTTGTTCGTTAAGTGATAGTTACAAATGTTTTTTTAAACACTTTAAAATCCAATCATGTTTTTCTTTTTTTTTTTTTTTGGTTTTTTTTTTTTTTTGCTTAAGAAAAAGATCAATTGGAGTTGATTTTAAGAGGGAATTGTAATGTGAAATAGATTCAACAAAATTACCGGGTTTTGGTTTGTCTTATCTTTATTTGAAATGTTTTTAGCAAATGGTTAGAGCTGCGGAGTGTTTGAAATCTTGCCAAGAAAGTTATGGGAGAGAACATTTGGTTGAAGAACTATGAACACATTGATAATAATCTCTTTGGAAATGCCAATATTGGAATTTAATCTACTGCCCGTAATATTTTCCTCTCGAAAACAGACAGTGTGTATATAAAAAAAAGTGTAACATACGCTGGTGTCGGACGTCATGATTCCCATTTTTTTTTTAATTCAGGGCCATTACAGACATATAAATGTGCACGATAATGCTAACAGGGTGCACTCCTCTCCACATTTGTGTGAAGGTAGAAGCAGTTAAAGCAGCTCTTGGACTACCTGATCTGCTCGCACTCAGGGAGGGCAGTTGCCCTGAAGTTTTTTTGCGATCTCAGAGAGAATGAATAAAACTCTACTATCATTCTCTAGGAACTTCAATGTTGTCATTAGTGACTGCGTATCCTGGAGAAATGAAATACGTGATTGTAAAGCAGGGTTCCCAACTCGGGTCTTTAAATGTCTCTGAATTGGAGGGTCATGAAATAGTTGGACCTAACTTTCAGAATGCGATTGCAATGGGGAAAGCAGCCACAGCTTTCCAGACAGAGGTCTACGCCCTAGAGCTTTGTGCTAGAGAATGCTTTCGTAGGAATATATCTAGAGCCGACATATGCATTCTCTCTGATAGTTAAGCAGCTCTAAGACCACTAACGTTTTACTCATTTTAATAAAGACTAGTTTGGGAATGTTACGAGCTTCTTCGGGCTCTGAGGAACAGACTATCTCTAGTTCTCGTATGCTACGAAAGGTCGGACTGCTTAACTGAAAGGAGCACAGTGAGGTCTTTTAGAAGGGCTAAGCCATTCTGCGGGGCACAGTAATTAGTGGTTTTTAATCTGTTTATTGGTTTTACATCAAATGTAAATTCGTTTGATCAGATAATATTTGCAAAAATTATGAGTCACCGTGCGTTATAACAGGTGGTTCAAATTTCATTATTCTTGAAGGCTGGCTCCTGCCATATGATGCATTCAAACAGTGTTTTATAATCAGATGGCGCGATCTAAAGATGAAGATTTATTGCCTTTTTGCGCTTGGCCCCACTGGGCAAGGCTTTTCAATTCAAATCTTTATTCAAAATTCGTAACAGTGATGGTCACAAAATGTTCAGTTGTTGGGCACGGCAACAAGTCGAGGTTGACGCCATCTGTTCCACACTATCGCGAATAGCAGAAATATTTTTCGGAGAAATAACTCGGCGCTTTCATGTGTCTTACAGACCCGACTTGCTGAAACTTACTCAAAATTCTCTCGACTGTGGACGCATTTGGTCCATTATGCTGACCAAAAATATCAGAAAATGCATTTTGATTTACACATTCATTTTCTTAAAAGGCTTCAACGGTTGAATTTGTCAAACTCTCAAATAAAGAAATATGTATTATTAATTTAGCTTCAACCTTATGATTTACAGTTGCCAATCATTTCATCAGGTTTTTAGTTCAATTTTTACTTCCTACGAATTGAGAAAAAATTGTTTTGTGGTAAAAATATTTTTAAGGTAGATAAGAAAGCAAAATTGAAGACTTACTGTCTTGGGAACATATGATGGCCGTTTCACGTCTGCCACGATGATCATCAGCACCCAAAGGGCTTCGAATTCAGGTCATGATTAATTGCATACTGTTTTTAAGTAACAGATCTTAAGGTACTGTCACACTTAAGCTTTTGATTGTCCATTTTTGCAAAAAAAAAAGTTATTTTAGGCAAATACACACATATAAGCAAAGTAAAAATGCATGCATATACATATCTACCGATAACAAACAGAAAACAACAACGAAAGGAAAAAACAGAAGAAAAAAACTTAAGAAGATTGAATTTCACAACAGCATACGAGTGTTTGTTTTATTTGCTGAACGAGTGCAAATAAAATTTGAAGCCAATTTCTGTTTGATATGCAAAATTTTTGTAAGCTCAAATAATTGTACGTTATAAATTTTGTTGTTGTTCCTTGATCAAACAGATCTTTAAAATATACTCTCGGGAAATTTAATGTTTGTACGCTTTTTGCCCAATTTTTGCTTTTCCTTGATGTTTGTTGATGTGTCTAGATGTGCATTTATAGTTGGTTGTATCAATGTGCTTGGCCAAAACAAGAAAACAGTGGTCCCATTATTTGAGGGCTAATATTTGATAGTTTGACCGTACCTTAAGTCATCTCCTCCACTGCTGTCTGTGTAATATATTTAATCCTATTGATCAACTTTACATGTTATTACTGTCTAATCAACTAATCAATAGAAAGATTGAAATATATTTTATATTTTTTCACACAACATCCAATCGTTAGTTGCGTTAGTTGCTGTTGTACAAGGTGGCGCAAAAGTAATCCTCCTATCAGAAAATGCTATAAATTTTGCGATTGGCCCCTAATGTCAGTTCTGTTTTGACATTTGTGTAGTAAACACATGCGAAATACACATTAATAAACAATGTTATGCTACACTGCTCCAGAACGCGGAATATTGGTGACTACTTATTTGACCAATAATCGGTCGGTGACTTTGGATGAGGCCCATTTCCATCTTAGCGGGTACGTAAATAAGCAAAATTTACGCTTCTGGGGCACTGAAAATCCGCGTGTAACCCACGAAGAGCCATTACACCCGCTCAAAGTGACTGTATGGTGTGCTGTTTTCGCTGGAGGAGTCATCGGACCTTTTCTCTTCGAAGACGTCGCACAGTGGGGGATTTTGCAAAAAAATTGGAAATAATTCTGCCGTTTCTAAACGGATGGCTCGATTGCAATGAAATTTCAGACAGGCATAAAAGAGGTGTATTCAAGCTAAAGTTTTGAGATTGGACTATATAGCGTTTAAGTGGGCGTGTCCACGCGCCCCCAAAGTGGGCCACCTGGGGTATGTGAAAAATTAAAAACGATCTAATTTTTTCATTTCCAATTCTTTTGCAAATATTTTTTATTTTTAAATTCTTCTAGTCAAGGCCTACAAAAAATGTCGCGACACGTATATATTATCTCTTAAAGTTTTCGAGATATTAAAGTTTTAAAAATTAAATTTTCGTGTTTTTACCAACCCTGGTCCAGTATTTTCACATTTTTGAGCTCAAATCCTAACCGATTTTTCAAAAATAAGTTTTATTAGCTTGCCAGTATTTTTTTCAATACTATAAAAAAAAATTGAGCAAAAAATCTTTTATAAAGAAAAAGTTATATTCAACACAATTTAAAAATTCAAAAAAAGTCAGTTTTTAGCATATTTTTAGGGCAAAAAGTAACTTTATTGTTTTTTATTTCTGGAAGAACTTTCCAAAGTAAAGTATATGTTGTTTATATTTTTTTAAAAGCTTATTGTTAAGAAAATATTTTAAAGAAAAAAAAATTTGAAAATTATGTCCTGTTGCGTAAGGGTAGCATCCTAAAATTAACCCATTTGTTTAGACAAAACCGACTTTAGCCCAAAATTTCTAAAATCGCACGCCTCTAACCTAAATATTTTTACTTGTTTTTTATAGTTATAAGTATTTTTTAGTTTTATGCAAATGGAATTTGTCGCCCCAGGATATTTGCTGGAATGACAGCAAAAAAACTAAAAAATCCCATTTTTGGGAATTTTTGAAAGTTTTTTGGGAATTTCGGGATTGGTATTATTTTTTCCCTACATTTTGCCAATAATTTTTATTTCTTTTATAAATTCCTATATTTTTGCAAAATTTTGTAAAAAAATATAAATAAATGAAAATTTTATAGGCATTTCAAAAAATTTTATTTCTCAAAAACTTTTATTGAAGGACGTTTTTTTCTGTATTTTTGCAAAAATTGTTTTAAAAAGTTTTAAATTTCTAAAAAATTTAATAATATATAAACTAGAGGTAATTACCTAACTAATAATACATAATATGAAACCCCCTTTCATTTTAAGGGTATGAAATTAATGGGCTACAACTAACCTATTTGCAATGAAAATTTCCAAAAATTAGTACTGATTCAGCGTTTGGGAATACAAGGGGTGAGGCACTGTTTATTTTACGCAGTATTTTCTATTACGCAGTAGCCTTATTACGTTAGTATAATCTTTGAATATTTGTTTTATTGCTTTACCTGGTTTGCTTTAATAGGTAGTATTACCTGCAACTAATACGAAGGGTACATTTCTTTTTATCCCTATTTATTTATTATTAAAGGCTAGACATTTCAGCTAAACATACCTGAATTTATGGTAATTAAGGGCTGATGTATTCAATTGTTATTGTTTTTCAAAAACGTTTAAGTAATAATAATATCATGTTTGCATTTTCGAAAATTGAAGTACAACTGACACAATAGCCTGAACAGCCACTAAGTAATTAGAGTGTTAATACCACCTTCGCGTGTTTCCTTTATTGATCTACCTGTTTCGCTTTAATACGCAGTACTACCTGAACTTATGCTTATATTTAGTGATCATATGTAAATATTTTGTATACCTGAATACAATTTCGATGGTTATTATACATGTATGTGTAGGCGGGGAAACTAAAAACAAAGTCAACCTTTAGAGATAAATTAATCTTTAAAAATAGTTAGCGAGACAGTTGGCGCATGGTATAAAATATCTCGCAATTAATAGTTGGCATCATTAAAAAGTTGACGATCATGGCCATCACACTAAAACACATCGATTTATATTCAGTTTTATACAAAAGTGCAAACTTACAGCAACAGAAAAAAGTCAAATTTCTACTTGATTATATTGAAGAAACATATACAACTAAAGTAGACAAAAAGGATATTTGCAAAATTGAGAATTTTGTTTAAGGCATTCGAAAAAAAATGGAAAGCTGTCAACAGCTCTAATGCAAAATTTAGAACAAAATTTTCTGATTGGTTGGAGGTATCTATACAATTCCCAATTTCCTTATCTACTCCTGGCGCTAAATGTAAGGAATATGAAGACTTAGGCCCGAAGTCAAAGCAAGCACGCTTAACAACAAATCTTACAACCATGTCTACCGAAGAAGTTACAGACACATTTAATGCGATGCTAAAAAAGAAAGATCAACCCATGGATGCTGTGAAAATTGCAAATGTTCTTCCGAATGCATCACCTAAAAGGCTTAATCGTATTGTTAAGAGCATTCCAACACCATCGTTTAATTCAGCTTTCACAGAAGAAGAAGCCATTGCTCTTATGTTGCAGCTTCAACTTAGTCGTGATAAATATATAATATTGAGAAAAGCATTGAAAGAAAAAGGAGTTGAGGTTTTGCCATCATATGATGCTCTGCAAGAAAGGAAGAAGAGCATTATACCCACTGGTATTACAGTTTCTGACCGAAAAGTTACTGTTGGAATCTCATCTCTTCTAGAAAACACAGCATCAAGGATAGTTTCAACACTTACTCCAGAGCAGCTAAATAAAATTAACCACAGCGAAGTGAAACTAATATGTAAATGGGGATGTGATGGATCGTCGTTACTTTCAGAATACAAGCAGCCCACTGAAGGTCACTTATTATCTGATTACAAAGGCGTACTTATGGCATCAATGGTTCCATTACGGCTTCGAAAATATGCTGACAAGGACTCTCCATCAACTAGTTTCGAAGAAGACATTTGGATAAATTCAACTCCTGGATCTAAATCATTTTGTAGACCAATTACTTTCGAGTATACTAAGGAGACAAAGATTGCAACTCAAGAACTTGTACATCATATTGAATCGGAAATTAAATTAATGCAGCCCATTTTGATCGAAATAGAGGACTACTCTTTCAATGTATCGTTTGATATGAGATTAACGATGATTGATGGTAAAGTTAGCAATGCTTTAACAAAAACGTCATCTACTTGGAGTTGTTCTTTATGTGGAAAAACGAAAAGTCAATTCTCAAATATGTCATCAACTACAAAGGTTAATGAAGACGTTCTTAAATATGGAATATCTCCTCTACATGCTCGCATACGTTTTCTGGAACATTTTCTACATATAGCTTATGATTTGAAATACAGAAGTAGCCTTGAAAATGTAAATAAATCAGTAATTAAAAACGACGAGCTAAAGATAATGAGAGCTAACGAAAAGCAAAGAATTCAGGAGGAGTTTAAGCAACATACCGGATTAAATATTGATAAGCCACTAGTGGGATATGGGAGTACAAATGATGGAAACACGGCTAGACGATTTTTTAGCAATTTTGAAATAACCTCACAGATTACCGGAATTAATATGGAATTATTGCAAAAAGTTAATATAATTTTAACAGCAATAAACAGTAAACATAAAATAAATGCAGATAAGTTCGGCGAGTACTGTGCAGGCGTTTCGAGACTGCTTCTTAACTTATACCCCTGGAAAGATTTCTCACCAACAGTACACAAGGTTTTGTGTCATGGAAAAATAATAATGGAACATCATATACTACCACTCGGAGAGCTCACAGAAGAACCTCAAGAGTCTAGAAACCGTGATTTTAAACATATCCATCAATTTAGCTCCAGAAAGTGCTCCAGACAATCTCAAAATCAGGACATATTTCAGAACCTTATTTTGTCCTCAGATCCCGTCTTATCACTTATGAGAAGGAGATGGATCTGCTACAGAAATTTGACATTTGATTGCAGTAATGAATTCAAAGATTTGATGTATCTGCTAGATCTAGAAGAATTTGATACGGATTATTTTGTAAAGTTAACGTAATTGTATATTTGATTGATTGATTGACTTTCGTATTCCCAAACGCTGAATCAGTACTAATTTTTGGAAATTTTCATTGCAAATAGGTTAGTTGTAGCCCATTAATTTCATACCCTTAAAATGAAAGGGGGTTTCATATTATGTATTATTAGTTAGGTAATTACCTCTAGTTTATATATTATTAAATTTTTTAGAAATTTAAAACTTTTTAAAACAATTTTTGCAAAAATACAGAAAAAAACGTCCTTCAATAAAAGTTTTTGAGAAATAAAATTTTTTGAAATGCCTATAAAATTTTCATTTATTTATATTTTTTTACAAAATTTTGCAAAAATATAGGAATTTATAAAAGAAATAAAAATTATTGGCAAAATGTAGGGAAAAAATAATACCAATCCCGAAATTCCCAAAAAACTTTCAAAAATTCCCAAAAATGGGATTTTTTAGTTTTTTTGCTGTCATTCCAGCAAATATCCTGGGGCGACAAATTCCATTTGCATAAAACTAAAAAATACTTATAACTATAAAAAACAAGTAAAAATATTTAGGTTAGAGGCGTGCGATTTTAGAAATTTTGGGCTAAAGTCGGTTTTGTCTAAACAAATGGGTTAATTTTAGGATGCTACCCTTACGCAACAGGACATAATTTTCAAATTTTTTTTTCTTTAAAATATTTTCTTAACAATAAGCTTTTAAAAAAATATAAACAACATATACTTTACTTTGGAAAGTTCTTCCAGAAATAAAAAACAATAAAGTTACTTTTTGCCCTAAAAATATGCTAAAAACTGACTTTTTTTGAATTTTTAAATTGTGTTGAATATAACTTTTTCTTTATAAAAGATTTTTTGCTCAATTTTTTTTTATAGTATTGAAAAAAATACTGGCAAGCTAATAAAACTTATTTTTGAAAAATCGGTTAGGATTTGAGCTCAAAAATGTGAAAATACTGGACCAGGGTTGGTAAAAACACGAAAATTTAATTTTTAAAACTTTAATATCTCGAAAACTTTAAGAGATAATATATACGTGTCGCGACATTTTTTGTAGGCCTTGACTAGAAGAATTTAAAAATAAAAAATATTTGCAAAAGAATTGGAAATGAAAAAATTAGATCGTTTTTAATTTTTCACATACCCCAGGTGGCCCACTTTGGGGGCGCGTGGACACGCCCACTTAAACGCTATATAGTCCAATCTCAAAACTTAAGCTTGAATACACCTCTTTTATGCCTGTCTGAAATTTCATTGCAATCGAGCCATCCGTTTAGAAACGGCAGAATTATTTCCAATTTTTTTGCAAAATCCCCCACTGTGCGTCGGGGGCCAAATGGTTACTGTGAATGGTGAGCGCTACAGAGCAATGATCAAAGAGTTCTTTTTGCCGCAACTTGATGAATTGGAATTGAAAAACATGTGGTTCCAACAGGACGGTGCTACGGCACACACTGCACGTGCCACAACCGATATGCTGAAGGATACATTTCCCGGCCGCCTAATCTCCCGTTTTGGCGATTTGCACTGGCCAGCTAGATCGCCTGATTTGACCGCTGCAGACTTCTTTTTGTGGCAATCAACTGTGGCGGCGGCCATTTATATGACATCATATTCTCGACTTGATGTAAAAAAATTAAAAGACCAAATAAAAATAACCCACAAGAAGAATCAAAGTTTTTCTTTTTTTTTTTTTAATTACAGCCAAAAAAACATCGGAAGGTTATTTTTGCGCCACCCTGTATTAAGCGATGACAGTCCTCTCAAACTTTGCACGGGGCCCAGCGTTGTAAACATTGATTTAACCTTATAACACAAATTACTGTTAAAACAACACACACTTGCTTAACAAGTAATACAACGATACAAGGCGTTTATGAATTTGGCAATTATGTGTATCCCTTTTAACTAAGCCTATAATTGTTTCCATTATAGTTCTAGTTGCACTTTTTCTTCTCCCTTAGAATAACAGCTATTTAAATGATATATTGACACTTTTTGCATGCCTGTCCGTCTGCCTGCCTGGCTAAATGACTGAATGACTGTTTGTCATTTGGTTCTGCGAAGGCATATTTTCCTGTCAATTATGGGTTTTAAGCATTTAAGGTTTTCCGAACATTTTTTAGTGACATTTTCTGTCAACCTGTATACATATGTATGTATGTATGTATTTGTATCCTTGTGACAATTTAAGCCAAAATAAATATTCAATTTGCAGCAAATATCCAATTAATAGTTGGCAAAAGTTTGATCGATTTTTGGTGATAAATTTGTTGTTGAAAGTGTTTTTTTTTTTTTTGTGTTAGAATTCGCTGAAAAAGGGAAACTAAACAACAACAAATGCTTAAACTGCATTTAAATGCTCAAATTGCCTTTATGGACAATTTTTTACTCATAAAAATATTTTTTATCTCAAATATTTCATCAGCGTAGCCAGGCGGTGGTGCATAGATTTATTGCAGCTGATTTTATTTTATAACATTTATTTCATTTTATTAAAATGCTTAAAATCCAATTAATGGTGTGTGTAAATTTGCAAATGAAGTTAATTGTGCGAAAATTATTGCGTGTTGAAACTACACACAACAACTGCGAGTAACTTTTGAAGTTAAAGAAAATGACGGAAAACCCAAATAAAAGCAAAAAAGATTTTAATTCTTATTTTTTATTTTTGTTGCATTGTACTTTTTATTTCTGTTGCAACTTTAATTGGAAAAGCGTGATGTTGATGTTTGTTTACAAGCCAACCCCAACAACGAACCACACAAACTCTCAGCAGATTAAAGGAAACATGCTTGCAAACATGCTACAGACAGGCCTCGACTTACTCTGTTTACTAAGACCCAACAAATACAGTCAGTCCTATATCGAAATGGAGAAAGTGAAGCACCGTGTAAATCGAGGCTTACCTTTACCTTTTAAGCATTGCCACGGGTAAAATAGATGGATTCATATAAATTTAAATGAATACCTGCGCAAATAGAGATAGTAGTAGCATGCAACTTGCATAGAAATACAAATACAACACTTATGCTTTAACATTTCCCAGCACCACCATCATCATTATCATCGTCTTCTGCTCGACAGGCAGCAGAATCATTCGAGAGTAAGACAGCCAAAAAAGCAGGCAGGCAGGCAGGCAACTTTTTTTCTTAGTTGCTTACTTACTGGTGTAGTATCAGTTAAATGTTATCGTCAAAGTTTAAACATTGAACAAGCCACCATTTTGCTGCGATAAATAATTCCTTTTTTTAAATCTGCACAGCACAAAGAAACCTAAAGAGCTGAGACAAGAACCATATCATGTCCATAACAATACTCTAAAAGAAAGTATATGTAGATATGTGCTTATGAAAGCATGTACAAATCAGTGTTCCCAGGTCAATGTATTTCTTCCCCCCAGAAAATTTTTAACAAGCCACCATTTTGCTGCGATAAATAATTCCTTTTTTTAAATCTGCACAGCACAAAGGAACCTAAAGAGCTGAGACAAGAACCATATCATGTCTAGAACAATACTCTAAAAGAAAGTATATGTAGATATGTGCTTATGAAAGCATGTACAAATCAGTGTTCCCAGGTCAATGTATTTCTTCACCCCAGAAAATTTTTAAAATCCCTAAAATTCAATGTTTTTCTACAAAACCCCTAAAAATTTTCGTGAACATTCTGCTTTAGTCTGCGAATCACCAACATTAAGGCATTGACAATGCGGAAAATGCATAAAATTGTTAAACTTTTCCCAAGAAGGAAAAATTAACTGATTATATGTAGTTTTCAGTGCATATGTTATGATTACGGGCGTATGTATATTTATTATAAATTTTCGATTTATTTGTATTCACATATTTTGAGATCTAAGTACATATTTATGGGCAGCTGGAAATTGTTATCTGCGTATCTAGAAACAATTAAGTTTCTCCAAAAATATTAAGAGTTTTATAAACTTCTTCTTCGCTCTTTACGTTCTTTTGACATTTTCATAAAGCGAGTTTCAATTTTATCAAAGATTCTTAGATATTTTAATTTTCCCAATTCTTAAGAAACGGAAAAAATTCAAAGAAATGACCCATAAGGAAAAAATGCATTCAACTCAACAAAAAAAGTACTTAACCAGTTGCAAAATTCTGTACTTGAAGGTACCAGATGAACATAAAATATGTCATTTAATTTTACTTTAAAAATCGTTAAATTCTTCAAATTTATCAGTTGAAAAATCTTCTAACTCCTGCCATTTTACAGTTCAACCAAATACAGAAATCCCCTAAAAATACCCCAAAAATAAATTGTTTCCCCCTAAATTTCCCCCGAAAGAATTTAACACTCCAAATTCACCCCTAAAAGAAAAAAAGCCCTAAAGGGGAAACCCCCCTAAGCTGGCAACACTGGTACAAATATAGACTAATTCAAATGAGAAAATAATTGGTTTTCCATTGTAATTCAAGTTAAATATCAAAAATTGAGATAAATATGGGACTGACTCGCACAGCAAGGGTTCCGTACTACCGTGCAAGACAGAGGGTACCTTTTATAGATTGTTCTGCAGTTTTTAACTTTTTAATTTTTAACATTTGTTGTTCTAGATAATACAGTGTAAATACCAAGCCTCTATCTCTTACAGCTTAAAAGTTATAGATAATTTTCAAACCAAAGGAAGTCCCCGTGTATGAACATCAATTAAAAGTTAACTTTTTTCTATTTTTGCTGTTGTCATAGCGTAACTTTTTTTCTCCTGCTAAAAGCTATCGAAGTACCGACAAATATCTGTCCTTCCAAATCGATCGCTCTAGCCTTGTATTTATATGCATGTATGCGTGTACGTTAGGTCGGCTCGTATGGTATGGACAAAAATGTATCGATATTAAAGGAAAAAGTGCCACTACGACATATCAAAAGAATAATTTTCGAGGCGCTCAAATTTCACTTTTTTTTAATTTTTCTCAACTTTTATTTTATTAATTTCCCTATTTTTTAATTTAAGTCCACCAGTAAAGGCTTTAGAACACCTGCCTCTACATAATGCGGTACTGTTCGGTTCAGCAAGCGAACTATTTTACCTTTTTTCATAAGTTTTAATTTTTAATTTGAGTTCAACGGCACAGGCGTAACAACACTAGCCTTCACATAATTTGGTTTCACTATATGGTTCAGCAAGATGGAATTTTTTGCCAACTTCATTCGATATTTTGAAGGTAACCAAATATAATTATTTCTCCCCAATATATTTTTCGAAAACACCGACTCTCATAAAAAATACACAGACATTTTTTTAATCAGACGCTTGATATGTCGTAGTGGAATTTTTTCTTCCTCATGCCAAAAAGTATCGATGGCATGCAAATATCGGTTACCAATGCCCAGATAAGAAAAATCGACCTGTTGTTTAAATATTCAAAAACCTGTTGAAAGTATTGTGTATCCAAATGATAATTATTGAGCCATGAAAAGTAGTAGAATTCATCAGCACTAATTTCAACACTGGCACTGGGACTGGTATTCATAAAAAATAAAATAAATATGAAAAACTTTTTAGAAAAAATTTTATATTAAAAAAAATTACTTAAATGTTCTCCCAATTGAGAATGATTTTATTATTATGAATACCGGTACAAAAAAGTCTCCCTGGTTAAGAGACACAATGTTATAATCAACATTTTTATAGCACACAGCTCCTCTCTTAAAAACCGTTTATAAAACGGTTTTATGCACTACTCTTAGTTTGGACAAGAATCTATACAACATTTCACTAACTAAGCATTCACAATAACGATTTTTTGAACGCAACGTAGTAAAGACAAGCACAAAAACAACTTTTTAACTCTTTATTGCAGTGCTCTGTATTTTGTGGTTTTGTTCTCAAATAGGGGATTTTTTCGTAATTGAGAATACAAATATCACTAAAATCCCCTTGGGATTTTTTGGGGAAAAATATTACTATTTCTGGCTGGGTATTTTTGGGGATAACATTTTTTTTAGCGATGTAACGTATTAAGGTTTTGTCTTATATGTTTATGTTTGGCCAAATTTATGTATTGGAAATTCATTTGTTTACTATTGCCGATATACAACGTAATTATCACATATGTACATACGAATTTTTGTGTTGCATGCCTAAAATTGTGCTATCAATTATGTATTGTAAATATTAATTCGAAAAATTAAGAAACTATTTCAACATATTTTTAACGTATTTATCAATGGCTGCATATGCAGTGAAATTGAAACAACGTGAAAACTCAAACACATGAATGACTCGAAAACGTGAACACTTTTATATTTATGTACATGCACTACTCTAAAACGCAAACCATGTCTAAAAGCTCTAAAGCGTGAACAAAGTTTAACCATCGTTTGCGTTTTATTTTTAGAATTTACAGTTCATTTTTTTGGATTTTGTAAATTGCAAAATAAACAGAGAAAGAAAAAGCTCATTCTAGGTTTAAATTTTTTTTTACTTGATTTTAATACGAAACGTACTTGCAATTTAATTACGCATAATACATGTACTTAATTATTATTAAAGAGGATCAATCCTGTTATGGCTTAAAATGAGTACGAAATTCTTAGTTATATTTGTAACCAGCACTTGTGTATACTTGTATAAAAGTATTGCATTTTGTTTCAATTTTTTAATTGCTGCGCTAGCTGAATTGGTAGAATGGCCATACTGAAAGTAGTTGGCTTCCAGGTTCAAATCAGCAAGGAGATAAAATAATTTATTGTTATTGAATTAAGGAAGTAAATAGCAGGGATAGTTTTATGTGCAGATTTGGGATTAAATAGACTTCAAAAACATCGAATAAAGTGCACAATCAATCATCATCAGACTTTAAGACAAATTAAATCCTTCCGTACTTAAATCAATTCTAATCAGTGTCAAAAGTAACCAAAAGTAACTAGGTATAGTAAATACGAATGTTTTTAAATCGAATTTCGGTTTTTGTATTTTTTTCAATATTTTAAACCGTTTTTGAGTTAAGGGAATATATGTTGTCCTCCATTTTTAAAATAACGGAATATCACAAAAACAAAAGCTATTCTAAAAAAACGGTTAGCACCACTAAATTTAGCGCATCCGAATTAGGTTTACCCACTGGCTGCCCCGTCTGTCGGAAAAACAAAGTTTCAAATTCAAGCACAGTGTAATTAATGCGTAATCGCCCTTTAACTTTTTATTTTTTTTTTTTCTTCGATGGTGATTTTTTTTTACTTCATTTTATTTAATTATACATTTATATCTCTGTATTATCTCCCTTTTTCAATTCGCTTTTTTAATTTTTGTACTGTAAATCGTATGCTGAGATTCGAATGTGCAACATCTCGACTTGAAAGCAGCTACCGTTCCCCTCTCAGCCATCGCAACAATTAAAACAATTTCAAGAACAATCAATTTAAGTAAAGAGTATGTATAATACAAATGTATGTAGAAGTCAAACTATGGATATGTATACACTTATTAACAGCTTGGTTCCTTCATGTGAGCCAAAATCCGTATTTATTTGTCGATAGTTTTTTAAGCAACTGTACAAATCAGTGAAAATTAAAATTGCATTCATTTTGTCATTTAAAAATAACTACACTGATTACTTCTGGAATTAGCTACGGTAAGTTACTGCAAAAATTTTCTGAGTGTATGAGTATATTTAGTGTACTATGACTTTTACATAAAATAATATTATTTTGTGAAACTAAAACTTTTAATTCTGAGTGTTAATAATTAATTAAAATGATAAGGCAGTATTTTAAGATTTATTGTATCAGGTCAAAATATATAATTTTTTTTGTATTGTTGTAAATCTGTAGTAGTGTATCTGGATTATATTATATGGAAATATTTTTTTTTGTATTGTATCTGGATTAGTTAAAAACTGTCAAGTGGCAAAATGCACTATTTGTTCGTTTGAGAAAAGCTCTAGGAATAAAAACATTTGCTAGCAACACACTTTGTGGGCCAGGAGTTTGAAACACATTACGCTCATTGGGTCTACCTAAAATAGTGCACAATTTCTATTTATTATACTATTTGCTTGAAGTTATTACTTGGAAGCTGTTTTTTGCCCTCAGTGTACTTTTCTGCTATAAAATGTTTACAGTTGAAAACGTGAACAAATGTGATAACTTGAACACGCCGTGCTAGAAATTAGTTCACGTTTTCGATAGTTCACTGTACTGCCATGGGTATAAAAAATATATTATTAGGGAGCAAAAGGAAAGTGCAAAAGCTATTTCTAAGCAATTTGAAGGATGATTCAAATCTTCTTCATATCAAGTGGCTAACGACTCAAAAAATATGTGCTGGTGTGTTGCTTCCAAGACATCGTTAAGGTCACAGAAAAACAGATCTAAAGGTTACAGATGGATTTAGTCAATTAAAATAATTTACATACATTTATATTAAATTACTTTTCTGGCTCAAGTTCAACACTTGGTTTGTCACTTTTTAAATCAATATTACTTAATTAAGTAATGAAAAGTAAAATTTTTATAGCTAGGAGAACAACCGGCTGTTTCTGGGTAGCGAAGAACATCCTTCATCAGCACCCTATGAACTTTGGACGTGTCAAATTTCACAGCCGCTTTAACCACTCGGCAACCAAAGCTCACGCAATTTTACTTTCTATTTTTATACTTAATTAACATTAACCAAATAATTTACATATATTTTATTTATTACAAAAGTGGGGACTTAGCGGACAAGAAGAAATCATGATACAACTGACAAGGTAGCCTTTTCGCTACAATAAGAACAACTTCAATAAAAATAACATGCATTTTGTTTTTGTACAACTTATGCAAACTGTCAAAAAGTCGCCGCTTCTACATTTACAGAAGAGAGATGCACTGAGCTTACGCGGATTAGCTATCTCGTTTTGGCTGCCTTTCATCTCTGCAATCTCTAGACAACCTAAAGTAGTCAGTTGATTAACGGTTTATCTGACGAGGCTACCTTGTTAATTGTATCATGGAAGAAATCTATTTTGGGCCATTTTGGTGATGAAGAATTGAAAATTCGGGGCTTATTTCTAAACAAATGCCATTAATCACTGCTGCTGCATGAGGATTTTACACTTTTAATCACATCACCTTCAAACAATTTAAAACACAGCTCGTTTTCAAATCATTTATTTTTCCTTTACTTTTTTAAATGTTTTATTTATTTATTTATTTTGGTTTTATTATTTGTTAATTTTTCCTTGCAAGTTTCCATCATATATTTATGGTTTAATTAATAAAAGAATTTGTTGTTCTTTCTTTATTATATATCATACATATCGAACATTAATTATTTGTTTTTATTTGAAATAATTTAATTAATATTGTTTATTTGTTTCATAATGCATGCAATTATTGATATAAATTTAAGTTTTAAGGTTAAAATCTTTGTTTTAAATATATATGTATTTTCTGCATTTAGCTGCTTATGAAATAAATAAGTCGTTCGGTTTTATTATAATACAACATATTTATGTATATGTACGAGTATGTTTCTTATGATGCATATTTTGCAGTTTCATTAAATATTTAAATACGTTATGCACTTCACAAAGAGAATTTGAATAATTCCTTAAAAAATGTTAAAAAATATTTTATTTTATTATAGTTTTTCTTTAAAGAAATTACACATGCAAAATTTAGTTTGTTTTTTTTTATTATTTACTTACTTTCAATGTAATGCAATTAATCGAAAAAGAATTATTTATAAATATACACACAGACAATTGCATCAAAATTTTTCATTTTTTTTTTCTTTATGTTATTTACATCAAATACTTTTAATACTTTTGGTACGATTTTATACATTTAAGAGACTTTGTTTGTAACTTGTAAAAACTGAGTGTGAAAATTTAAGACATCTTTGCTTTTTCTTAAATAATTGCAACTATACATACACACATACATACATATAGTTTCACACGTTAAAATGTTTGAAGACATAAGCACTTTTAAAATTAGATTCGTTAACAACTTGTGTCTCATTTCGAGATTGAAGATTTAGTTGGGAACTTAAAATATAATTTAGTAGATAAAAACATTTAGTTTACCCGTATTTCTATATTGTTGCATTTAAAATCACATGTTTCAAATACAAGGAGCAGCTGAAAACAATTTGGAACAAGTTGGAACTAAAAAAAAAAAATTATCTATTACTTGTAACCTTATTTTGTTTGAAACATAACGTTTTGATATCAAATGAAATGTGTTGAAGAACGCTTAACATTGTTACAAATTTTTGTAGTGATTTAGCCCATTGTGATCTACCATCTGAGGGAATTTTAGGCTTCAATTTTGCCACTTATTTACACAAAGTAAAGTTGTCCGTGTAATAACTTTTAATTTTTTGAGCATTCGCTTATGTAACTGACAAATACTTGAAAATAGAACAAATGAAAATAGAACATTTCATAATCATAAATTGCGACCCGAATAGCTGTTGATCCACTATTCCGGGAACGGTGTTGTGACCTCTTGCTTTCACCACTTTAATGAATTAAACAAACTACCGTCAGGTTAGGAGTATTCTTACACTATTTTTCATTGAAATTTAGAAAATTTTAATGAAATTTAGTGAATTTCAATTGTAACTTGAAAAAATTCCATTTGAAAATGAAAATCTTCAGTTTGAAATTGAGCAAATAGCAACTAAAATAAAGAAACTTAAAAATTGAATTGAGATAATGCCAAAAGAAATTGAGAAGCTTAACCGCCTGTTTTTCTACATGCGAGCGAAGTTTTCATTCGCATACACATACATACATATGTATTGAAAACAACTATATTAAAAAGTTGTTGATTTCAATACAAGCATGAGAATGAAAATTTCACTTACAATAAAAAAAGAGGCAGTTAATTTTCAAGGGAGAGAATATAATTTGTTATTTATGTATATGTACATTGGGATGGGTCGATTCCGCAATCGATATTGTGCCATTGATTTTTCAATACCTTTTGGCAGGAGGAAAACAATGTTCCACTACAACGACATATTAAAAAAAATCATTTTCAAGGATTCCAAATTTCAAAATTTTTTATTACACTAGTCATTTGCAGGGTGCCCGAAGAGCTGGCTAATCACTATTCGGGTGCCGTGATGTGACGACTTACTTTCACCACTTGGTTAGACCCACCATCAGCCTTCTGCCATGATGTGATGATGTAAATCTTTCCACATCGCCATATTCATAAGAGCAAGCGTTCGCTTGCGTGAATACAACAAAAGAAAATTTATGGTCATATTCAAAAAAATAATAGATCTGTTTCTTTACTTTTTTGGGTAAAGTACAGTCAAAGCCCGGTTTAACGAATGATATAATGTTCAGACCTTTCGTTATACCGAGATATTCGTTATATCGAACAGTAATTTTTTATCTCAAAATTTTATAAAAGACGGTGGTCCGCAGTTTTAAAAAAACCAAAATTTAATTGTATTGATAACTTAGTGTAGAAATAAAACTTTAATTGATATTTTAACGTTTATTTAAGAATTGTTTTTATTTCTAATATGTAAATTCATTAAAAATCATAAATGCACATATGTAGGTGCACGAAGATATTTACCTACATTTTGATGCTATTAAGATGTGTAGTTTTATTATTACATTTCATTCATATTCTTAATTTCTTAAGATATCGACATCTCGTTTTCACAATGAACCAAACAACACTACTGAAATTTTCAGGAAAAAAGCAACGCATCACACGCGTTCTTTCAATACAAAGCAAAGAAGCCAAAAACGCCCACGATTTTTTAATGTATTTTGCTTTGTCATTCCTTAAATCGAGATTATGTTTTTTTGCCATTCGCTATATAAGGCAGTTAATGTAAAAAATTCGCCATTCGTTATATGGGATATTCGTTAAACTGAGTATTCGTTATAACGGGCTTTGACTGTACGTGCAAACGAGAGGAAGTATAAACTTTTCTTAAAAAGTGATGAAATTTTACAAAAATATCGGAACACAAAATTTAAAAGGCCATATTCATAATAATTATTGTAAGTTTATTAAGCTCTTATTTGACGTATTTTTACGGAATATTTGTCAAATAAACGTGTAATAAACCTTCAATAGTTTTTATGAATACGGGTGAAAGTCTTTTGCAGAAATTTTTATATACAATATAATTTGAAAAATATCAAAATTGTTGTTATGTTTGTTGATTCAGGTGTGCTATTTTTTTTTTCAACATAATAATAATTTAACTATGTGCACAAGCTAGCAAAGAAAAGGCTGTTTAGTGCAGTAAGAAGAATTTTACGAGCATTCTCTCAAAACTACTCTCATCTACACAAACAGACCTAATATGTGATTGATGTGTTTGTTAAAGAACGTTTGTATGGAAATTTTCAATTAGTTTACATTTGAAGTTAGTTATAGTTCTTTGCCTAAGCTTCCTAGAGTCGTGTTTGAATGTTAAAGCCACAAGTTATGCCAATTTTATCCAAATTTTCCACAGTAAACTGGAGACTATCTATCGAGTTTAACGTAAAAAAAAAACTCTATATATGAATAAATAGATAATTTTGCTATGAATAGATGAGCTGATTTTTTCGCCCAAAAACCTTAATTATGCGAGCATTATTTATTGTTAGTAAGAAAGTGACCACCATAAATTAGTACTGATTAATGTGTTAGAATTCATAATTGGTATTTCATTAATTACTTTCTGAACATTATTAGAGTTGTTTTGAAAATTATTTGAATTAAGTGAGTAACTCAAACAATTTCGAAAGCCTAATCGATTAATTGAACAATATCAAAATCTATTAATCGAACAACTGAAAAAGTAATTGGATACTCTAAGGTCAGATAGAGAGCCCCGGATAAAGGAGAATAAACAAATACAACAACAAATAGATAAAACTGTCCGTAACACTCCTGCTTTGTTGAAATCTAATCAACTACTGAGACAAAATTGATGTTTCTTATATCTGACTGGTTTGTTTAGGGCTGCCATTGTTACTATTTATACTAGAAATAAGGCATACAATATGCTGTTATACCCGTATCCGCGCTATTAGAAGAATTGCAATAGCATTTACTTGGCAATTTTTTTCATACAGGCATTTACTTTTGGGGAAATATGCTCCACAAATAAAAAAAAAACAACTCTATGCCACACACAACACCTTGATGTTGTAAACCATAATCGCAAAAAGAGCTCTATGTTGTGTTGTAGATGAAATAACACACTTAGGTATTGTAAACCAGAATCGGTGCACATACATATTTTTATAATAATTGTTTCGATGTACGGTGGTTATTAAATGGTGGAAGAAATTTTCACTAGTTTTTAATGCCTTTTGATGAACACCACGTAACAACTGATTAGGGTGCCCATATTAGAGTCAAATGTATGACCAACTCCCAATGATTTTTTCTCTCAGATGTTTTTTTTTCGAACTTAACGATCCCGTGCCACGCCTTCTTAGGAGGGCCCCCATTCAAAAATACAAAAAATTATAATTTAGGTCAAAGATGATAGTTTTTAATATAATGTCATAGCGGAACTTGTTTTCCTCACGCCAATAGCATTCGAGCAAATGATGGCACATGTCCTTGCAAATCGACCCACCCCAGTATCCATAGAATCTTACGTAATGATGATGTTTGTGCTTGTCAATGGTAGGAAAAAAGTTTCTGCATTGTTGCGTGTGTAATTAAGACAGTTTGAGAACACAATTTTGACATACAATACTTATTTTCTGTGACTTATTGATTTCCTGTGATGATGTTTTAAAACGATTTGAAAGTATTTTGAAAACATAAATAAATTTAAAACATACATATGTGTGTGTATGCGTGTACATATGTATGTAGAATATAGGAAATATTCGAAAAATTTGCATTATATTCCAATTTGCATTATATTCCAATATTTTATATTACATTTATTATTGATAAAATATAAATTCATAAATTTTATATTACTTTTATTTCTATAAGCGTAAAATGTATTTCTTAGCTTATATTAAATTATTTCTTATTTAAACTATTTATACTTACAAATCTTATTTATATTTACACGCAAATTCGCACTTACATATTTAATTAAAAAAAAAAAAAAAAGAAAGTGCTGGCCTGTTCGAGCCTCGCATAAATAGAGTAAAACCAGAAAGAAATATAGTTTTTTTTATATTTAATGCATTTATGCGTCAAACAGGCTTGATTAAATAAATGAACTGGCAGTTAAAGGACGATTCTCGCTTCACACCACGACGATTATCGTCACTTTTGGCGACAATTATAACTTCTTGTGACGAGTAGAAAGCACATCTGTAAGCATTGCTACCAACTTTTCGAGACAGTCACTTAAGCCACTGGCGGAACACAACTCTTCGACTGTCAACCTTACAAATACGTAACGTGAGTATAAGAGACCCTTAGTTAAATTTGAAATAAGCTTCAAATAAATTTTGTACGAAATATGTATTTAAGGCCCCGATTATGGTTCACAACATTTGTTCATTTATGTATGTATTTTTTGAAAAGTGATTATGGTTTACAACTATTGTGTTAAGTGTTGTCAAAATCTTACAACACATAATCAGATGTTGTCAAAAACTTACGACACCTACTGAAGTGTTGTCTTGTTGATGTTACCAGTTAAATTACGAAAAAATTATAAAATTTGTAAGTGTGCATACAAAATGTTTTGCAAAAATATAAAAAAACAATTAATTGTTAAAATTTATTAACAAAATATAAATAAAAATACATCTATACACATAATTATTACCCATTTTTCGATTACAAAACAGTTTTATTTTGTAGTTGCAATGGATACAATCTATAATTTTTTGGTCCTTTCATTATCATAACCAAATTAAACATCAACATTAACATACATTTTTATGGCTTTGTTTGTACTTTTCTAGCAAAAACGTTTTTCATTCTTTTCATTTTTACTAACGCATTTCTACGCGGTAGTTGCGGTGTTACATGAAATCCAACACTCCATGTCTTTTTGTTGTAAAACTTGACAATGAAACGTCAAAATTTATTGTTTTTCGCTTGTGTATGTGTAATGATTGTTGCTACATACGCGTGCATCTTTCTGGAAGTGTGGCTTTACTTGGTAGTTTTTTGTGTGCAGGCATGTATTTTTGCGGAAAGATGCTCTACAAATGAAAAACAACTCTGTGACATACACAACACCTAGATGTTGTGAACCATAATCACAAAAAGAGTTGTAAGTTGTGTTGTAAATCTTACAACACAACATTTAGATGTTGTGAACCATAATCGGGGGGTAAATTACAGCCCATTTCAAATTCAGTTTAATTTTGCTTTCCTAAAAAAAATACACACAGGACTGTCACAGAAATTATTCGCAATAGCTTTGATTGCGCAGACTTCGATCGACTTAATTCATTCCAGCGTACATGTATTTAACTTTGATAATTTAAGTGAAATGAGTTGTAATATTGCGAAAACTAGCAAACGTATTATTTTTTATGGGAAGAACAAAATAAGGTAAAAAGTCGCATATGCTGATTGATAGTTGTGGCGTCTTCTTTAATAATAAACATGCTAATGGAATTGACAATAAAACTTTCTGTTCACACGTAAGGCATAACTGAATATTCAGCTGTGAAAAAAATGTGCCGTCGCTTTAGTTGTCAAAATCTCAAAGACACTTTATATTAAAAAAGAACTTGAGAATTATAAGGGCATCAGTTGCGATCGCAGAGCATTTTTGCTGCCTAATGTATGCTAAGGTATGTAAAAGCTTACTTTTTACAGTGTTTCATTTTAATTTGATTTTTGGGAATGTTACGAACTTCTTCAGGCCCTAGCTTTTTGAGGAGTAGATTAGTTCTCATATGGATACGAAAGGGAGGCCTGGTTAGCCAAAAGGGGAGCAGTAAGGCCTTTTATGGGTCCTGCACTGTTCTGCAGAGTTAACCACAGTTTTGAGGATAGCATTCTTTGAAAATGGGCGGACTATGGCCTTGTTGACTACTGGAGAGTCCTAAAGGGCAATGCGGGAGACAAAAAGGCCAATAGATCTCTGCAAAGAGCAGTCCAAACGTATTATAAACTTCGGCAGAAAGGAAATTAGACTATATACGGAGGGGGCACTGTAAACTAAATTACCATCTCAAAAAACTGAAATTGGTAAGCATTGATTCCTGCATACTCTGCAATGAGGAGGACGAAACGGACGAACACATCCTTTGCGAATGTCCGGATTCGTATAGACGCTGAACCACATATCTGGGTGATGAGTTGTTGAATCCCAAGGACCTCAATAACATCAAATCTACGGCCGAAACGGGATTAAACGGGATTTGCTAATAGCCTAGGTATTGGTTTATAGGGAGCAAGGGCTGCACAAATGATATTGTTGGCCAGGTGCACAAATGGCCCTGAATGATAGCAGCCTTTTTATGTGGAATATTGAGCTCAATGGCATTTATTTCGCTAATCGAATGTTCAGGGATGTATCTCAACACGACGATGCCATTAAAAAATTTGGGGGAAGTAAAAGCCCAATATCAATTGAAAAATATTTTGAGTTTGTCTTTTTAAAATCACATACATATGTATATACATACATATACTGCATGGCCAGCCGAAGCAGTCATTTGACTGAATATATTTTCAATTAATAACCGGAAGGATTGTACTTTCAACTAAAAAATTTGAGAAAATATTTAGTAGTTTTTTCATAGCATTTAAAAAAAAGTTATTTGGCAGACCCTTTACATACATATGTACATAGGTATATAGAAACTTAAAAATTGACATTGGAAATATTTGGATGATTTTATTTAAACTCAATTGAAGGATTTTAATCTTCTGAAGCTTTTACGGAATTGAAATAACATTAATTAATTTTATAGTCGAACTATGTATATGATTTAATTTTATCGGGCTTTCTAGTTCCAGTTTTACTTACTCCAAATTGAGAAAGATTTTTTTTGTGATGAAATTGGAGTGATAAACATAACTTTCGATTGAAATTGATTTTTGTGACGGGTCTGGCAAAGGAAAATGTGTTTCGATTCGTTTTTATATTTGTTGCCAAACAGGGACAAAGGCTGAGTTACATACATACATGTACCCCAGCATGTATTGTTCGTCGCCTTTTCCAACTGGCATTAACCTAACATGAATATAGCGGACATTAGGAGTATTGGCATATGCTGAAAATACAAAAATGAGTTTCATCTCATCAATTAAACTCTCGTTTATTTATTTTACTGCCATATATTTTTTTATATTATTGTCGTCATACAGTATAAAAAAACTAAATCGAAAGTCTAAGTACTCAACGTACGTCAAGCGTTGCCCAACGTTAGAGGAAGACTTCCTGATTGGGACAGTGTTCATGAGAAAACATACATGTATTACAACTTAACTATCATGTTGAAAAGGTCAATGGACAACCTATGACAAATTCTATGGCATGGAATTTATCTATTGGAAACAGCGGCCGTATTCTATAACTCGCTAAAATTAGAGACATCGCTAAAAATTTCCAAACTGAACTAAGCGATTCTTAGGGATGACTTCACTTTTAAAAACCTTTGTGAGCGAAAATTGAATTTTAGCAACGGCGCTCTCTCTCATCAAGCAATTTTATCTAATCATCAAGCAAAACTTCACAAATTAACCAAAAATTAAAAAGAAATTTTGGATGCAAAAAAATAAATTTCAAAACATGTGTATTTTCAGTTTGTTTTTAGGTATTTTTTTAATGCTTGTATCTGTTTTTATTATTATTTAATACATACTTTTATCTTTTTTTTTTGATGTTTTTTCTAATGTGAAATTAAACTTAATTGCTGGTTTTTTATATTATTAATAATTACATTAAAACTAACTATATACATTAATAATCGTAAGAGATTAATTTTATATTTTATATATATAAAAGTAATAAAATTTTATACTTTGAGATATTTGCTGTTCAAATTAAAAAACAAAAACAGAAAATTCAAAAGAAAGCAAGAAGTGTGAAAGAGAGAGGGATGGATAGGAAAAGGTAAAAGCAAATAAACTATTTCCAAACTTTCTCTTTCGTTCTTGAAATCTTTTCTTAAAAAAAGCGACAAATTTGGATTGTAATAATAAAAAATATATTACTTCTTCTTTAGGGGATGTTAAAAAAATAATATTAACATGAAAAACCAAATAAAAGATGAAGATCTTGAAAATAAGATCTTATTTATTATTACAACAATATAAAAAAAACTGTTCATTAATTTTTGTTTGCTTAATTTTTTTTCCTTTTTTCGTTAACATTTAAAGAGAGGAAAAAGTATATATGCATTATGTATATTTTTTGTGAAAAGATGAAGAATAAGTAGGAGAATTTCGTTAGATATACATATTTTCTTCCGTTCTCTACTTCATATACATATTATTTGATTAATATTATCGTTTTATACATTTCGTTTAAGCATAAATGTAAGTTTTCTTTTATTGTTAATTTATTATATAGGGATTTGTTTTTTGTTTTATAAGAGTGTGTTGTTTCAATTAACATTTGATGAAAAAATTAAAAACTTCAAAGAAAATCTTTATTTGTTGTCTTTAAATACTAAAATTTTTGCTGTTTGAATTTTTATCATAAATTGCTAACACAAATCTTGTCTCATAAGAACTATTCTTCATTTTCTTTGTAAGTTGTGTTGTTGGTTGTTGTTGTTGCTGTGTGGGTGTGTTTCGAGAGTGAAATATTTGAAGGAAGAATGTGTATGAAAAAGTGTGCAAGTACATACTAATCAATATGTATTGAAGAAAATAAGCGATTCATTTCAAAAGTTCATATTTAATGGAAAAATTGCTGATGACGAATCTCGTCAAGTCTTTAGTTTTCTTTTCTTTTGTTTTTGAAAAGTTTAGTAAAACAAAAAGAATTGAATTGTGAGAAATTTGTTCAATTTCATAAGCATTGCTGTTACTCAGCCAAAATGTTTGTTTAGAAATGTTTACAGTGCGAATAGACTTTTGGGTTTTAATGCATTAACCCT
Source organism: Sturmia bella (assembly GCA_963662145.1). Classification (NCBI taxonomy): domain Eukaryota; kingdom Metazoa; phylum Arthropoda; class Insecta; order Diptera; family Tachinidae; genus Sturmia; species Sturmia bella. The sequence goes on from OY759172.1 coordinate 25,257,772, forward strand.
CAAAAATACACATGATTCCAGTGGGAGCCACACACACATTTTTCAATTTTTAATTTTCATCAAATGAATAAATCTTTTCAAACACAAGATGAACACGAAAAGTTTATAAGCGTTTAGGATTTATTGTAAACATTTATTATAAATTTATAAGACTTGTTCATTTGCTTCGGTGATTTTTTGATGGATTTTCTTTCTTTCAGGCGCTCAACATTTTCTTCTGACATAAGTGGTTTTTATTTTAGTTTAGTTTTTAATAGGAATTAAGAACAATTTATAACATTCAGTTAATAAAGTTTAAGTTAAGTATAAACAGGCAGGCAGCTTTACCAACTTGGCTTAATTCTGGAAAATGCGTTTTCTTAACACCCTAAAAGCACGAGTTAATAAAAAAAATGAAATTTGAGCATTACATCTATTATTACTCACGGAGTAAAAGAGAACATTAATTTAAAACTTTTCGAAAAAATCGCTTATTTTGTTATACTTAACAAAGAAGAATACAAATTTTGATCTAAATTTTAAACGAAAAATAAGTCACTTATTTATTAGTTTGTTTGTTACTTTTTCAAAGTTCACAACTATTTAATGATTTTTAAGTTTTATGTATAAATAAAAAAATAATTGTTTTATTAAAGAGGGTTTCTGTAGTCTGCAAAAGTTAAATATTTTATTTAATAAATAAAAAAAAAAGTAGAAGAAAAAAACACAAAGGGAGAACAAGCCCTTATCAAAGTTGTTCACAGCGCTTTCTGTTTAATTTTTAATTCAGTTTAGTGCAGCTTTCTTATGTACTGATTGAATCTGCTGACTTAAAAACCGGCTGCTTTCCTTTAAGTTTGTTCTTTTTTCTAATAACGGTTTTGTGTTTACAACTGTTTTATTGTGGAATGGTTTATGTGTTGTTGTTTTTGTTGTGGTAATCAAACATTTATTGTCGTCTCTCAAATAGTTCAAACTGCAGCAAACAATTGCTCTATATTTGTAAAGCTCTTCTTGTTACACTTTTCAATAATCTGGTTGCTCTTGTGATTGATAATGATGTCAGTGTTCAGATTGCTGCTGTTGATGTCGCTAACAACAGCTGCAGCAACAACAGCGTTTGGGCGAGCTTGATTAAGTTTTAACCAAGTTTTTGCCACATCTTTGATATTTACATTTATTATTTGTTGAATATCCATCGTTTTAAAGACCCTCAATGGTAGTTATCTTGCCTCGTCTCACCTGTTGATTGTCGTGGTGTTATTGTTACTGTTTGTGGCTTGGATGTTATTCGAGTTGGCTGTTAATGCAGACGAGTTGTTATTGTTGTTGTTGTTGCCGCCAGCCGACGAAGAGCCATTTGACGAGGCGTTACCACTGTTTGCTGTTGCGGCACTTTTCGAGTTGTTTAAACAACTAACAACTGTAGTAGCGTTGTCTATATTTAAAATGTTATTGGCGGATTTTAGATCATTAGCAGAGTGACTGATGGCTGTAAGCGTAGTGGATGAAGAGTTTAATTCCCCGGCCAGGGATGAAGAGATGTGAAGTTGCTGCTGCTGCATATGCAAGCTACCGTCGTTATTATTACTATTGTTGTTATTATTGCTATTGTTAATTATGGTATTTAGGTTGGTGTTAAGGGAGGCGTTTGTGGTATTAATATTTGAATTAAGTTGCGTTGACTGAGTCAATACCTGTAGTGTAGTGGTGGTGGCTCCAGCCGATCCCGCAGATTGCGAAGTTGCACTGTTATTATTTGCCGCTGAAACCGAGGCAACTGGCACAGTTCGCATATTGGCGAATATGGCCTGATTATTGGCAATACGACTGCGCAAAACTGCCATGCCTTGGGTCATGCCTTGAGGACCAATTTGCACCTGCATTTGTCCAGCATTATTCTTTTGCAAAGGTTTAACATTCAGCAAACTGGTGTACAATACTCTCTTGCTATTGTCACCTGTGCTCGAGCTCACTGATGTGGCTGCTACTGTGTTTAAACCAGATGTACTATTGGTATTAGCATCTACTTGTGCGGCTCCAATAATATTTAAGATTCTTTCTCGTTTCAATTTACCCGTCTGTTGTAGCAGCTGTTGTGGCAGAAGCTGTTGTTGCTGCATTGTGGCTTTGTTGAGCACTACCGTTTGTTGATTTTGTTGCTGCAAGCTTTGTTGTTGTTGTTGTTGTTGTGGATTTGTGGCCACGAAATTTAATTTTAAATTTGAATTATTTGCCTGCAGTTTTTGTGCTGCCGTTTGCAACTCTGAAGCATTGGTAATTGTAAAATTTGTGGCTGCACCTCCACTAGAACTTGTGGTTAAATATATTTTATTGCCCTGTTGCGAAGCTTGCGATGTTATTATAGCCGCAGTTGGATGTAAGCTGTAGTTATGATTGGCTGCAATGGCAGCAGCCGTGTTGTGTTTTTGTTGCAACTGGTGCTGCTGCTGCTGTTGTTGCTGCTGCTGCTGTTGTTGTTGTTGTTGCATATTAACCTCAGATACGAGCAAAGGAAAGGAAGGCATTTTGATAACTTTTCCCCCGGACAACTTTTGTATCTGTTGTTGGTGCTGTTGTTGAGTATTATAGGACACAGCTGTTGTTGTTGCCGTATCCTGGCCAGTAATTGTTACACTTACACCGGAAATCTCATCATCTTGTGAATGTTGTTGCTGCAATTGTTGTTGTTGCAGCAGTTGTGGCTGCTGTTGTATAATTTTTCGTTGCGAAAATTTCCGATTCAATAACAATTTGCTTATATCTGTAAATATGTTTAAAAATATAATTTGATTAATTTTAAGCAGTACTTTGTCATATACATACATACGTGCAACAAAATTTCAAATTTGTTTAATTTTATCAGCCGAAAATAAATTTATGCCATTTGCTTTTAAATTGTGTATATAGAAACAAAGTTGAATATGATTGTCGAGATCGTCACAAATTATAACATTAATGGTACATATTAAATGTAAGACTGTAAAAAGTGTATGTATAGTAGTGCTAGTGAATTCTACTATTCTTTAATGCTCAATACTTATATTAGTACTTTCTTGAGCTAAATATATTTTTAATATTTAGTTATTTTGACCCCTTTTCTTTTTTATATTTTATATATTTATTTGAGCTTAAGGTCTTTTTGGAATTTGAATATTTATTTTTGTCAATATTTCGCTCTCCTTCGGATAGCTTCTTCAGGACAATATTATTATTATTGTCCTGAAGAAGCTATCCGAAGGAGAGCGAAATATTGATAAAAATAAATATTCAAATTCCAAAAAGACCTTAAGCTCAAATAAATATATAAAATATAAATATATTTTTATTATATATATTCAAATCTGAACTTAATTATTTATTTGCTTTAAGAGCCAATTGAAATGTATTAATTCAGGTCCAAAAATGAACCCTTTTTTACAAAATGTTTGCTGTCTTTTTCAGCTGTCTATATGCCGATGACATTTCGTTGGTGCTAATCAACTCATTAGTAGACTTGAAATATAGCTAGTAGATAGGTTATTAGTTCAAACGAAAAGAAAAACGAATAGTAAAAAGTTATGAAATGGAAAAATATATCCGAAAAGCTCAAAAATATAATTGTATATACATATATGACGTTAACAGAAACTAATGAAATGTATCACTAGAATGTGTGCTGACGAGAAGCGTAGATGCTCCAAAAGAGCCAGTTGTATGTTCCATTTTACTATTATAATTAAAATTAAAAGCTAAAATTTTTAGACAATGGCAACTTTGGCCTTCAGCACTATTTGTTATTATTTATAAAATTGTAACAATCATTTGAACTGATACACTAAAAATTGTAATAAGAATATGCATCGCTATTGTTCGATGAATTGCATTCTTTGTTAGACTGTTTAATTTTTTAATAATTATTTACCCCCTAATTCATAAAAATTATTACAGGCTTATAAGACTGTTATTTGACATATTTGTATGGAAAATCTGTCAAATAAGAGCTTTATAAACCTGCTATAACTTTTATGAATTAGACGGTTAGAATCTAATTCACATTTGTGTTGATTAAAATTTTTTCGCCATTTGATATTAAGTTATTTTTTGCTTCTTGCCGATTTTTTGACCTTGCATTCTTTGTAACTGCTAAACGTTTTAACAAACTATTTATTTAGCAGACTTTTTATAATTTTTCGCCAATTCCTTCTTGTAACTGAATTGTTTAGCTGATTTTATAGTACATATGTAAGAGCAAAAATAATAACAAAATTTGGAATGCTGATTTTGTTTTCAATGTTATTATTAGGCGAACGAATGAAAATGTTCGAGATCGCGAAATCGGTCATAAATACGTGCATATATTTTGGTCCTTTGCCATTTTTTTAACGAATTTTTACGATTTTTGTGTTTTTTGGGAGATATTCTTCATAAAGTTTAAATTAAAAAAAATTCTTCATACATTTTTTCCGTTTTTCGCCAGTTATATTTAACTTTTTTTATTTTATTTAAAAATTTCTAATAAATTTTTGCCATTTTCTCGCAAGTGTTTATATTTTTGTTTTTTTTTTTCATCAACACATACTAACGCATGTAAAATTATGTTCGGCAGAAAATTAGTTGCGCAATATAAATATTCGAAAGTGGAGTGGTAAATCAATTGAATTTTTTTTAACTCGTTATTAGAAAAACACGTCATATTGTCAATATTTATGCCTTCAACAATATCTAAGATTACCTGTGCTTTCTGGGCCATTAAGCTGCCTTTTTTGTGCCGGTCTACTCGTCCAGACTATTTTATTGCCAGTACCCGTTACTGTTCCATCTGCGTTCGCATTACCAGTCAACATGCCTGCTGGTGTCGTTGTTACATTCGTTGAACCAATTTGACGCCATACAATTTGCTGAGTCGGCTGGCCGACAAGTTGTGAATGCTGTTGTTGAGCCAATTGCTGAACGGCATTACGAGCTGATGTCGTTACAATTAGAGGGCCCGTAGAATTTGTTCCACTGCCACCTGTAGCCGAACTTAAGTGCTGAACACCGGCTATATTTTGTACTGTTAACTGTTGACCACTACTGGTGTTTATTATATTAACACCCTGAGTGCCTGATGTAACAGAAACAGGGGCTTTCTGTAGGTAAATCTTTTGGGATCCAGCTGCAATAACTTCGCCAGACGAGGTTGTGGTATAAATCATTTGAGTGCCCGCATTATTGACAGACGATGCTCCGATCGGAGTTAGAGTGGGTTGACGCATTATCGTTGTTGGAGTTGTGGTTGATGACGTTGGGACGTACTGAGCTATGACCGAAGCAGTGGATGTATTCGACAGATCCCGCTGCAGCAATAATTTCTGCTGTTGCTGCTGCAATTGCAGCTTGCGTTGTTGCTGCTGTTGCAGCTGCAACTGATGCAGTTGCTGTACAGTTACATTGCGTATCTGTTGGGTGGTCGGCTGTTGCAAAACTTGAATGGTTGTAAGTTGTTGTTGCTGTTGTTGCGCAGGTTGATGTTGCACAATAGTAGACGAAGAAGTCGTTTGCAACTGATGTTGTTGTTGCGGATTTTGTGGAATTGCTGTTAAAGATTCATTTTGATTAATTGAAATAGCACTTCCAATTACTTGCACTGGTGTTGAATGTGCAACTAAATGTTGCTGAGACTGATGCTGTGTTTGATGTGAATGTTGCTGCTGTAACGCTTGCGTTATAATAATTGGCGTATTGCTATGCTGCGGCTGTTGTTCACGCTGAGAGTTCAAATTTACTGTATTAACCGATGACGTCATTATCAGTGGAGTTATTGGTGCCAACTGGGGTGTTGGTAAATTTGTTATTCTTGCATTGCTGTTAACAACACTGGATTTTGTTTCCACTACTTCCGTGGGTTCAGTTTTAACCTCGACCTCCTCAACTTCTTCCTCTGGCTCTTTTTTGGGTTCTTCTTTCTTGAAGAACGTTTCATCCGTTACAATATCTTTTTCTAAAGGGGCAAAATTGAAAGTGGAGCTACCTACGGGTGCTAAAAGAGCGCATGATTTTTTGCCGCCTTTTAATTTGGCGACTTTTTTATCTACCGTTGATCTATCGCCTTTTTTGGCGTCGTCGATACCGTCCAGCAACCCAGCAGCAACTTCAACATCTCCATCTACAACGGCGTCTACATTTTCTCCATCCAAAATACCATTCCAAAAGTTCGTGGCCTGATTTAGAGTTTTTATATCATCGATTTGGACTTCCTGCAGGATATTATCCAATATATCAGCGTCGTCACCATCACCCAGAAGATTTATATCAGTTAAAGAATCGCCGCTGAAGTTGAGATCCAAACAAGCCGCACTATTGTTTGCTTCGGGACTTTTACTACTAGCTCGCACAATGTCGGATACATAGGTGTTCTGTATTAAATGGCTATCGGCCTCCAAGTCTTCATACTTAAAGGCTGAACTAATAAATGCTGCATTCGAGTTATCGGTATCCTCCTTCCACAACGAACACTTGGGAATTTGGTGATTCAATGATTCCCGTACCATTTCTACAGCTATTGGAGTATGCTGTGACCAATCGACTAATGGCGAGCTTAATTTGTAATCCATATTCAAGTCCCAGTAGTTTTCTTCTTTTTCGGCTTCGGTAGGAGTTTTTGGACGAAAATGCAGCCAATCTCGTCGTATTTCAGACAACAACTCATTACATACATCCAAACGTTGCGACGAAGTTGGCGAAAGACCACACAACTCAGACAATTCTTCTGCCTGATTTGTATCGTCAACTGAAATATTTATACCTTTCAACATCTGATCGGGTCGAGGAGTCGATCTCTGCCTTTTCATATTTTTCACTCTAATGACATCCGCCATTTGATTGAAACAAGAGACCTCCTCGTCATCATCCGTAGCCGGACCGGAAGACGAAAGCATTTGTCGTCTAGTTCTTTTTAAGGAATCTTTGTCGGTTTCATCGTAATTTTCTTTTTTTATTTTGATAAGATTACTTAATTGAGCCAAGTTAACATTCTCTTCGTCTTCCATTATATCGGCAGCCAAGGATGTGTTTAATTTTTGTATACTACTTAAGGGCTCATTCGAATCATCAGCTGAAGCCAAAGAGGCAGCTGAAGAATCTATAAGCTCTTGTTTAATAACCCGTGTCATACTCGCTCTTCCAGCTAATGCTGGGTTTGACCGGACGGTGTTGGAGTCATCATTTTCTATGTCATGAGCTTCGACTTTTATCACATTAGTTTTGTCACTTAAACTACAACTACTATTTCTACCACTACTAATGTTTTTATTAACATTACTACAAGCGTTGTTATTGTTTATGTTGCCAACAACAATAACATTACTCGCAGACGAAGATGCCAAACTTGATGAAGATGAGAAGGAGGCAACGAATGATGGATTATTATTATTGTTAAGATTATAATGTTTATTGTTATCATGGGGGGCGGCGTTTGACGAACAATGATGATTTGACCAACTGCCAGTTGTTTTCAATGAAGGATCATCTTTATTCAGACCATTAAGCTTTTCTTGTTTTATTTCTGTGATGCAAGGAGAAGTGGTGGCTGTTATATGGTTTAGCAAATTATTTACACGATCACTTTTAACGCCACTATCCGCCAACGCCCAAGATTGTGACAATTTACACAACAATTTTCGAGTAACAAGCTCCATAGTTTTTTGCTGCGGCGTTAGATAGACTTTATTTTGTTTAGTTTTCTCTTTTTGTTGGAGTTGTTGTCTTCTTCGGCGTCGACGTCTGCTGGCCATCGAAACACAGGAATGATAGTTTCGATCCCGTTGTATATGCATGCCATTTTCATCCTCTACATAATTTTCATCGTCTGAATCAACGTATTCACACTCTGCCAGTTCATCCAAATATTCTCCTTCATCGCTGTTCGAGAGATCATCTTTCGGCATTTTATTGCCGCTGGCAAGACTGTGATCTACCACATCAGTGCATTCCTTCTTAATTGTTATGGCGGGTATGTTTGCTTTATTTACAGATGCTGCGGTGTTGGCTGTTGATGCTGATAATGCTCCAGCTGTTACCTTAGCTGGCGGCACCAGATCAACAACCGTGGGTGGTGAGGCGGGTTTTGTTGTATCCTTATTAGTCGTTGTTGTATCGCAGGTGGTGGTTGTGGAATCACGTGTTTTTGACTCGAGAATTGTGTAATCGAGTTGTGACCAGAACTCATCAAAATTTGTTGCTACACGATCGAGCATGACACGACCCCCACGACCCATTCGTCTTCTGGCAAAACCAATGCAACGAGGTCTAAACAAAAGTTTTTGCACAATAAGGAAAAGAATATGAGCATATTTTATTTTCTTTTTTCTTTTATCAATTTATGCTCAAGTATGTACCTTGGATGCCTAATGGAGGTAAGTGTGTAACGATATTTCGTATCACCAAAGCCATAATCCTCTTTAGGTTCCCAAGGCCAATTACCCGTCTGGGATCTCGTCTGTAAAGAAAACACAAGCAAAAAAAGTAAAATATTGAATTTTTCTACATGGAACACATGGTCATTACAATATTTACCCTCAAATAATCGCAGCCTTGTTTTCTTCTAAATGCAAAAGGAGCCTCATCTTCACTCTCCGATCCAATTTTGTGCGCTAGCTCGTCCTCTTCGGTCTCGATGTTTGATTCATTTGGCGCTGGTGATGAGCTTTGACGATGCAGGTGTTGTAAATGATGCGGCAGATGTGGATGCGAAGCGGTACCAGTTAGACCACCTGCAACGCAAGCAACGTTTCCAACCAGAACAGCTCCTGCGGTTGCTAGCGTGGGAATAACCCCAATGCCAGCTAAATACTGTTGTTGCTGTTGCAAATGTTGTTGTTGCTGTTGATGCAGCTGTTGCTTATCACGAGACACTTTATGTTTGCGTTTTTTATACTGTCGTTTTTCTTTGCGACTTCCCGAGTTAAGACCATCTGAGTTCGCAACAAAAGAAAAAGAGAAAGAAAAAAAGATGTCAACATTAAAAATTCCCCTTCAAAACAAGAGCAACTTTTGATAGGTGTTCAATACCCATAGCATTACTCGCTGAATTCAGGAACGGCGATGCTGCTGATGAATACAAATGACCACCTGGATTTGTTACATTACCTGCTGAACCTGATGTAAGTAAGTTTGTCGTACCCATTACATTATTTATAGCAGCTGCTGAAGATGCCACACTTGGCACAACTGCGGTGGGCGTAGCCCCCGAAGAAGATGAATGATGCGAGTATTGATTAGCATACAATGGAGCAAAGGCAGGTCTGCTGCAATTAGGAATTAAATAAAAGAAACTCATCAAGGACAATTTCTATAACTATCGCAGCGATAGAAAAACAAACCTTGTATTTTTAAGTGTAGCACTGAGCTCTGAAAGTAAAGCTCCGCTAAAGTCTTTAAGTTGCACACGCCTCTCAAAGATTTCTATAGACAAATGCAGGTGCTCACGCTTGGTTTTCTCGCGCCTCTTAACCATCTCTAAAACCGTTGTGGCTCTTTGTAAATCCCGCCTATAGGAATAAACATTTCAATTGTTTTCCTAGTATGAAAAATTAAAACCTTACCTCAACTTGAGCATCTTCTCATAGGAGGTTTCATCATTTTTACGATTCTTTCGCGTCTGCATTTTTTCAGTGCGTCTACGAAAAGCTAAGTACGGGTTATTTGATGAGGCTCCTGGTCGATTTTCGGTCTTAACTGACAGTATCAACGGATGCTGCTGCATAAGTTTTATTTGAGGAGTGCGCATTTGGGAAAAATTACGAAATATTTAAGTTTCACAACATTTATAAGAAGTAGAGAAAGAGAGATGGGGGGGACAAAGAAAAAAGCAAAAAGAAACAACAAATCATAAAGAGGCCAGTTTTTTACCATTTTCAGGCGCTTGTTGAGCCAATAGTCGTAAACGGCTATACTGATCTCATCGTCCTGTTTCAGTAGCGCTTTTGCCTCGTTAAGTGTTACCACTGTCTGGCCCGAACTCTTTTCTAAGCGATCCATCATTTGTTCAAACTTTAATGGTGTTAGATCGAGCCGTTTTCGTTGTTGATTTATCCACAACTCATCTTCACTGTCCATATCATATTCGGGCACATCTTGTTCCAAACCAAGCGCTATAATTTAGAAAACATTTTTATAAATATATATATGGACATGTTCATCGTATATAATAATCTTGACATACGCTGCATGTGTATCAATTGTCGCGGCATACGATAATTGGGGGGATAATTTCTATCATAGAAATCTTGTTCGGTGGTATAGACTTCTGGCGTTGGTATAATAAGACCCGTACATATTGCTCTCTGCAAATGATGCTCCTGCAATTTTTTAAATTCTGATTAGCAACAAATTTTGAGTCGAAGAAAATGAAGTACAATATACATATGTACGTAAAAATTGGGAAAACAAAGAATTTGAAATATTTTATAAAAAATACTTTTTTTTTAATATAAATACTTTTTTTTATGAAATCAATAAATAAATTTACTTAATGTCGTGCATAAATAAAAGCATAAATTTTTATTTTTATAACAATTATTTGTATATCTAAACTTTGTATTGCTTGGGTACAAGAACAGCAGTAGTTCACGAATTGTTCTATCACATGTTCGTGAGTAGCGCCGCTTTGGGTCCGTCTATATGTACGGTAATAATAGTACATGTGCACGCAAAAAAGGTGTTACATATGGCAATGTTAATGAGAAAGCAATCTCCTTGAGCCCGGCGCGGAAGATATTGAAAATACAAAGAAGTAGTTTTTAATAGAAAAAGTTGCAAAATGTTCAAAAACGCGAGTACCGCAAATATTTTGCAATAAACGAAAACAACACATTTAAAAAAAAGATATTGAAAAGTTGCATAAAACACACGGAGTGCAAATCAGCTATATGTTTAAAAAAGTTGAAAAGTTGCAAAACGTACAGCAGCATTCAAATGCACGAATACCGCGAACAATTTGTAATAAATACGTTTTCAACATTTTTAAAAGTATAACAGTTACAAAAAGCGCTTGGAAGCGTGAAAATTAACGTAACAGTTTGCAATAAACGAAAATAAGCTTTCAACACTTAAACAAAAGATGAACAGTTGCAATCTGGATTCCAAAAACTGCGAAAATATTTGTGATATTGTAAGACAGACCTGCAATGTTTAATAATTTGCAAAGTGCAATATTAGACAAACAGAAGTTTTCGAAAAAGTTAAAACCAAAGCGCGAAAGTTCATTAAAAATTTTTAATATACGAAAATAAACTTTCAATTCTTTTTAAAAAAAAATTAAGCATTTGCTTCTTATGAAAACAGAAATATGTATGTGCTGCTTGAACTTTAAAAAATAGAAATTTAAATGAAATCCGTATCCTAAAAAGCTTTATAATAGTGTGTACATCAGGTTTAGTCGATTGTAATTTAAAATCATTTGAATTATTCTAGTTCTATTAGCGAGTATATCCTTACAAAATTGTTGCATGAAAAAAATTTTCATGCAATACGTTTGTTCTCATTTTAAAACAACGTTTTCTGAAGTTCTTTCGATGACAACAAATCTAAACGCGAAGAAGTCTGCAGAAACCGCTAAAGAGCTGTTGTGAACTTTTCATCAGAGCGGACGTATTATTTGTTTTTATATTTATTTTTTTTTTTTTCTTTTTTTTTGGTTAATGAAACGTCCACAAATACACTCCTTTTCCGCTTTTTTCATCCACCAATCCCTCTTTACTTAAGACCGAATCTTAAATACTCTTCACAATCCACAATTCTGACCCTCAGATCCGATGTTTATCAAAAGTTTTCATATTTAGTAGAATTATTTTATTTATTTATTTGATTTCAATACAAAGAAAGCCTCATGGCTAATAATACATGTATTGTTAGTGAAATGTCTATGTAAATTAATTTGACTAATTCTAAAATTAAAACCTAATTGTTAGTTAGTTGTTATTGTAACTTTCTGGCTCAAAGATATTATAATAAAATAATAACTGTGCTCTTTAGCTTTAGTTTAAGTTCACGTACAGGTCTAACTGCTTAAGAAATCGGCCTTTGCTATATCTCTGCTATATAATTACCGACGTGGTAAATTCTTGTGTTTCACTTTTGAGAAACTATATTTTATTATGGTATAAAATTTTTGGTACCGAAACTTGTTTAGGCTTGCGTACAGGCCCAACTTCTCATGAAATTAGGTTTCGCTATTTCCAGACGATGTGCACCGATGTCGAAAATGTTTATAATTTGTATTTGAATAAGTATATTATATTATAACATCTACTTTTTAGCACGAAAATTTTTTTAAGTACGATTACACGTCCTAATTTTTGAGAAATAAGTGTTCGCTAAATCTCGGCTGTACATGAACCGATATCAAAAGTTTTTATTTTAACCTTTAGTTGTTAATATTTTATTATGAGATCTGCTTTTTGGCACTAAAACTAGTTTAAGTTCGAGTACACACCCCACAGCTGGACAAATCTGTGTTAGCTATAATTGGGCTATATATAGTACGATGTCGAGAATTTTCCTTTTTTGGCTTGGAATAAATATGTATATCTTAATATAACATTTACCTTTTAGCGCCAAAACTAGTTTAAGTTCGATTACACACCCAACTTTTTCAAAAATCGGTTTTTCTTACATCGCGGCTGTATAGACCGATGACAAGAGTTTTTATATCTTTTCCAATACGCCCACAAGCTCAACTTCTTGAGAAATCGGTTTTAGCTAGATCTCGCCTATATATGGACCGATATCGAAAATTTAGCTTTTTCCCTTATATTAATCATAATTTATTGACATCTCGTTTTTGGTGCCAAACCTGGTTAAATTCGTGACATCTTGGCGATATATGTATATACATATATACCCATGTCATATACATATATGCTAGACAATCAGCACTCAAGCTCCTAATTTACAAACTCTCTATCAGCATAGTTTTGTTTGCGATTTCCCGTTGTGGAAGCGTTGATGCTTTGCATGGCACTTAGTTGATTTAATAGGTCGTTATCAAATAATTTTATTTTTAGGATACCATGTATTATTACCTGAATATATTGCAAACTTCCTGTCGGAGCCCTCAATTTCATTAACACAATTAAATAAAAATTATGAGTCTTGCACGTTTTTGCAACAGTTTTTTTTTATTATATATTGTGCCAACCATTCTGTCATATATTTAACTATATTCGACCAACTTTTCAAGAATATAATTCACAAAGTTTTAGTGGGGAAGACAAGCTTGTCTTTATTGCTGACTTGAAGTCGATAGCGGGCTTTAATACTAGTTTTCAAGATAAATATGTCTGGATTATTGGAAACAGAAAATTTTTAGAAATCAAAATAGGTGCAACAGGGCCTGTTGCAAAGTCAATTATTTTTTATTTATAAAATGTGTCAGAAGAAAATGTTTTAAACTATAAAATTTAGCATGTTCTTTTATATTTATCCTTAAAAATTGTTGCCGAGGTAGGGAACTAGATTTTCGTTTATTTTTTCATAGGTATAACATATTTTTCAGAAGAGAACATGATTTTCAGTGAAGTGTAGAATGAAATTAACATTTTGTCAGAAAAGAAAATAGCGTTTCTTCTTCTGAAAAAAGAAAAATAAGATATAGATACCTACATTGTGAAAATGAGCATTGTAAGTTTTTTTTTAACTAGTACCTATCCTGTTCGTATGCCAGTTATCCGAAAAGAATCTTTGTGGGCTAAGAGAGATTCATTAAACTATAGGTATAATAAAAACATGATATTTTTTGTACTTAATGTAGGGAGAATCCCGATTTAAAAGCATTCACTGTGTGAGATTTTTCAAGTAATACTATAAATAAAAAAACTCACCGACTCTTCCTCCTTTTCCATACCACTGGGCATCTGTGGTACAGCTCGATTAATGGCCGAGTACTCTGGCAAATCGGGCAACTCCTCAGCCAAATAAATCGGCATTTGTTTGGAGGGATCAAGGGCTCTTGCTCTAAATGATAGTTTCGACATGATGCTGCTGCAGTTATTTAAATTACGTTTTGATTTTACAAACTAAATTTGGCTTTTTATGTAGGTATAAACAAAAAATGTAATACACGGGAACTAATGATTACTTTTTTTTTAAGATGAAGCTTGTTACATTTAAGTTGTGAAAATAATCAGTAAGATTATTTCTTTTAAGAAATCCTCCAAAGATTTTGCGGTGTGGATGGACAGAAGCCTCTTTTGGATGCTCTCCTGAGACTTCAGTGTGTTTTTGCTGAATAAAAAGTTGGATTTAAAAGCCTCCTCTGGTTCTAGTACTAATTGGGCAGCACTGCTGTCTTCTTTATGTATTTTGGTTACGGGAATATACGTTATTGAATTTGCGGGGGGAATAAAGATGTGATAACACCGTATTATAGATGTCTGATCTAATACTACACCAACTTCTCCCAGGCAATTAAATACTTCAAGCAGGCTTAGTTTAACGCCGTAGTGGACGTATAAAGCTCGAAGATACTTGAAAATCCCCTGAATTATTAAGAAACTCGTTGAGATTCTTAATAAGAGCTTCAAGCTCTTTGTATATTGGACGTCTTTACTCCTCGTCGTCGTACTGGTATCAGCAGTTGTGAACTTTCTCAATGACGTTTGTACTTGCTTTGCTGGATCTTCGCTTGTTAAGGATGATGTTTGTCTTGTTTTTATAAATGTTGTTGATGTTGTAGAGATCAATAGAGGTACCACCAGAATCGAAAATAATATATGTTCAGGGGTTTTATTGTTTTTGAATTGGTTATAATTCTTATAAACACCGTTGCAGTTGTAGTTCTTGTTATAATAACTATTATTTCTCTTCAGTTGGTATTGACAATTACAACTACTACTTTCTTGCAATGGAAGCAACAATAACAAATCGTGTGGGCTATGAGACGACGACATTTTTCAAATTGAAATCGAAAAACTTAAATAAATTTGCATAATTACAATCATGAACGACAGCATTTGTATACATTTCATATTTCAGTTTCAAAATAAGGAAAACAGCAACAACGGCAGCAGTAGCAATGGCAGTTGAATAATTGCAACATTAAACTGCATTTTTTGTTGACAACATGATCCCGTTTTGGTTTTTAGCAGAAATTGTTTTTTTTTTACTTCTGCTCTCTCTGCCACGAATTATTTATTTTGCTAACTCTGCTCTTTTTTAAACACAAACTATTTTTACCATTTATTTCTTTTTGATGATTTGATTTTCCTTCAAAAACCAATGTAATTCAATCCGTTTAAAACTTGATAGGGAATTTAGTTTTGTTTCTTTTATGACAATTTGTTTTTATTAATGAGAATTTTCCACGCTGTTATCTGTCAAAAGTGAAGAAAAATAAACACAATTACAACAACAAAAATTAAAATGCATTCATAGAACAAGGGGTTGAATAACAAAAAGAGAATGTAAAAGAAACAAAGTGTAAGAAATGGCGGGTTAAATTTGTCTAATTTTAATCCCTTTTATTTAATTTAAGATTATGAAAAAAAGTTTAAATCAAAAATTCCATGTAACTTTCCACTTTAGAACTTATAGGAATCTTACTTTTTTTTCACTAAATAATAAGTAAACAAAACTTTAAGGCGAAATGATACAAACAATTATTTTTGCGGCGAATTCAATTTTTTTTTTTTTCGTAGTAGTTTTGTATTACAAAAAAACAATCTGCAGAAAACATTTTCTAGTCTGTATAAAGAAAATTGCACTTAAAATTAGTAAAGCTATATTATTTTTATTTATTATATTATTTTTAATTCAATAGTTACACACTATTAAAGGAAATTTAACAAAATATTTTCTTTATGTTTGGTTTTTCGCAAATAGCGTGGTTGTTATACGCCGTAATGGCGGCCAAAAACGAACTAAAAACTTCGTTTTAAGAAATAGACGGCAGCTAATCAACGAAATATTGATATCTCACTCTTACACCGAATTTTCGAAAATAGCCTAATGTACTTTTCTCTCTTTATTACATTCCCTTGTTGCAAGTATAACGTTTTCACTCTTTCTTTACTCCGAATATTCTTTTTTTGTTCACTCACACACACTTTCACATCATTTTGCCATGAGGCGCGCGCATTTCATATTCTTTCATTACAATTTGCTTCTTCTTTACACGATATTTACTTTATTATTTACTCTTTCTGTTCTCTTTGCTGCCTTGAGGCCAGAGCGAGATGTTCAATACATATTTCACGATTCCATTCGTTTTTTTTTTCGTTTACCCAAAAGACAACGAACGACGGAAAAAAATTTTTAGCCAAAAAATCGATTGTTCTCATATAAATTCAACTTTTATCACTTGCAATTTTTTATGTTTTTCCAATAAAATTTCACTTTTTAATATAAAAATATTATGCAGAGCATAAATTTGCAATGAATTTCACTAATTTTTTTTAATTTTCTTCAACTTTTGCGTAGAAATTCTTTATTTTATTGTGCAACGACACGAGTTTTTCACGGGGACACGTTTTTCACTGTGTGTAATGGCGGCCATACATACAATACGAAGCCAAACGCTCATTCGTACAATGACAAAACAAAATATTTTCGGAGTTGTATGAAGTGTAATATTTTTTAAATTATAAACACACCCTAGATCGATGATAAAAACAAATGATTGCATATGTGAAATACATCAAATTAAAGATAATTTTTTGCTGTACTGTATATTTATAAAATTTTACCATAATTCATCTTAATTCTATTAAAATTTTATCATTTTGTTTAAAATAATAATATTAGGCATTCCATGGTTTCGATGTCGAAAAATGGTAAACACAGAGCTGTATTTTATTGAAAAGGCTTGACAAGCATATTCAACAACATATTGCGACGATTCCGTTTTAGCAACTGCTCTGCTCACAACTACAGCAAACTTCACATTTATTTGAAATAAATGTAAACAAACAAGAGTTGTTGAAAATTTCTCGCCGAAAAGTATTTTTAAATAATAAAAAACAAGTTTATTCATAACATTACCACAGAAAACTACACATTACTAAAACTAACATGTATCCCATGAGCTCGCAGAAAAAATTCTGGACTTTCAGCAATATCGATCAGTTAAATGAGTTGCGGCAAAAACAAAACCAGAAATTTATAGAGACTCATGGACAAAATATTGGCGTAAGTTTTAATTTTGTATTAATTGTAATTCTCTTGCTAAAATTTTCCATATGATAGGAACAACAAAAACTTGAATACTTTTTAGATGCTTCGGAAGAACATTTGTTGCTAAAACAGTATGAAATTTATTTAAATGATTTTTGCCGTCGCTTTGAACCTATGATGCCAAAATGCGTGGTTGGAACCGCATTTCATTACTTCAAAAGATTTTATCTACACAACTCTACGATGGATTATCATCCCAAGGAAATTTTGTAGGCTACTTTAAAATAAAGCGACTAAGCAAAGAAAAAAATAGATTAATTCAGGTCCAAAAATAGACCCATCAAATGTTTTCTGTCTTTTTCAGCTGTCTATAGTGCTAATCAAGTCATCAGTAGACTTGAAGAAATTCTTAAAAGAATGTTTGAAACTTAACTACTTATTCCATAAGTCCCATGAACAAAATGAGAATCAGAAATGTCCAAACAAATCTTTAACAAAGTAAACATTTTTTTTCGCTTTGCAAATATTTTACTTTTCTTTGCAACCTTCTATACAACGAGTTACCAGCGGTTACTACGATGAGTTGATTAGCACCAACGAAATGTCGTCGGCATATAGACAACTGAAAAAGACAGAAAACATTTGATAGGTCTATTTTTGGACCTGAATTAATACATTTCACTTGGCTCTTAAACAATTAAGTTCATATTTGAAAAAAATAGATATTTTTTACAACTATTTTCAGGGCTACAGTGGTTTATTTGGCTTGCAAAGTAGAGGAGTTTAATGTTTCCATTGGCCAGTTTGTTAGCAATATAAAAGGCGATCGCAACAAAGCCATGGATATTATATTATCTAACGAGTTGTTACTAATGCAACACCTCAATTACTATTTAACCGTTCACAATCCCTATCGTCCTATAGAAGGTTTCCTTATAGACATAAAGGTAAGAAATAATTTAAAAATAAGTACATATTTGCACATTTCTTAGCTAAATTAATAATTTTGTATTTAGACTCGTAGCAACATGACTAATCCTGAACGCTTGCGTCCACATATAGATAGTTTTCTAGAAAAAACATTCTTCACTAATGCATGTCTTTTGTATGCACCATCGCAAATCGCCCTGGCAGCCGTATTGCATGCCGCAGGCCGTGAACAAGAAAATTTGGATAGTTATGTTACAGACAATTTGCTGAATGGTGCTAGAGAAAAGTTACCAGCTTTAATTGAAGCAATACGCAGTACGTTGCTGAATATTTTTAATGTGTTGAATATTTTTATATAGCATTTCATATATTTTAAGAAATTCGCTTAATGGTTAAACAGTACGAAATTCCACCCAGAGATAAAGTGAAAGCCGTAGAAAAAAAGCTGGAGAAATGTCGTAATCAGGAAAATAATCCAGACAGTGAAGTGTAAGTTAAAAGCAGATTTTCTTTTCTTGTTCACATAATGTTTACACATGCAAGTGTATGTTCTAATAAGTCAAATTCGTTAAGATATATTGATGATTTGGGTAAAAAAATTGTATATGTCGATGCAATGCCGATGCCGAAGCCGAAAAGGGTTGTTGAACATTATATTATAAATTTTATGAACATAAAAAGAAACAATCAAACGGTATAAAAGTTTAAGGTTAATTTTAATTATATACTTGAAAAAAAAAGAATATTTATACACACATATGCAAATTTATCGAGATTGGCAATACGGCACACGCATAAAAGTTGTTGAAAGCTATCCAACATTCGGGCATATCTTCGTAGTTTTAATTAGCCTGCTGCAATTCATTTGCATGTGTAAATCTAGTGTTAAATAAATCTATTGCAATATCTGTTAAATTGAAAATTTCTTTTGTTCTTTCAGGTATAAAGAGCGCATGCGCAAAATGTATTGTGATGACGATTTAGATGTTGTTGAGGACAGTTCTTATCGCATAGTAGATTCCAGTGCCGATATGTCCATATTAAATATGAGTCAATAGTTAAAGTTACTGTTCAATTATTTTGTTAATTGTTATGCTCCAAAGCACTAATAAACATTCTACACTTTTTTTAAATTTGTTGATAATTTTTCGAAAACAACGAAATTATGTTCAAGGACCATTAAGACTGAATATAAAACTAATATCGTTCTTCAAGTCTATTTTTAAAGAATAGGCTGACACTTATGCAAAGCCGGACAATAAATAGAAGAAGAACACGACGCAGGAGCTTTATTGTTTTGTATGGAGTAAACTTAAGGTACGGACACTTACGCGTGTACAAATATTTACAAATTTAGGAAAAAGTGTAACTGATTTCTTGTCTTAAGGTACGGCCACATATCAAAAAATATTTGCCTCAAAAACGTGACCACTACTTTCATGTTGTCCTTTATTTTGGGCAAATACATATGTATATGCATATAAACAACTGAAAAGTTTTATACATATTATTTATTTTATTACTGCTATAACGCAAATATTGTTCATTTAATAATAATAAGCAGGGTAACTAATTTTCTCATTCTGATGTCGAACTCATTGTCGAATAAGAAGGAGGAATCTTAAAAATTTGGTAAAATCTATAGGAATTATGAAAAACTCGTTTTATTCACATTTTTCTTCCGATTTCAGCAAAAATACTTACCACATTCCAGCAACTTTCTCCCAATAAAATAATAAAACAATTTGAATATTTCTATACAATATTTTAATAATTTAATTCAATCATTTATTTACTTCAGTGGCTGCTATCATTACAATAGATTTAACAGTTGTCGCTTAAGTTATTTAATTGATTTGTTTAAAAGGAAAGCTTATAATTGCCATGCGTTCTCAGTTTGAGTGTCATAGAAATTTCAAAACTTAACAAATTTTTAAGCATGCCATTGTTTAAATTAATGCATTCTTCCTTTGTTCTCTTATTACTAATTTTTTTAGGTTAAAATTTGTTTTTTTTTTTTTATAGAGAATAGCTTATTTTTGGGAAAGAGTCTTTTTGCGACCATTACGGACAAGTACAATATTATTAAAGTAAAAATTCTAAAATTAATTTCCGACAAGAAGTTCACCGGTTTATTTATGTTAAATTTAATATATAATATGTTGATAACTTAATCTAATAAAATAAGTATATGCATTTAAAAGAAAATAATATGTTAAAAGAATTAGTAGAGCAGTAACTCATTAATAATATTGTCGGCTTGGCAATTAGATAAATATATTTTGGGGATTTTATTGAAAACAGCATGAAAAAAGTATTTACTGAAATTTTAATATTATGAATGTTCAATATAATTTAAAAAAATTACTTTTGGTTCACTATTGTTTTTTTTTTTTTTAGAAAAAATGCAATTAAATAATTCGGCAAAACTCGGAATAATCAATTTGTGTTTAATCGGTAAATTAATATTTATTTATTATTGCTATTACTCAAATAATGTAGTCTTCGCTTTTGGTGCCGAACTCATTATAGAATAAGAAGAATGTTACAAATTTAGTAAAATTTATTGGAATTATGATAACTCGATATGATAGACATTGAATGTCATCAGTAGGCAATTCAGCAAGTATTGAGTTTTATTTTTGGTCGATTGTTTATATGACATCAGAAGCGGTTATCAGAAAAATTTAATTTAAAATATCTGTCAACACTCAGATTAATCAATTTGTGTTTAATCAATTAATCGATAAATTACATATTATTATTTATTTTATTGTTGTTATAACGCAAATATTGTTCATTTAAATAAGCAGGGTTCTAGTTTTTTACTTTTGATATCGAATTCATTGTAAAATAAGAAGGAGGTATCTTAAAAATTTGCTAAAATCTATAGGAATTGTGAAAACTTGAGACAGTAGCGATTGAATGTCGACAGTAGAAAGTTTCACAAGTATTGAGTTTTATTTTTGGTCGATTGTTAGAAGCGATATTAGAAGCGATAACCAGTTTAAAAAAAAAGGTTACAAAGAGAGCCACAAAGTTTTTCGGGCCAATAAGCATGTACATATTATTAATTTATTAATAGCAACCAAGTTTTTCTTACAAAGCTCAATAAAATATAGAATTAATAATTAATGTCTGTCTACTCATAATCATGTCGACAGTAAAAAGAATTGTTTACAATAACTCCAGCAGTTTCTCTGATTATCATGGACTGTCAATTGAAGTAATATTTTGCCATACATCTACCAATACGGGTAAAAGGAGCATTTTTTAAAACCATTTGCTAGTTGCATACCTACCAAGCTACTTTTTCTCGTCATGAAGGCTTCAAATAAAAAATTAACAATTTCTCTCTCTCTCTCTCTCCCGCTCTCGTTTGGTTTTGTATCCTGCAAAGCATTTTCCATGTTTGTGCACACTTTTAAAAATTAATGCAGCAGGAAGTCACCACAGTCCATGAAACAAGGAATCCACATTTTTGTTATTATAAGGGCAATAGTCGATATTAAACCTTTAGGTAATTACGGTCATTATTACAACAATTAGTTAAAAGCAGAATTTTACTGGGCGGATAAACTATTTTTGATTATTATAACTTCGTTTTAACAAAAAGCAAGCGTTAAATTATCTGCACAATAATCCAACCATTAAATTAATGTGAGGTTTAGCTTTTGCATTTTATGTATTTGGCTATGTCTTTGTTACATCAACCTGAAATTGTTAATTAATTGGAAAAATTTCCCGGAGAAAAATTCATTTTTCATGCATTTACTTTTCCTCCAGACTTGAATCTTACTGCCACAATTTAATAAAAATCAAATTATTCTTATTAGTATGTTGTAATAATGAAAATTGTTTACGGACCAGTTTATCATTCACTTCTATTAAAGGTACCTTTAGCTAACGCTAACCTTATCGCCAAGTCGTAATAATGGCCCTTGGAAATTTTTATAGCAATTATTATTTTCAGGAATTGTCAGTAGTACAACTGACTCAATCATAAATCGCTGCAATTACATTTCTTGCAGGTTATAAACAAACTTCAGCAAAAAAAAAGGGAGCATGTTGCTTCTGTTTTATCATACACATATCGCATATGTACATATGTCGAATAGACCAACCAGAGGACGTGATAGTTAGATCATTAGGAATGACTTCAAGTCGGACACAAGAGTTGGTGAGAGTATCTACATTCTCCGCTTTCAACGGAGGATCAGCTTTAGCCTACGTAATGAATGTAGGCCGAATCCTATACTGTGTGTTGATAGTGAGGCCGCGTTAAATACGCTAGCAGTTGTCTATGCGACATCTAGCTTATTCCGTGAATGCCGTAGATCTCTTAATTAAATAATGAGACACAATAATGAGCTCGAGAATGTGGTGGTGAATCAACGGGCCTGCTTCCAACAGAGTAAAACTCGCCAGCTGTTAAGAACTGCACACCAGACAAATGCTCAAATCAGATTATCAATCGATTATTGAACTTACATGGCCCAGTTATATGGCCCTTAGCTATATGAGATTTTCCCCGATAAAGGCTGCACACCTAATTGACTGTTCTAACAGAACACTCTTACATGCCGAACGACTCTTCCGTATCATGAATTTCGCAGAAGCTGTAAAGATGAAGAGAAGTGTGTCCAACACTTTCTCTGCCGTTTTCCAACTCTTTCTAGTATGAGAGCGAAATATATAGACATACCGACACTATATGGGCCGGCAAATGTACAGCAATGCTAATTAAATAGGGTGGAATCTTTCGTCTAAGTGTCTGACTGGTGTCAATCAGAATCGGTAGGTGGTGTACCACCTCTTCGGGTAGCACAAGGGGAAACATCATACTGATCCCATGACTGCTAGTCCATGAAATATAACATACATAGATATTAATATTTTCGCTCAATTTAATGTACTCAAAGCTTCGTTTTGCAGTAAAGCAGGTACAGTAGACTTTCAACTTCATGACCTCTAGTCTAGTCTATTAGAATGGAAAAAACAACCAAAACTACTTAAAAACGTTTGCAGTTCTTCAAAAAATTCTCAAACTTATATAAAGGTTCATGTGTATATATGTATATTTTTTTTATAGCAAATGTGCTTCAGAAATAGCAATGACAAATAAATTAAAGCATATGTAAATGTCGTCACTTTAATATAGAATATGTTTCGCCGGCTGCCGGTGATGAGACCATACCACTTGGGTTTTAGAAGGTCCCATTGTGCTAAAAATATAATATAGTATATATGTACATATGTACCTCCATATAAAATATATACGTACATATGTCAAAAGCTCTACTTAGAAAAAAAAACTTAGGGCATTAAGCTAGCGATACGAGTATACGCATTTGGCTTTGTTGCTGTTTGTTTATCTTGATCCAATTTAAAGTTTACATAATATTTGCTCATATAAAATTTTAGAATATTAGCTCTGTTCAGCGTTTGCTGCGAAAAGTATTGCAAAAGTGAGGCTGCAAAAAATTCCCATAATTTTGAAAAGTTTCCGTCAGTATTGACCGAAAAAGTGTTGAATTTGTTTTTTGCGAAAATAATTGCTTCCAAAGCTGCTTCAGGCTTTCTTGTAAAAATACATGGAAAAAACTTTAAAATGAGTAAATTAAAAAGTTTTAATTCCAGAAATATTTTTGATGTAGAATTTCTTTTGCAATAAGCCAACTTAAAGTTTTACCGTGATATTTATAATATATAAAATGTTGTTGAAATACATTTTAGATTTGCTCTAAATTTATGTAAATCATGTTCTAAAATGTATTTCAATTAATTTATTTATTGTGAAGTAAGTAAAACTATTTATTACTAATTTTCTGATGCTCTTTAATGTTCGCTTTGAACGTTTGGAGCGGTAATATTGGAAAAATATTTTTTTAAAATACAAATATGTTTCCCATAAAATTATTTAGCTTTCAAAATTATTAAAGCATATAAAAATAAAAGCTTTCAAAGCTCGGAAACTAAACTTTCAAAATATATGTTCAAATTATAAAAGCTTATGCTGTACAGTAGTATTCAAGCGTTTTCTTCGTTTCAAATAATAATAGAAATTTTATACAAGTTAAAATGTTTAATTTAAAATAAACAAAACGGAAACATTTTTAAAAGCTTATAACTAATTAAATACTTTTTACACTTACAATGTTACGAGTATTATTATAATTTTAGGGAAAGCGTTTGTTAAAAAAAAATGGTAAATTAATGGTAGGTAAAGATACTTAAATTAAGGATTATTATTTTTATTATATGTATGTATGTATAATTAATTATATACTAGAAATGGTAGCTGTCCTTTACAGGGTTTAAGATTCTTATTTGTTGAAATGCTGCAGTTTAGTGTTGCTTGATAATTTTGAGATAATAATGTTTATCATAGTTTCGTATGTACGTTAATAGCATGTTAAAAGGTAGCTTTTAAATATGCTTGAATAAAGCTTTTTGAAGAGAGTAAAGCTTAAAGCGACACTGCCGTTTTCAAAACCTTAAAATTAAGTTGTTGTTGTTTTCTTGAGATGTTTGTTTTTTTATATTTCATTTATCGAAAGCCTTAAAGCTTTGCTGATATTTAAAAATGATTTTAACAAAACATGTTGTTTATGTTCACTGCATAAAAAATAGTTGATTGTCAAATTCTTTTTTAAATATCCCATACAATTTTTGTTTGGAGATGTTGTTCTTTTTTTTTTTGTTTTTAATTTATTTCGTTAGATTTTCAATTTAGAGCTTTTTTCTTGTAGTTATTAAATGCGTAAGTTTGATTTGCTAAATTTTGTTTTTTAAGTTGTCATTTGGTGCGATTTTCTGGTACATGATGAAAAAATTTGTATCAGACCACTGGTATCGTATGTGAAAAAGCACTTTATTTTCGAATTCCTTTCATTGAATTTATTAATATATGTATGTTTTTTTTTTATTATTGAAAAAACAATCGAAAGAAATCCTTTCAAATCGTTTTCAAGTGGTATTACATTTTGTAGATGCTTTGGTCAGTTCAAATAAAAAGCCAGAGTGTATTTTGCAGTGGTACAAACAAAACGCAGTGCCACTTTCAATGATTTTAACGAAGAATTTTTTCAAAATTTATAGTTTTTATTTTCGTGTATGTATAAGCTTTGCATATTTTTTAAAAATAATAATTGATTAATATAAACAATAAAATAAACAAAAAAAAAAAAACAGACTTTGTTAGATAGTGTAGTTTCTTTTTTTTTAGTTTTTAGTTTTATTAGAAAACAGAATCATGCAATATGGCAGTTGTGTACATTTAGGCTGGTTAAGTGATTGTAGTTGTTGAGTTTTGGTTGTGTGAGTTCATGTTTCTGTGGTGTGTGTGTGTGTGGTTTAAGAAATAAATTAATAGTACACTAAAGCTTCTTTAAATGTGATTGATATAGTATTGAAGTTCTATTTGATTAAATAAAACCAAAAAAGCTTTTTAATGTAAAAATTATAAGATAAAATTAAATCAAATCAACTTTCACTTATAAAATCAAAATTAAATAAAACTTTTTACACTAAAACATTTAGCTTATAACTTTTTTTTTTTATTATTTGGTTTTACTTATTTGGTAGCTTCATTAATATGAAGTTCTAGTGCTTTTTAGATTGTGAGGAATGTATGGTTTTCATTTACGCTACCTCAAAATGTTCAAGGTAATTTCAATATGTATGTACTACACGTATTTAGGCCTAAACTGTTGATGCATTTTCTATTTGCATTTGAGTTTTTAAGTCTTTTGTCTACTAACGCGGTTAGTAAAAATTTACATAATTAGGTATTCACTAGACACATTGATTGGTTGGTTGGTTGATAGATTGATAACTGGTCTCTTTGTTATGACTGGCTATTTTTTGAGGTTATTGAAATATGTTGTTATTTTTTTCATTCAACAAATGACTGTAGGATTTTACTGAGAATAGACTTTTGTGTTGTTGAATTTTTACTGTTTATAAAGAGCATAAATGGCTGTACGAACATAACATACCGGTAGGACCGATAGGAAGAAAGAAAAGTGATACATTTTTACAATATAGCTGCAGGCATCGTCAATCAAGACAAATCAAAACAAATTTTAGGTTATAATTTTGCCTTGGATAGTGCTTCACAATGTAACCTCGGTTGAAACAACCCTCGATAATAATATCGCAGCATCAGCCGCAATTAAAGAAAGTTTACAAATAATGCCTGATATCTTGTTCACTTTGAGTTTGCTTATCACTTATTTATTTTTTTTTATTAATGAATCCAAAGCTGCAAACGTACGTGATTTGTGTACATGTTTGCGTACAAAAATCGTCTTAGAAAATATTAAATATTAAATTGGGACAAAGCGAAGAAACTGAAGATGTAACTGAAACTGTTCTGTAGATTAGAGCTACAAACTGAACTATTGATAGTTTCGTTTTCAATGCACTATCGATGGCTTTTCTTCGATAGTGATACTAACGATAAATAGTATTTCATTAAAAAAGCAAAAGCAAAGTCAATGAAATGAGTATGATGGCAACTTTGATGCAAAATAGCGTCATTAGAATTTCCCCGCAATTATTAGATTATAAACTTGGAGTCAGCTGCAACGTAAACGTTTCAGTATTTTTGATTCGACGGTTTGCAATCGCACTTTTGTGACTCTGCACTGAAAGAATTTTTTATGAACAAAATTCTACGAATTCCCACATTACAGCAGTGATTTGCAACCAACTTCGGACTTAATTGAATAAATGAATTATGTTTGATTACATTTATATTAATGATTGTCTTATCAAACATGTGAATTTTTGTTATTAAATTGATGAGGTATAGTAATCCTTTGATTTTCGTCTCTTCAATTTACATCCTCAACATTTTGGTAGCTCTTAAATTTAGTTAGTGTCTCCATTCGTTTTGGGTTAAGTTAGGTTAGCTTAATAGGAGGAGTATGATAGCCCATGCCTTCCGACATGCACTTAAACCAGTGTAGACCAAAAAAAAAAAAGTTTGACTCATGAGACTTTGTGTCCTACACAAACTTAGTTAAGTTTTCCCCAGCATATACTCCGTAGGTGGTTTATGTACGGTAAGGTATCGCCCCCTAAAGGGCGAGCCCGTTTTTGTGAGTGTCATTGGCGTAAATACTATCCCAATGTCTGACTATCCTCTCCACATGCTCTACATTCATCTACTTCCGCTATTCTTAGGCGGCTTAGATGTGCCAGTATCACTCCCATTATTCTACTCAATTCGGTCTTGCTAAGTCCATTCGCTTTACGTGGTCAAGATTTTGTGGTTACAAATTTGTATACCTCGTCTCAATTGCTTGCAAGACGGGAAATTTCTGTGTTTGATGTGTTAAACATACATACATACACATTTTGTTCTTCATTTACTGAAAACTAAGTTGGAAGTCATTCGCTGATATGATAAGGGAGAAAAGGCTCCTATAATTGTCAGCACCATGGGACTGGCGTCGACCACAATAAGAACAATAGAAAGTCATTCGGCTAAAATTTGTGCCAGTGTAATAGTTGCAGACGTTTGTTTTCTAGCAACTACTTACAACAACAACAAAATGTACTAAGCAATTTGTCGGAATAAAATTTCAGACATATGAAGTAAGTTCAGGTGTCAAAAATTCTCAAATTCCAGTGATAAAACTTTCAGAGACATTTGACCACATTAATAGGTCTTTAAAGACCTTGTTGAATTCCTTAAACTCTTTATTGTTTTACCAAATAAGTTGAGTTCTTTGCAAAAATGAAGAAAGGAAAGATAAAGCGACCAATAAATTCCAGTATTAACTACTGCCAGGATCTATTTGTACGAGCACAAGAAGGCAGTCTTACTTCAAACGTGCATCATCGCATAAGTTTGCTACAACCGGGACAAATTGTTCTTTAAATGATGATATCGAAATGTTAATATCACAAATACTGACACCGATGACGATCAGATGGTCATATTCCCATCAAATTGGTTATGTGTTATATGACATATGATGTTTTATATTGTATAATAAATTTTTAGAAGAATTATGTTCTTTTTAATTGAATTTTTGATTTTCCTATACTAGATACTACACTTTATTTTACAGAAGCTGAATTTCAATTGTTCATCCTGTTTTTTAAAATAATTTATTTATTGTTGCTTACGAAGAGGAAGAAGAGGAATTGTTAAATTGAAAATTTTTAAGCTTTTACATTTCTGTATTTGCTTTGTAGCATTGTGTTTATGTAAAATATATGTTTGTACATACATATGTATTTATGACCATGCTACAAGTCTGTAGTCTGTTGTTTTTAGGTTGTTGATAAAATAAATTATAACCTCAAATTAATTTATGCTCAAAACTAAATTCGATTTACGTAGTTTTATTTAACGTCGCAATTTCTCAAAACCAATCACATTTTATTTGTTTAATGAAACGATTCATAATTTCTACGAATTCCTGTTTAATTAACTGCCGCTTACACAAATTTTATTTCTTAAATTTTTCTTCAAAAAAACAAAATATGAAAATTTTGGTTTTTGCTTTCAACACAACTACACTATACAAAATTTATGTACGGTTTAGGAAAACCGACAGTAAATCTATGAAATTGTTGATTGTGCTAATGAAAACAGAACATTGTTTTAATGAAATATATGACTTTTATAACAGCGTGTATCTATCTTAATAGCACATACACTCCATTAAAAAAAGACAAAAAACAAAATGCCATTTTCGGGTAAGAACATTTTTGGGGTGCTACTGGCCGCTAGACCTCAAATCCTTTGCGGCATCATTGGTATTTGAGAATATAAAGGGCAAAAAATCGTTCATTGATCCAATGCATTTTCATAAGCCCAATCATATTTTTTAACGAAATTATAAAAACTAATCAAGCATTTTCAATGAAATGAAATTAAATTCCAATAACGGAAATGTTCATTGAATTAATGAAATAAATTCGTTAGAACTATGAACGCAAACTATTTCAGTATAATGTAGACCCGTTATCTTCAAAACTAAATTGTCAAAATGATATCAATAACGACGGCTATCACAAACACAATAAGTGAAATTAAGCCTTATATCCCGATGCTTCCCAGTAAAAAAATTATGAATATTTAGATTCACTAAAATTGTTTACCTTCCCGCACACAGCGGGAAAAGGGGTTTCCTTACTTTAATGCGTTCGGCAAGCTTAAAATAAAGTGTATTAAAAGACCCTAGAGTCTATTGCTTTTAGGTGGCTCATTTCAAACAAATTAGACAAATGAGCAACAGTTAATCCTGACTTATTCAGCTTTGCACTTCAGTTTGCAGATGCCTCAGTTCTGAGTTTAACCACATCAATGAGATATGTATCTCTCATCATAATTTTAACCCTTAGTATTAAGATTTTATCATAAACCCCCCAAAAATTTCACACAAAGGTTTTTGAAAATTTTCTCCTTTACATTAAAAATAGTTTAAGCCCAGATAAATGCAAAATGTTTGTTATCTAATATCTAAGTAGAAAAGGATAAAGCATCCTAAACTCTTTAAGAAAATTATTGAACTTGTAAAACCTTGAAAGATATTTATAAATAAAGAATTGAAATTCAGCTTTGCGAAATTAAATGTTCTGTTTTTATGTTATAGTTTTTTTTTTTTTTTGCTTAATCAAACGTCCAGAAACACTCCCCATTTTCGTTTTCCACCCGCCAC
The DNA here is from genome assembly GCA_963662145.1 of Sturmia bella. Lineage (NCBI taxonomy): Eukaryota > Metazoa > Arthropoda > Insecta > Diptera > Tachinidae > Sturmia > Sturmia bella. Next base: position 25,287,495 of record OY759172.1, read on the forward strand.
CCGCCACCAGCCTTTTTCCTATTTTCCCAGTTCCAGTGCTATGCAATGCATATATAGGGGTCATTCCCTGAGTACTGGTCGCAGTCTAAAAAAATATATATATATATGTATGTATACTCCACCTTTTGGTGTTCAAAAATACGTTAGTTATTAACGATTTCTTTTTAGAAAAAATCTTCAGATTCTCATTTGCTGAGATTTTGAAGTATTTTCACAAACGAAAAGAGCAGACAAATGTCGATAAAGTGCTTGTTACATAAATGATATCGAAGATTTCTTTTATAATCTAGATTTTTTGTCACACTCGTACAGCCAAAATTCTCTAATAAAGTGATGTAAAAATTTTATGTTTTGTGGTTTTTTTCTTTTGGAATGACAACATGCCGATCTACAGAAATATTATATTTAAGAACTTTTTTTAATTGTTCTACTCTTTTCAACAAGGAAAGTGTGCGATTTTAGTTAGATAAGGGAATTGACATGCTACATGAGAACCAAACATTTTTTTCTCACAGTGCAAAGGTGCAGTTTTTTGGTTAGAAATATTACAGGGTGCATATAAAATCAATTGCTTCCATAAACAAATTTTTAACGTATATTACAAGTGAGATTCTATTTTCGAAGACTTTGGAACAAAGGTAAATAAAAAGTGTTCTAAGAATAAAGAAATTAAAAGCTAAAATTAAAATGAAAGTTGCATGCTTTAGGGTTAATGGTATTGAAAAAAATAATCTTAAGAAAGTATTAAAAGTAAAAAAAAGGTTAAAAATACCTACATAGAACCTGTTTGTCTAAGTATATAATTTGTAAGTTTAAGTAGGCAAACGAGTTCACTATGTTGATCTCTTTCCATCTTCTTGTTCCCAGCTTTGGCTTAAACAAGTTTTTTTTTTTTTTTTTGGTGTGGAAATTCTATATTCCAGTAAAAAGGACCGAATGCAATGCGATTAGTACATACATAAGGATAGGTATGTTATTTATTGTTAATGATTCCCTAAATTTGTGTTATGTAAAATTGTTGCAATTGAATTTTCTTTTCAGTGAGTGTGATGGAAAAGAAAAAACATGGAGAGTTTTATACACTTTTGCAATATTGTTGTGTGGGTTGTAGGATGACTTGAATAAAATATTTTGCGATGCCAAGAAGAGGCAAAACAGTAACTAAAAGGTATTAAAATAATTGAATTGGTTTGACAGAACAAAGGAAGAACTAGTAAGTATTTTCTGATGTTTAGAAATTTGATAATTGGATTTTTCGAGGTTTTCTTTTAAAATAAAATTGGTATAAACTTTACAGCCTTTCAGTGAGGTTGAGATTTTAAGCTGTGTTGTAAAGAGGAGGACTTAAAAGAATCATTCAAATGTTTTAAGATTTTAATGATTCTTAAAAAAAAAATTTTAACGACACAATCGGAAGAGCAATAAAAAATGTTTTTTAAATTCTTGCAACTTTTGTATTTTTTTTTTTTCTAATATTTTATTGAAATTTATTATTTTAGGTCTAAATAGGCATTTTCGATTGTTTTCTGACTTTTTCAGCCGTCTATATGCTGCCGACATTACGTTTATGCTGCTCAACTCAGTTAAACCATTAAAAATGTCTAATTGGACCTAAAATAATAAATTGCCGTAAAATGAAAAAGTGTGCTGTCAGATGCTTACAGACTTTGTATGCGAACCCAGTATCGGTTATAACATGGATAACGAAATTCCTTAGCCCGCCTGAAGGCCGATTGTCCAGAACGAATTATGCATACCTATGAAAAAATTTATTAAATGAAATGGGGGAAACTTTAGAATACGGAGCCAGGCTTTGAAAGAAATGACTTTTATAGGTTTGTAGAGGGGGTCATGGACCTACCAAATCAGAAGTCGAAGTCTGCCGCCGGCTTTTAGTTTATAAATAATTCGATTTTGAAATTGCGGAATTTACTAAGAAAAGTATGAAAATGTTGGTAAAAGCAGTGCTGCCAGAGGAAAGTGTTTGCGCAGAACATAAAATCGCGAATTAGTAAACGGCTTCAAGCATCCAAAATCGTATTTTTTTACATTTAATTAGAAAAAAATTTTTCATAGGTATGAAAAATTTTTTGTTGACAACCGGCCTTCGGCCGGGCTAAGGGGTTTTCTCCTCCATGGTATAACCAACACCGGCTTCGCGTACAAAATCTGTAAGCATCTGGCAGCACACTTTTTCATTTTAGGACAATTGGTACCATTATACTAAAGCCGACCCATGAAATGTACAAAATACTATTTTGGATGCTCACAACCGTTTATGAATTCGCGATTTTACATTCTGTACAAAACTGTTCCTCTGGCAGCACTGTTTTACCAACATTCTCATATTTTTTTTAAAGTTAATTCCGTAACTTCAAATTGAATTATTAATCAACGTTGACTTCCGGTTTGGGAGGTCCACGACCCCCTCTACAAATCTATAAAACTAATTTTTTTTTTTTCAAAGCCAGGCTCCTTAAAGTTTCGCCATAATAAATTTTACTTGGCTCTCACAGCAAATATTAAATTAATATTTGAATTTTATTGAAATCTCTTATTTTTAATTTGCTAAAATATGTATGGGCGATAGAAAAAAAGCTCTCCATTGGGATAAGGATGAGAGAAAACATGACAAAAACCATGAGAAGCTGCACAAATGTTCCTAAGTCGATCCCAGGGGCCGAAATGTGTGGTTGACCTCGACCTAATTTTTTTCGCCGTCATTTATGCTGAATATATATTTTGTTACATTAAAAGTGTATTTAAACATTCTTAGAGTTCCCATTATTGTGCTTAAAACTATAGAACATGAAGTGAGTGTTTGAAGAAATATTCTGGGATTTTAGAGTCTACCGACGAGTTAAGCGTCATGAACGAAATGTCCGCGATATATAGACAATGAAAAGCAGTACAGAAAACTATAAAATATTTTTTTTAGACCTAAAGTAATGAATTTCAACTGTCTTTAATATCAACTATTAAAGTCGCTTTTAAAAAATTCATACCTTAACTATTTTCATGAGATTATTGTAGACAAGAACTTTATTTAATTGTTATCAAATATGATAGTGTAAAATAATAATAAGAAAAATTAGAATTTTGCTTTTTTTTTATTTCTTCCGATGTATCGTATGTTTGTTGAATTAAAACTTTTACATGTTTTTAGAAAGCCTAAATTCTTCTCTTTAGATAGCTGGTTTAAATATCACCATTTTTCCAAATATTCTTATTTTTTGTTAATGAAAATTCACAACTGCACATTTTATCGACAAATTATAGTTTTTAGAATGTAATTCAATTTATACAACAGATGAATGGCAATGTTATCTACTCAAGTCAGCCTATACACAAGTATGTACCTGAGAATCAGTTATACAATCTTACCTTCACTACCTGTTAGATGCATGAATAGCCAAACTTGTTTAATTGATCTTAACGAATAAAATTTACTAGCGTCTTTTGAATAAAATTGTTTACGGTCTATTTTATTGTATAAGAAAATTATTAAGGTCTTATTTGACAGAGTTCTATAAAGTATTAGTCAAATAAGCGTTTAATAAACCTGATTTTTTTTTTTTATATATAAGCAAGTTAATATGTTCCCCCTTGAAGTAACCATATTGAAACATGTATATATAACACATATAAAACTTTTATGTAGAGTAATTATCGTGTCGTAGTTTACCATGCGCTATTTCTAGACCATTTTTTCTTACGAAATTCCGAATTGATTGTTTATTGTTATTTTTATTCATTTCAATTTAAAAGAAGAAAAACAAAATCTAAATTAAAATTAACACTATTTCAAAGAAAATAAAACATTAAAATATACATAATTTTTATTTTATTTAAAGCCAATCAGTTGTTTTTTTTTTTTTTTTTTTTTGTCAAAATACAAACATATTTTGCTTAAATTACGTATTTTTAAATAAACTTTTGTAAAATTTAAATATTTAACACATACATAATAGTGATTTAAAAAGATTTGCCTTTTAAATGTCATTTCAATTTTTAACTAATACAGTCATAAGTATGTTGCATACAATTATAATTATGATATGATATATCTAATATATTTGTCTACTTTGATTTTCCTAAATTACTTGTCTAGAATACATAATCAAATTAAAATAAAGAGAAAAAAATAAATAAAAAATCAGGAATTGATTTTTGAATTTGTTCTCAAGTGCATAAATATGAAAAATAAATTGGAATGCGGAATTAAAACAGTCTGGAGGAGCACACTCTATAAAATGCAGAAATAGACAAACAACTAAAAGTATAAAAAATAAAAGTTTAATGATATACTCGCACTCTGTTGCAATGAATAACTTATCGCTCGTTACAGATAAAAAGGGACAAAGCTACAAACCTATTTCAATCGAAAGATATTTCACTCTGAAAAAGCTTCCTCAAAACCGATAAATTTCTTCAGAATGAGGTGGCTTAATCTTATAATCACATTAGTGGTTAGTTGCTGCGTATAATGAAATTAAAATATTTTATTGCGTCCTTTTACAATTACTTTCTTCTGTATGAACAAAACATGTGGTTTGCTACACTCAACTTGAAAATAAACAAATTAAATATTTCCGAAAATAAGTAAATCGATCAAGGTCTTAAGAAGGCAAAACGAAATCGACCCAAATGAAAATGCCTGATAAAAGCCATTCAGAGTAATTTCCTATTGATTTATAGGCCAAGCATTTCCCATTTGCCACATTACCTCTTCCAGACAACTATATATTGTTTGAAAGGTTTTAGAGCATATGTACCGAAATAGCTCAAAATTTGAGAATAAAAAAGCTGAGTATGTTTCCAAAGTTCTGATTTTGTTTCTTCCTAAGATATAAATTTATTATAATCTGTCTCTTATCAGAAACGACCACACAATTTTTATAGGAATGGCTTACAAGTAAGTTGTACCTGCGGTATTTTGATTCGATTAGGAATTCGTGTCCATTCCGCATGAACACTATCGCTGGCCTAGCGCATTAACTCCAAAGATTTTAAGCGAAATTGGTCTATTTAACTACTTCTAGAAGACGAAAATCGGATGGAGTGAAATCGGTAGTAGATCAGTGTCCCATTTATGGTTCATGTCTTTGAAAATAACAGTGCCACTAAAATTAGCCGGCGTCTGGATTTGCAGTATACGACATAACTGGAGTTTAGATGCGGAATTTGCTTTGTTTAAAGATAAATTCATTCAATACTTTAAACCTTAATTGACCTAAAGGTTATCTCTAACTGATACCCCTTGCCTTAGTGCACTTTTCTAAAATGCAATAGAGAATTTAAAAGTTCTTCAAATAAGTTCTACAAAAAAAAAGGTTCCTAGTAACAATTTTATTGTTCCTTGCAGATTTACTGCCTGTTCGTCAATGTCGCAAGAAAATATAAGCGATCGAAATGTAGTCGCTCTTTTTCGCATCAATTTGGATTCCTCTGTACGTTCCCACGGGCTTATGTTATACAATTTTTGGGAATTTACTTCACAGATATACCAGATCGGTATGTTAAAGTTTTGGTTGGTTTTTTATTGAAGTATTCACAAGAACTACTAAATCGTTCTTGTGTAAATACAATCCTTCTTCAAACTGGTCAGCTGTATGTGACACATAAATAACTACAAATTAAAATAACAAACATTTTGAAAGTGCAGAAGTAGTTTTTGTGGTGTTTTAAAATTTGAAAGTATTTTTTTATACAAACTTAATAAGTATATTATGGATTAAACCATAGCCATGAAGTTTTTTAAATAAATAAATGTAAATTTTTTTCTATAGACTCCCTCCCAATCGATAGCAAAACAACAAGTGCTTGATTTTGACATTTGTGTTCGCAGTGCTGACGATATGATCAAAATAGAGGAATCGGATTTTGTATGAAAACACTTACGTTTTTTCGACTTGTCGATCGAGTAGTCGTTCGAATAAAAGAACTTCATAGAGTAATCCATTCCAATTTTATTTCGCTTAGAATATGAACCATCGCACAACTTCGATATTGAGGAACAGGATGTTAAAGTTTTTAGTTCGCCAGTTTCTTGATGCACGATAGAAATATTATCATATAGTCAACTGTTTGCTTGATTTTGTGTGATTTGATTTTTTCAGATCTTATCAGTTTTACTACCCAATTTGTTCAAATTCTGTTTCTTTTAAATCTATTTTAGCAATTCAAAAGAAAAACAGATGCAAAACATATGGCTCTTTTATTCGAAACAATTGCATTTTAGTTCAAATGCCAAGCAGACAACGACAAAGTCGAGGTTGCCAGAAAGACAGTCAAACAGCAACTACTTTCAACATTAATATTTGCTTTAGCTATTCGACTATGGTCTGGCATCTTAACTGTAGTTCGGTTGTCTTCTATAATAAGGTCTATAGAGGAGGTTTGTTAATAAAATGAGTTTTTGATTTGTCGTCTAATTTGCAACTTTTGCTACATGCACTTTAAACAGTTCAAACAGAAATATAATTTAAAAAAAGTCAAAATAAAAATTACAATAAAAAGATAGAAACATCCAAATTTTGTTACGGTCAGTTGTGACTAAAGACCTGCACAGTTCCATATATTTAAAATAAAACCTCTGCACTTGTTGCTTTTGGTAAACATGAGCAAATACTTTTATATGATTTGTATTTATTTTGATTTTACGAACTATGTACTATAAAAACAAATAGAAAGTGAAAGTCTTATTTTCATTTGCTCAAACAAATAAAATATAGTATTGATACGTTTACCATCTGTATTTCAGCAAGACATAGCTTTTGCGTTTTCTTTTTTAATGCTTTTTCAACGACAAAAAAAACACATGATAAGCATTTACACATAATTTCATAATTGCCTATGTGCTTGGGCTTTTCATGTTTATGCTCTTTTTTCATGACACTATTTGCACTGAAGCAAATAATTTGCCAAAACTAGCGGTATGATAATTAATTTAGCGCAAGAAAGCAAATACAATTCATAGATAGTGAACAAAACTAATTCCATCTCTTATCGCTTTTATTATTAAAGTGTGTATAGTTTTACTCTTTCGCTCTTTTGTATCAATATTGTATCAATAGAAACAAATATGTGAATTGTGTATTTCTTTTATGTATACTTTCAGAAATACGCTTGCACGTCTTTAGTGGGAACCGCTACTGTTACGTACATGTGCAGCTTTTAAGCTGCGTTCGAGGCGAGCGATTTAATCAGGTGAACTTGGCAGCACTGATGATTATTTTTTTACTTCTTGCTTTTCTGTACTATTTGCGTTCAGTTTTTTTTTTTTACATAAATGTTTGCACTATTTTAGTGTAACACTTTTTAGTTTCAACATTTTTATAAATTCGTTTTAGTTGCGTCTTAACAGAAAATTACGTTTAGCTGTCAAAGTTTGGTTTTTGATGTTATTGTATGAAAACACAAGATATAATATTACACGGAAAAAGTAGTGAATAGTATTCTTTTACGAAAATTTTACAATCACAAGGTTTTTGTTTTAATACAAGCACAAAAGTTGCTAAATAGAGTTGTTAAATGAAAAACTTTTTAATATTGTACTCCCCAGTGAAAAGGTTTGACTTTTGAAGTTGTGTTTTGACAGCTTGTCTCAACGGCATTTCATATCTAGTGTAGACTTGTGGTAAGGTATAATATTGTAATAACCTTAAATTAGCGCCTAAAATTCTGTGCCTGGTATGCGTTTTTTGCAAAACTTGTTGAACAAATTCAAATTCTCCATGTTTTCAAATAAAATTGCTCAATTAATTTAAATAATAAAATTATTATTTTAAAAGTAAAATGGAAGAAAGTCGAGTATATGATTTTATATGAGCATATTTTTTAAAATACCAATTATTTAATCTATAAATTTGTTCCTACATTAACACATGCCTTTGCTTATAAAAAATAATCAACAAATTTACTACATGCAAAAATTTTAACTAAATTAACATTTGTGGTTTAGTCTAGTTTTGAACTAATTATATCAGTGTATTAAAAATGATCTTTAAAGTAGTTTTTAAAGAAGTTTTTTTTTATGATTTAATGCTAAAAACATATAGTTTTAAATAAAAAAAACTAATTTTGAATAATAATTAAAGAGTAGAATGAAAACAATTCTTTTGTCGTCATTTTGCATAAAATCATGTAGATATACATATAAATTCATATTAAAAATTTTAAAGGTACATATGTATATTAAAAAAATTTAATTTTTTTTTAAAAATGTATGTATGTATATAGGCATTTCCATATACAAACATTTTTACAGTTCACCCTAAATTAGCGCGTCAAGCGTATTTTTGCTGTCTAAGCTCCCATTTTGTATGGAAATGGGATTGATGCATTAATCTAGGTTAGCCGTTATTAATAAATTATTACTCTTTTGGTTGTGTCCATGTAGAGATGTGGTAGGTGTCACTCTACTTGCTTGGAAAGCAAATAATAAAATTGATTTATGATAAATAATAAATTAAAGTTAATTCCTTACATGTAGTTTACATTAGCCATCGATTTGTTTGCTCAACGAACAAATTCATAGTTGCACTTTTAGTTCCAAATTTATGTAATAGACGCAGGTACCAGAGGGGATTCCAGCTCAGCTCATGACAACAAAAACACGGAGCACAAATCTCAGCAGATCCCAACCCTCCCTCTGGGTACGCTGCACATAAAAAACCAAAAAAAAACACAGACTTACCAAAAAAAAAAAAAAAACGCTAAACCTTACACAACCGTATCTTCTTGTTTGCACTACACCTCGACAAACGCCAGTTTGTCCAATCACATTTTTATTTGTGACTCCGAAACCCATCCGACTTCTCCTACTTTACTTCACCTTCTCACCTTTACCTTTGTTAACTCATTCCGACATAATGACACCTTTATTCATATACCAAACAATCTTTTATTGACCAAACATGACATGTAGACCGCTAATCCTGGTCAAACGGCCTTGTTAGAACATTTGTTCACTCAACAATATTCAACCATCAAACGTCATCAGCTATTTTTTTAATTGGTTTGATCGATATCGAGCCTTTTTCAAAAATTTTGAACGATTAAAATAATCACTTATGGTCTCGGTTTTGAGGCGAAAATTTATGTTTTATGGGAAGAAAATGCTACCCATGACACTCTATCTTCTGTAAGAGTATTTTATGTGGCGACACTGAAACACTGCGACTTGTTTTTGATCAATTTTGCCATCATCTGGAAATCATGCATGAATATTTCTTAAATTATTTTACGATCTTATTCCTTGAGGGTTTTTGATCAATTTCCATTTATTTTTTGTGTCATCTGTCACTCATATCGATAATCATAAGTGAGTCATCTTCGAAGCATTTTCAAGCTTAAGAATTGCTGCACTAAAATTGGCTGGTGTGATCTAGCTCTCTGGTGCCAGCAGCATGTTTATGAGCAAACAAATCGATTGCTAATGTAGACTGCATGTTAGTACAATTACATCTTAAAAAGTATTTTTGAAAAACTTTTGATAGAAAGTCGATTTCTAAATGTATCATCTCTGGAGAAAACTGCTTACTTTCTTCTGAGGCAGTAAGACCAATATATCCATATCTATGCAAAAATATTAGCACGAAGTTGGACTTGAAGCAAAGGAGCCTAATGATCTTGTGAGGCAAACTGGATAGGAACAAATTTACAATCTGTGCTTTATCCTCTTTTGCAACAAAAGATTTCTCCAGCATGATTTGCCCACCTTATGAGCTCCCATTGCAATTATATGTAAGTTTTAGATACACTACAATGTATTATACAATGACGACTTATTAGCTTTGTTCGTTTACTGAAAACTATCAAAAATTTGCAACGATTCTTCTCTGCAAGTAGAGAGAATCAGTAGAGGGTAAAAAATTTAGATTTGTGTTTATATTATTATATATTTATATAACAAGTATTCAAAAGATGGCTCGAAAATTAAAGATCTGGCAACTTTAAAAAAATTGCAACGATTCTTCTCTGCAAGTAGAGAGAATCAGTAGGGAGTAAAAAATTTTGATTTGTGTTTATATTATTATTTATTTATGTATATAACATGTATTCAAAAGATGGCTCGAAAATTAAAGATCTGGCAACTTTGAAAAATTTTTATATTTTTAGAACGATAAAGAGCATTAACGGAAAATTATAATTGTTTGCTAAGTAGTATCAAGAGCATTGAACTGAGCAATACACGATCTGGAACACCGGGGTCAGAAGATGTTGACGTACATAATTAACATTATACTTATTGTGAGTACCTAGATACCCGGTATTTAGTATTATGGATGTTATGCATGTTCCCAAACTTGTTTGCTTTTTTGCTATCATATTGTTACACATGTGATACATATGAGAATAAAGAAAACATTGTGCTTGAAAGCATTTATAGTAATATGTATGTACATGAAATTTTCCCATATATGTATGTACATACAAGAGTAGTTGTTAAGAAATCATATAATACATAAGTATGTATGTATATAGTTTCAACTCTATTTTAGTTTGCAAAATTTTTCCTGGTAAAGTGTTCCCTTACTTTCTAATAATATTGAAAGCTATTTCCCTAATTTCCAGTTTCTGTTAGCACAGTAAATGAACATAGCTATTATTAAAAATAAAAATATTAATTTTTGGACCTGAATTAATACATTCAATTAGCTCTTAAAGCAAATAAATAATTAAGTTCATATTTAAAAATAAAAATATATAAATCATAATCAAACAAAAGTAAAGAAACTGATTTTATATTATTTTCATGTGCCACATGGCTACTAAACTAATTGTTTTAAAATAGTTTAATAATATATGTATGTATGTAAGAAAAAGTTTTATAACAACAAAATATTTGTTTTTTTTTTTCTTCAAAAATTAAATGAACTGTGTGTTCTTTTGTTTAAAACTTGTTTTTAGCATTACAAATTCTACGAAATACGAGAGTCATTTAAGAAAGTAAAAAAGGGGAGGAGAAGAAAGAGGGATTAACAATGAGTGAATTTTAATGTGTGTTTTAAGTGTTAATAAATTTAAGTGATTTTAAGTAACAAACTACATAATAGAGTATTTATCTATGTATTACGGATGGTAAAATTGTTGTTAAAGAAGTAGTTAATGCTGATGTTGTTGATAATAATGTCGAATGTATAACATGTGTATTTAGCACTACTAACAATGTTAGTAAAGTGACAACAATGTATGGTATGTTTGATGAAGTGTATAAATTTTTACTAGAATTGCACATATCTTCCTCACAAAAGCACATATGTCCATTGCCTGAACTTTCCATCATGCACACATGATCGACCATAAATAAATTTATTTGTAATTGAGACGTACACATACGTCGAACAACTTCATAAGCTAAATTTTCGTTAGGAACAAGAAAAGATATGAAAATTTATGTTATTTAAATATGTTTCCACAAAATTTTAATACAATTTTAATAGCTTATGGTATTTATAAAAATAATTACTTACGTGATTTGGAGTGTCGCACCATTTTCACACAACAGCCGTTACATGTCATCAGGGGGGGCTGATCTCTTGGCAATGCAGTGTAGTTGAAAGGATCCTTACATCTGGCATCAGTCCAGGAATCACATTCATAGCAGTATATTTGACGTGCTGCATTTTGTTAAACATTAATGTGTTTTCAATACACATTAAGTTTAATGTACAGGAAATTTATGACAAAAGAAAATATATCAGTTTAGTGTTTAATTGAAAAACAAATTTTATTATTCAAACATTTTAATTACACATTAAAGATAAATACATTAGACTGCAAACTGATGGGTACATGGCGGAGTACCATTCGGGGTTTCCCAATTTTTTAATGATATTTTTGTTGCCAAATTATTTTAAATACAAGTGCACACTAATACCATTAGCAATCATTATATAGTTTCAATAAGGCGAATATTGGTAAGCCCCTATGATAACATTTAAAATTTATTGTAAATCTTCTTAGCTTGAAACCTATCGTAAATCGAAAAATAGACATTACTGACTACACAACAGTGGTGGTTCAAAAATGTAATAAACGGAGAATCCGGTGAATAAAATTAACTACCTGTTCCTCTAAAAGCCATATCACATTTGTTTTGATAACAGCAAAAATAATTGAAAAGTTGTGGCTTTTAAGAGAATTCTGCGAAAGAAAACTTCATTCTCATTTGGAGGAACCAGTGTTCAGTGATGCCAATCGTCTTTCTATTGAGCTTAGTTCTTGTTTATAAAATAGTCGAAAATCGAAATTGTGGTAAAAATGACCAAAATATTTCTAGTTTTTTTTTATCACTTTTGGATTTAAATCAAAATATACATATGTATATATATTCATTTCGGAGAACAGCTTTGGTCGATTAAGAAACGTTTGGTCATATTCTTAAAAGTGCGCTATATTCGACTCTTGCTGCAGTGAAAACCCTGCATATAAAATTAGTATATTGGTTGCTCATCGGATTTATTCTTTAGAGAATACGGGGTTTCACGATGGTAGCTGTGCAAATATGATTTGTGCAAATTTACAGCGCATTTTATGTATAAATATTTTTTTTGTATTTTTTACTGAACATTTTAATTTCATTGAACTTTCTGTATTGTAATACATTTATATTAAATTACTTTTTCAGGCTTAAGTTCAATTCTTGGTTTGTCACTATTTTTAATTAATATCAATTAAGTAAAGAAAAGCAAAATTTAATAGTAAGGGGGACAACCGGCTGTTTCTGGGTAGCAAACCAGAATCTGCTAATATGTATTTGCTAAAACACTTTTTTCTTGCAATCTTTGCTTGTTGAAGTTTCTTCATTGAAAGTTTGAAAATTCATTGCTTGAGTTAACAAATTCTTTATTTTATTTTTAAGAACACAATTGCTGCTTTTTTGGTTAAATTCTTTTAAGTCTTTTAAAATTCTAAATAACGCTACTGTAATATGTAAATAATACTTACTTAGCATTTTTGCACACTTCTTTCTATTTGCTCAAGTTTTTTTTAGTCCAAATGAAGCAAAGTGCAAAAACATACATTTTGTTATTGTGTGAAAAAAGCAGATAATTTTTGCTAACATTTGCTTCTTTTGCACAGTTTGCACAACCCATCGTGAGCACCCTCAATATCAATTTTCGCACTATGTTGTTAGAGAAGCCCATTTAGGTCTTTTGCATACAATTGCGTACAAGTTGGCACTCTAGTATTTTTTATAACACTTGTGTTGTTTGCACGAAGGCAAGAATATTTATATCTTATAATATTTTTCTTATAAGGAAACAAATCGACTGCACTTTATTAACAACATATGTATATACATATGAGTACTTTGCTGATGATGGTAAAAATTGCAAATTATAATGTAATTCCAAATGGCAGAAATCATTCTTCGTTACGCGCTAACCTTAAAATCTTGTAAATATTGCAAATTTAGTATATGTACACATAAATTTATATGCTATGTTCTATATATATGTACATATATGTACAAAGTATTTGAAACTGAGATTTGCTTCAGTTGAATATATATGCACAACCAGCAGATTGGCATTTGCAAAGATTCCCAATATTGAAACAGCTGTGTTTTTGGTTTTTGCAATCATTTAACCCCTGTATCTCAAAAATTTTACAACGATTGAGCCGTCGCAAAAATTGCCAGTGCTGGAATTAAATTGATGCTACGGATGTTCAGCGAAATATTTCTAAAATAGTAAAAATTTAATATCATACAAAATTAATTTTTAACTTTATAGTTGAACTATATGATATACAGTTGTCGATAATTTTATCGGGCTTGAGTTCGATTTTTATTTCCTTAAAATTGAGAAAGATTTTTTTTTTTTTTTTTGATAAAATTGCATACAATTTTTTAAAGAAACGAAAAGTTGGAAACTGTTGTTATTACTGATACAATAGCAGCAAACACAAAAATCAATTGGATATTGGTGAGAGAATATAAATTATATTCTAATCAACAGGAAAACATAGTGATGAAATGGAAAGTTGATTAATATGATTAAAGATAGTCAGTAATGAAAAGCTCAGGTGGTACACGTGGTGCACTGCTGCTTAACAATGCACAATTAGTCATGGCCTGAGTTCGAAGCAAATTCGGGTGCTGGTGGTGGTCGTGCAACAGCCATGGTATGTACCCCTTCAAATTTGCTTTTCTTGTTTTCTATAAAAATGTTGATCGCCCTAATTTTATTACAAAAAAATCTTTCTCAATTTTGAGGAAGTAAAAATCGTACTCAAGTCCGATAAAATTATTAACAATTGTGTATCATGCACAATTTTTAATAAATTTTACAAAATTTTCTACAAAAACCGTACGCTTTGCATACAAATTTTATCGCAAGCGCTGGCATTTAGAATATTGATTGGGCTGCGTCTTATTAGTTTATTTTGCAAGCGGAAAAATTACTTTACTCGACTCTGTAAGAAAATAAATAACAAGCGAACAGGAAAAACACAAAGTTGAAGTAATTAAGTAAAATGTAAATAACAAAATAAGAATGGACTCAAAAGCAAAAATAAATAAATATAAATTATTTTTTGGAAGAAAATAGCGATCTTGAGGGTTTCTTCACAATTAAAAACAAAATCATATCAGCTGTTATAATTAATGTTCTAAACACTAGAAAAAGCAAAAACTCATGGACTAAAATTGCAATTATGAAATGCGAAGAGTGATTTCCGCCTCTTTTTTCTTAATGTTTTTAAATTTATTATTATTTGCCATAAAATTGCAATGTTAATTACTTTTAATTATCCATCTACAGTAGGCTTCCGTTGCTTGTACGTTTATCAGTCTAATGTATCTATATTTGAAAATGCATTTTCAACTATCTAAGACTACACACAATGCAATAAAATAACATACAAGAAAATATGGCTTTTTATATTAACAAAACAAAAAACTTTTTGATTCATGCATACGAAATATTATTGAATGTTCCTTTTTTTGTACAAGTCAATTGTACAGTTGTATCAGTTGTGTTACCTGTCTTTTGATATTGTTAAGCAATGCGATATGATGTTTTTCAGACTCTGCAAAATTATTTATGCTCACATAAAACAAGTTTTTGTACTTTGCCAATTTCATGGCATAAAATGGAAAACTGGCAACTCGGAAAAGAAAAAATGTTTTCGATACCAAAAGCAATTTTAATTTGAACAGTTATTACCCAATTTTCACCTCGAATAAAAATTAATGTAAAATATTAAGCAATGAAAACAAAAATTATTGGCAGAATAAACTGAAATCGCTGGTTGTAGGCAGTTGTTCTTTTATTCATTTTGCCAAATCGTTCGTGAAGCTGTTAGTAAGTATCCAAGACAAACATCACGGACTTTAATTTCAGGGTGCAGTAGCACCCGCTACTATAATGTAATGTAACGTAATGATCTTACGGCCTCAGCATATACGAATTATTTAAATAGCTCATATATCGCACTAAATGAAGCATTCTTAGAAATTTAATTTATACAACAAGAGTTTGGCTGCAATAAAATAGTGAGTGTTTACCATGAGCTGAGTATGCTGCCAATTTGAGTGCTGACAAGTATCCTGGTGGACACGAAACAGTTATTCTCCAGACCTCGAAACGTAATTTTCTTGACTTACTTGAAAATATTAATCGTTGCAATCTTTCTTAACTTTAACTTAAGCCCCATTTATGAGAGTTATTAAAGGGGCGAACACGTTTCGCCATATTCAGCTCCACTCCACTCCATTATAGTAGGCAATCCCTGAACGTTACACTGCGATTTTAATTTCTAAATGGTATTGAAAATTATCGCCAAACTAAAGTAGCAAAGAATTAAACTTTTTTAAAGCTTTGGACAGTTATACAACTGATACAATTACATTGACGACTGTACAAAAGTGGAATAACGAATTATGTTTATTGTGAATTGAATAACAACTGTGCTATAATATTAAACAAATATTTTTTAATTAGTTGCATGTGTAACTGAACATCCTTAGAAAGTGCTTTAAAAGCTAACTAACTAATAACAATATAATAGTTATCCGATTCAAAATCTTTTGTAGGTTGCTGCAAATGTTGTTATCAATTTGTATATAAAAATTTGCTTAGAAACATGTTGCTGTTTGAAAGAAGACCAACATTGTTGAATTGAACATATTGCAACATACATATGTTGAAACATATTGCACCTACTATAAGATTGTGAATGGGATAAATATATTTTGCAAATATAACATAACTGACGAAAAAGTTGTTTTATTACAAATACACCGTTTTTAATCTACTGATTTTAGTTTTATTTGAAGAAATAGTAAAGCTTTTTAGAAATATTCTATTCTAACGAATTAAAAAAAAAAAATACCACTAAAATTACAAAAAAAAAAGTATTTTATTTCGAAAAAAATATTAGCAACTAAATAGTAATTAAAAATATATAGTTAAAACTTTCTAATTCTTATTTATAGCGCAGTGAGGAGTTTTTAAAAGAGAATTAAATTCTTTTAAGCCATCAACTGAGCTAATCTGAAAACAGATAAAATAATTGGAAGTGCAGTTCCATGGTTCTCTCTTATATTCCATATACATAATCCTATTACTTAAAATATTGAATTCTCTGAAGCGAATCATATCGAAATTTTCAAAGAAAATTTAAAATATTCAAAAAAAAAAATAGACTCAGACAAGAAAGAACTGAAAGAAATCCCTGAAGTAACTCTAATTGGCAACGCTCTACATACAACAACAACAACAACAACAATGAAAACGGACGATAACAACATTGAAAGTGATTGATAAAATAAATATAGACAGAAAATAGAATAAGGGCTCAAAACAGTGCTATTACACTGTGAGACAGAGTTCTTGGCCGAGTGGGTGCTATCGAATATACGAAACAGACAGTTGGCTCCCAATTTCAAAAGCCTTAAAATGTACATTTCTTTTCTTCTTTAATGTCTAATCACTGCAATTAGTTTAAAAATTCGTTCTCAATTTGAAGAACATAAAAGAAAAAGCAGAACTCAGTAGCTTTTTAATGAAGATAATATCTGCCTTATAAATACGTATTTATGAGAAGTAACACAGCGTGAAAGTGAAACCATATTTTAATAATGACCCATTGGGGTCTGTTGACGACCTGAGCAGACCACTTTTACATCTTTGAAAATTTCGATTACACCTTTAATATCGAAAATTATCGATCAAATAACACTTTCCGATCTTTTTCGTTTTTACAACACTTCAAGTGTTGTAAAAAGATTTATTGATTTAAAAAAGATACGACGGAGAGAAAGAAAATTAAAAATAAATTTAAATTGTTTCAACTTTGGTGCTCTTCGGTATAATTTTATAATCCCTTTTTTTTCTTGAGTAAACAAGGTAATGTTTATAAAAGTCGGATATAAATTAGGGTATGCAGATAGATCCTTAGTAACAAGATTTGAATATGCTAGAAACCCTAATATATTATATTTTTATAAACCCCTTTTTTCGTCAGTAAACAAGTACACCGGTATTCATAAAAAATAAAACATTGTTAAAACACATTTTACACAAAAATTTTCATATAAAATTTGTTCTAAAATGTATTTGAGCAACGTTTTATTTTTTATGAATACCGGTGGTAATGTTTGTAAAAGTGGGATAGAAATCAGTGTTTAATAGTGGGTACGATATATAAATTAGGGGTGGGATAAGCGTGGTCCTTAAAATTTAAGCGCATAATTATACCGCCCTGTTCCATAACATAAAATGTTGAAGCAACTTTTTGAAAAAAAAAAAATGCTGGTAGTGGATATTAAAAAAGTGTTAAAGAATTATAAACAAAATTGAAAAATTTTATTTATAAACTGCATTTACATTGTTGCAAGTTTGCTATGTTTTTTCTATTTCTTTGAAATTATTCAAACAAATGTATTAAATTGCAAATAAAAACATCTTTAAACATTCAATTAAGCTGCAACAAAGCATTTTTATGCAAACATCAATGTTTCTCTTTCTTTTTTTTTTTAAGTGTAGGAATGTGAAAATTGAAAATTTAGGATTGATTTCATTTTTTTTTTTCACATAAATGAATAATAACAAGAAGTTACACCATTTTCATATATAATTTTTTTTTTTAAGAAGAATAAAATTAATGAATAATGGTTAAAATTTTATATATGAATTAAACTAAAGTTAAGAAACGGGAAGAAAGTTGTTTAAAAATATTCATACTTTGGCATTCAGCTGATACTTGTGGAACCCAAACGAATAAAATTACTCCAAATAAGGCTGCATTTAGAAGAAAATAGTGAAGAAAATATAACATAAACGGAAGGTAGACAAACTAAAAATATATGTATGTATATGGTGTAGAAATTTTAATGGATTATATGTATGTAAAAGGTGCGCGTCAAAGTGATAAGATTACTTTCTTATATTTTTCATTTGAAAAAACAAAAAGAATAATTGTAAAAAAGTATTTTTATTTATTTATTTATTATCCAATTAGCCTTATAATTAAAATTAAAAGTTAACATTTTTAGGCAATGGCAGCTTAGGCCTTCAGCACAAAATTGTGTTTAGTTATTTTAATTTTCTTACGTGTTTTAACATTCTTGTGTTTATACAGAAAGCATTTTACGTCTCGCAACACCTTTACTTTTTATAGCACTTCCTTACAACAGGTGACTTTGGTTACCAACAACTTGTATGTAAAAAAGTAATTTAATATAAATGCATGAAATATGGTTTTTGAAATTTGTTTTTGTTTTAAATGTATTTACGCGGTTGAGCACACAGGTTCGATATGGATAAACTAGCAGTAAATATTATTAAAATTTTATCTAAATCACTGAGTTGGTTTCAGAGAGATAACGCTGTTGAAAAAATAGTTAGTTTCATTAAAATCTATTGCTTCACTTCACCGTGGTCCTAATTTTCCCCTTTCCTGTAGTCATATTGAAAGTCATCGTTGTTGTGGGGGGTTTTTCCCATTCCAATGGGAAAAAATAATGAGTTGAGCCTTTTTATGGCCTTATTCACGAGTTTGTTTGGGAGATTTTATTTAATACAAAAAATTGTTTCTCTTTGAACAAGACCTTTAAGCTATTTTATATGGACGTGGGTGAAACGATAAAAAAAAGTATACTAAAATGAATAAATATTTTGCAGTCGTAGTAAAATTTCATGATTGCTGTGTGAAAGGATAGCACCCAATTTTGAGGATGATTTAGCACATGTCTTTTTAACCAACTTCAAAAGAGCGAAAAAGGTTATCAGTTCGTGAGCATAATTTTTATTTTTGTTCCAACATTATTAAAGTGCTTAACAAGTGTTCACACTCTGACAACTGAAAACACTTACACTAACAAAATGCATGTATTAGTTTGTGTGTGTTGTGCGACGAATTCTAGTACACCCACCTAACAATAAATTCGCCTTGGTTCGTATCAAGATACCTCGATACCAGGTAGCCTTACAAGCCCAGCTGACTACTGCTTTTAGCCTGAAGAAATGTCAAAATACACAACACTAACACACAAACGCGAACAAAGCGGTGACTGATATTAAAGATTTCTACCACCAAAAAAAAGAAAAAAAAAAAATTGAAAAATTCTTCAAAGTTTGTTTGAAAAGGACAGAAAACATTTTGTAAAAAAGGTCTATATTTTTGGACCTAAATTAATACATTTCAATTGGCTCTTAAAGCAAATAAATAATTAAGTTCATATTTCAAAATTAAGCATATACAAAATAATCTTATCATTTTGAAGCGTGCCTTAATTTATGAGAGAATATTGTCAATGATTTAGGAAAAAAAATAATTCAATAGAATACAAAAAATATGCATGTATGTGAACAATTAAAACGCACATTAAAAACTATTGTCATATTTACATTAAGCATTTTTGTTGCATGCAACTTCAGTTTTCAGTAAGAGAGTAGAAGCACATACAAATATAGACAAGTTCACTTCACTTTGTGTTTCCCTCCCTTCCTTTTACATTGAATTGCATGCAGCAAAGTCTCAAAACATAAGATAGTTTTTTTTAAATCCTGCTTAAAAATATTTTAATTTCATGTTAGTTCATCATTTCCAGAGACTGAAACTTACAATCAACTACTTTTAAAGATACTCTTTGCAAAGCAAAACTTTTTATTTGTTTATTTGTTCCAGTAGTAAACATTTAAATAAAAAGTGTAACAGAATGTTTAAAACTATTATGCAATCATTAGTAGACAGATGTTAGTAGAACAATTTTCAATTACAAATTTTATAACAAGTAACTCAAAATAACCCGAAGCATTTACAATGATTTATCTAATTCAAAATCATGGCTTCAGATTGTGGGGTTGTGGTCGGGTAAAACTTACATGGGAAACAATTATCGGCCAGAGATAATTTTATTAAGATGCAAAGAACTTAAAATCGTTTTAAACCAATCCATTGAAACATCAGAATATTTTTTGATGGAAAATTATTAAATACATACAAGTTTGAAAGCATAAAATGAAATAAACACAAGAATTAATTTTCCAAATAAAAAGGTGACATACATATGTAGATATTTATGAAAAATTGTGTAAGCATTTTTGGCCTATAGGCCAAATCGTTCTGATAAGCAAAGTTATATATAATATACATACATATTCTGTTTTTAAACAAATAAAAAAAGAATGATCTTCTTAATTGAAAAATAACTATTTGAATAAAATAACTAGTTAACTGCCAGCAAGGGCTGAGGCAATGATATTTCTTACGTATTTTAGCTAACTATTGGTCAAATGATGAATGAGAATTTGATCCAAAGGTCATCACTATAACGCGCTTAACCTGACTTTACACATATTCAAATATATTATTGTAATTTACAGCGTGTCTGCGAAATTCGTACACTGCGAAATTTGTACAGGACGTGCAAAACAGAAAAACAAAAAATCAAGTGCTTCTATAGTGTAAAAGCTTTAAATTCCAGTATGTTATATTTTAAACTGCAAAAAAAATCTTACATCTTCTGGTTTGCAAGTCAATATTTTGTGGGGCGGCAGAAATATGTATATTAAATTCAATTTATTTGTGATAATATTCAAAACGAACACACATTTTTTAATCAACTTGAATAGTTATAATGAAAAGTGAGTTGTAAATTAAATGGGGCTGTTCGTAAGTAAAAATATTACAATACAAAAACTACTTGTGATTATCACTGATATTTTCAACTCTTCCTGATTAATTCCTTTTTTCAAATTTGTGGCGCTGCAAACTAGAACGATTTAAGTTTTTAATCAATCTTATAGACTTTTTGCTATAACACGAAATTTCCGCCACAAGTAAATTACTGAAGACAAAAGAGAAACAAAACCAGATTTTGTTGACTATTTATTAAAGGTTATGTCGGTTGAAACCAAAAACAAAAGTGTGAAAGCAAAAATTATAAACCATCTGTATATGTAAATTTTGGGAAACATGCTCTATTGCAAGGTCGGAAAAGCCACTGCGAAATATCTAAGGTTTAATTTAAGTTTCGTCAAATTTCGTTTGCTTACACTGCAGTTACACGACCAAGTTTTGCTATCAAGTTTTTTTTCACATACTTCTTGTAAAAATTCCATAAAATTGATAGCTGTGACGTAGGCTGCACGCAATTTCATAACAATTCGTTTTCAAGATGCCGTCAAGAAGAAAATTAAAAATAGCTTCTTGCATATTCTGCTTAAAAAAATTTAAGTAAAACCTCCTCTTCTATATTCTACATTAAACCCAGAAACTAATTCAGATTCTAAATAAATATTTTTTTTAAACTATTTAAATGTAATCATGATATACAAATATCTCTTTTTAAAATTAATAAATTTAATGGAAATCAATGTAAAAATAAAAATAAAAAATTTGTTGGTTTTGCACGTAAACATTTTTATTTCTATTTTCAAACTTGAATCTGTTTAATTTTTATCACTTTTAATTGCAACTTTCAAACAAAATAAAAAAAAATATTTGCAGACAGAACGAAAAAAAAATTGTTGTCAGCTGTTTTGTTGATTGTGACTTGATGCTCTCTATGGAAAGCAAAAATTGTCATCAAGTTTGCATCAATTTTCAAAATTGTGAGTGTATTAGTAAAAAAGTGTGAATGTATTAAAACTTGGAAGGCAAAACTTGATCGTGTAACCCCCAAGTTAAGCAAAGTACGAAAATGTCCGCAGTTTGCCGAAGCAATCAGGTGTTTACATGCATACATATGCATGTAGTATACTAGCGCTGGTGAAGTATGGAGTATTGGGAAACCGAGTACTTGCTATTTTTTTTAGATGCCCAATACGCAAAAGTAGTTACTCAATACTTTCAGAGTTGTACTTTTTAACCAAATTTAACGGAAAATTAGAAATAAAATACAATTTTACATAAAAATCAACTCTGGTCAATGTTGCAGCACTCACTATTCAGTTGTAAAATTAAAGATGATAATGAAAGAAAATAGTAATTAGTTTGTTAAACAAAAAGCAATTTTTCATCTACATACATATGTATGTACATATTTCAGATACATACATATGTATGCATGTACCAGAGATCTGCAAACATCGCAGTTTTTTGATTTGTGCATGACTACAAAGTTTTTTGTAAAATCGATCACGATACCCAAACTATTTCAGTTTGTGTATTAAACAAGGGTTTGATTAAAAAGATTAAAACGAAAGTATATCGAACACTCATAAGCAAAAATGTGGTTAATACCCAAACTGATGAATTCAAAAAGAGTTATTGAAAATATTTGGTTGCCATCCATCCAAGCACCCAAAAAATATACATGTATACCGAACGGATATCAAACGCTCATAATGAAATCCTTAATTAATACACAAAGTGATTAATTGAAAAGAGTTGCATGAAAATCAATGTACTCAAATAGTTTGGGTGTCTTAAGTGAATGTGGCTTGTTTTAGGGGTATTGATTAAATCGATTTTTTTTTTTTTGTTGATCACCTGTTGCAGCACTCTGGTATGTACGTACATATGTATATATAAGACAAAAATTACTTGTTGTTTAAACGTATTGGGTAGTATTGTGCACCCAACTGAGAAGCATTGAGTGATGACAAGTAGTAAAATTCACCAGCACTAATCCATACAACCCCTGTTTTTATTAGGAAACCCATGGGGTATATGGGAGGTGCAAAAGTGTTATTTTTTCCACTTCCCGCTCATTTTCAGTTGCGTTGAAGGTAAAAAATACGAAATGGGCAATAAATAAATTTTTAAATTTTTATCCCGGGATGACAATTGGTAGTTTTTTGACAGATGAAGTCAAAACTTATAACAATCATGAGCTTTCAATGCCGGTGTCAGAATTTTGAATAAATAAGTACACTTTTCACCATATGATGCATTATAAATAAAAATATGTACAGACTTCCAAATTAAAGATTTAAAAGTATTTGCACAATTTATTATTATTATATTTTTTTTTGATCGGGCACAATTAAATATATTAATGAATATATGTGAGTACGTCTGTTTTATGTAAATCAAATGATTTTAAAATATAAATTAGCTAAAGCATTGTTGTTGAAAGTAAAAAATTTATCCCAACAATGCCTTAAAAAATTCACTAAAATGCTTAAAAGATGTACTAATTATTTTTTATATGTATAAATTGCTAAATTAATTGCTCAACTTACCTGTAATTGTTATTAACCATTTATCTGTTGTTAATTGTTGATGTCTCAAATATGCCATTTTTATGATTTTGACTTTTTAAGTGGGTTTCAAAATTGTGTACAAACTATTCTGAAGGCTTTGGACCTTCTTTTCAAAATGAATGAATAAAAATTGAAAATAAAGAGAAAAACTATAATGAATTATTTACAATTTCGTTTTGCTAGTTGATTCTTCAATGGTAGCAAAACATATTTTTTAGCACTTTGTAAATAAATAATTTATTATGTAGTCAAATCGCACCTTGTATGGGTTTTGTTTAATTTATATGTATATATTTTTTTTTTTGTAAATTATAATAAGTTTTCTAATCCATTTGGCTTGTTATTGATGAGTGGCGAATGATTGAAGACGAAATATCACTTATTTGTTGTTAAATATGCTGTTGCTGGAGCGCCATGTTGATTTGTAGTTGTCATTCTATTCAGCAGCCACTTGAAATTTATATAAAAAATAAACAAAAAGTGTTACAAAATGTTTTCAAATTTTGGAAAAGGATGTAAAAGATAAAGAAGCAAATAAGAGGGAATTTGTAAGAGCGAATTATAATTTAACCTTGAGTGCACACCAGTTTAGTGATTTAGGCGTGAAAGCGTAACAAACACACAAAACAGCTCACATTCACATTTATCATACCAAGAAGGATCAATGTGCCGTATGAGCGATACGTGTTGATAGTACTAAAGATAGCGTATACGCCAAAGTTGTTTTGTTTCTTCTTCGATGACATGCTTGCAACCACAGAATACAGAAGAAGAATCATCAGTTTACCGGACTGAAAAAATTACCAATTTACCAATTTTTCTGTCAAATTTCATGAAAGTGGCAGTCTTGGGGTGCTGGTGTCGCCAGTGGAGGACAGAAAATATGAAAATATTTATATAGCTATTTCTGTTGGTAGACTCCGCATTTATTTACATTTATTTTTTGGTTAGAAAAATTCAGTGCAAATCTAGTGCAAACAAAACAGTTTTGAAAGCAAGTAAATAATGATTTGTATTTTGACGAGATTCAAGGCTATATATAGAGTTTCAACTGATTTTTTTGAATTACTTCTTTAGCAAAATCTTTAAAATTGTCAGGACTTTTTAATTTTTGCCATTAGGGCGGTACATTTCGGTGGTAGGAACAAATTTTTGGTGAATAAATACCGGAAGCGAATACATGGCAACAATGAGACGTAAATGAAGAAAAAGATATAACGAAAAATTTAAAAAGCCTACCCCTGCATTTGGCATAATTCTTTTTTGAAACTGCATGTAATGGATAAGGTCTAATGTATGTATATACATACATATATATATCTAAGTTGTTAGGAAAATACATATGTAAGTGTAAACGTTTGCTTGTGACGTTCCATGTCATTTTGTAATTATAATATACATACATGCACATACATACATATGTATATATTATTTTGTTTTGTTTCTTATTTCTAACCACAACACTAATAAGCCATAAATTAAAAAATACGCACTATTGACGTCAATATTGTAACATCATTACATACAAATATTTATTTTTAGTTTTTATTTTAGATAAATAATAACAAAATGTAAAAATAGAAAACTAAATAAAATAAATTGGTTCAATCACACATAATTGGCGTTGCTCTACACTCCACGAAATTTGAAAACCAACACAGAAGTGATTGTGTACGTAACAGTGAGAATTATAATTCTAATTATAATTTTCATATTCTATTTTTTCAGTGTATGTAATTATAATTTTTTTAGTTTTGATCTGGCCTAAGGTACACTAAGAGAAAAAAAGCTTCTTTCCTGGCATGATTTTCATTATATTGTGGATGAATTTTTTTTTTTATTAATAACGAGCTAACGAAGCATTTCATGCTATTAACGAAGAATGTGTTTCATTGATATGAAATTGTTTTCTAACACAGAAAAAATACAAATCAAAACAAAAATTCTTCCTCTTCTTCTGTTTCCCTTTCTTTAGTTTTTATTTTCCTTATTTTACTACTCAGTTTGTTTTGTTTTCCTCTTGCTTTCTCTCCTTCCTTCTTTTTATAATTCCATCTTCAATTATTTTGTTTGCCGCCTCCGCCAAGTTTTAAACCTGGGAACCTCACGTCTCTTACGGCAGTCACTCTACCAGAAAATAGTATCACTGTTATTTGAGAAGAGCATACTTGTTTTCTTTGAAGTTTGGTACTAAATCAATCGTTTACTTTATGACAAAATTAAGAAATCAATGAAATCAAACAAAAAGGAAAACTAATAAAATTAAAATATTATTGGTTCTGAATTAATAGTAAAATGGGAAACCATGTAAGGCTTGAAGATAGTCTGGTTGAGAGTAAAAATAAATGTATTATACTGCTCTTATCGGACCCAGTTCAACCCCCACACAATTTCTTATGTCAATATGAATTAAAGAAATAAGTGTAAAATCTTCAATTAATACTTATTTTATATGCCCTTATTTGCTTCTTATATAATTAAGATTCATATGCCTCAAAATTTTCGAAATATGAAATTTCATAATATCAATGTAAGCTTTTTAGTGATATTCTCTGTTTCTTTTCAGCCATCTATATGCCACCGACATTTCGTTCATGCGAATCCATATAAAAGTAAAAGAATTGCAAAACGAAAAAAAGAAACATTTACTATGTTAAAGGTTTGTTTGAACATTTCTGATTCTCATTTGGTTCATGGGAATTAAGTAATAAGTAGTTAAGTTTCAAACATTCTTTTAAAACATTTTTCGAGTCTACTGATGAGTTGATTAGCATCAATGAATTGTTGGCGGCACATAGACAGCTGAAAAATAAAGAAAACATTTGTAGGGTCTATTTTTGGACCTGAATTAATATATCTCAATTGGCTCTTAAAGCAAATAAATAATTAAGTTCATATTTGAATATCAATTAAAAATATTGCAATACATAAATTTGCCAGAGTGTAGTAAAACAATTTATATAGTGCATCTCATGTTATTGGCTGTCCTCTCTTAAATAAGCTAATTATAGTTAATTTAACTAGCCGAAAACATTTGATCACAAATCTAAATACGCATATACATATTTCAACATCTACCAAATTTACACCTCTAGCGCTAATAAAATATGTATGTATGTGTGTAATGAGGCGGTTTTCATCTCACAAACAAACTTGTCAATAAGAATATGAATGTGTGTAAATATGTAAAACATAAATGGGCATATATGTATGTATATAAATATTTAAAATTGCAGCGCTTAAAGGTAGACAGTCTGGCAGGGCGAGAGCCATATAGATAAATCTATAAATCTTGTAGTTGTTTCTTCTGGCTTTAGTTTAATAAAATAGAGTAGTATACTAGTGTGAGTACAAAAAAATTAATAGTTCCCTGTCGGCAACTCAGTTAACTAGTATTGAATTATAAGGTAATGAATTATAAGGTAATGTTATATTTTATTAAATTAAATTTCATCCTTTCATTTTTTTTTTTTTTTTTTTTTTGTTAGCCTCTGGTGGGAATCGAACCACTAAGCCTCAAGACTGGTGAGCACCCAACTTAACCCACTCAGCCATCGCAACATTTAAAACGAATGCGACAATAGACAATTTAATTCAAGAGTTATTTACCGTGTATGTGTGTATGTTAGTATTTGAATTTTGGGTGAACTCTGCACTACGTTTCAGCTAGCTTATAGCCAGTACACAAAAAGTGAATTACAATTCGATTGTATTGTAGCTAATTTGAAGCTAGTCCATAAAAGTTAACGTAAAGTTAATTATTTTAGTAGTCGACTACTCAATGTCCGACAGGGTTAAGCATAAACAACCACACATACACATGTTCATATGCATAGATTTTACATATGTATGTAGGTTTGTTTGTTCCATTCTGCATCTTTCAATTTAAAGATTTATTCTGCGTACGAAAAGTGTCCAAGACAATATTGAAATTGAACTTTGGCAAAATGTCAAAAAGGGTTTTACTTAATACATATTTCCTTGGAAATTATGTTGCGGCACATTTACAGATGAAGTGATACCACAAGGGTATCGGTGCTTTTACTCGTAACAGTATCGGTTATAAAATATCGATACCTACTTGGCATCGAACAAAAACATTAACGGTAAATACTTGTATCGGCCAATTACTTCTTACCAATTAAACAAATAAAAACTGCTAATATGTTTGATACAAATTGTTAATGCAATTTTTTGCGAGATTTCGTGAGATGGCAAATCCCGGTAATTTTTTTTTGCAAAATTTTCAAATTTTCATGAAATAAATTATTGTATGTCTACAAAATAAATTCACTACTTGGCAAAATATGCTTCAGATTTTTATTTTTCTTTGTTGGCGAACAGTTCAAGCAAACACAGGCTTATTTCATCAACCTAACCTATTTGGTATCTACTTGATTAAAAGTACTTGGTATCGACAGAAAAATAATAAGTATGTACTCGTATTTACCCGAATCGTTTCGTCTCTAGGTACATCATGCACATCATCATCATTTTATTGAAGAATAAAGTTTTAGTTTAACTGGGCGATTGGCCCAGAATTCAGAAATGTGAAATGAATTTGTTTTGAAGTTATCATTGATTTTGTCCTGTAAATAACTGGTTAATTTTAAATTCGGAACACTCTTAATTGGCATTTAAGCGTTGATCAATTTATTCCTGTATAATTCTATGAATCGATGGTGGCACCACCAACGTTGCCGTTATGGTGCTAAAGTGTAAATTATACACTTTTTTGATGCCTACACTCAGAAAACTTTGTCAGTAAAATTAACTGAAAACACTCTTTAAAATAAATGAAACTTGGTTGGGCAAACGCAATTCGCAACTAACTGCCTGTTCCTCAATGTCGCAAGCGATCGAAATGTAGTCGCTCGATTTCGAATCAATTTGGATTCCTGTATTTCGACAGCTTGCGTTCGCATGGGCTTACGTCATAAATTTCTTTTCATTTGCTTTATAGACATACCAGTTCGGCACATTAAAGTTTTGGTTGATTTTTTATTAAAGTATTAACAAAAACTACTAAATTGTTCTTGTGTAAATACAACCCTTCTTAAAACTGGTCAGCTGTATCTGACAAGCCAAAGCAAATGCATACATAAATAAGTACAAAATCAAAAAGCAAACATTTTGAAAGTGCGAACATATTTTGTGGTGTTTCAAAATTTAAAAGTTTTTTTTTATAGACATTTAATAAATACTTTCACGCACTGAACACTGGTATTCTTCTGGTAAACTCAGGATTTTCTTCCATCCAGCGAAAAAGGGAACTGTTTAGTAAAACTACATACATACATTCATATGATAATTGTTTAATAGATTTAATAAATAAAATAAAAATGAAAAATATGTGGTTCTGTTTCCCAGTTTTTCAACAAATAAATATAAGGTTTTTTCCATAAAAGCTCCCACTAGATAGCGAAATAACAAGTGATTGATTTTGGCACTTGTGTTCCGACGACATGATCGAAATATGGGAATCGAATTTTGGATGACAACACTTACGTTTTTTCGACTTGTCGATCGAGTCATCGTTCGAATAAAAGAACATTAGGGAGGAACCCAAAACGATTTTCTGTCGCTTAGAATGCGAACAATCGCACGTCTTCGACATTCAGGAACAGGCAGAGAAAGACCATGCAAAATTAAGTCTAGGGTGGTTTTGCCTCCCAGCGTATTTTTATGTTATTTTTTTGGAATAGAAATGTGGTTTTTAGTGTTCCCGTACTTTTGTAAATTTTTGTCTATTATTGAGAGAAATTGGGATCAAACTTAGAGTAAAATGAATGCTCTCTCTCTCTCGCTTCGTTATCGTTTTCATGACAGGTGTGCACCGTACTTTATACACTGGCGCCTTGAACAAAAAGCCAATCAAAAACCACATGACAAATTGCAAACAAAATGTGTGAGTCTCAAAACACCTGAAAATAAATTGAGTCACTAGGCGGCTTACAAAAACTTGCGAGTGTGAAAACATGCCAGCTACTGATGAAAACTGCCTTAATGTGGGGGCTGGAACCCCAAATGTGGCAGCCCTGTGCTGTGCTGCTGTCGTATATAGGCTCCTTCAAGGCAGGTCAGTATAACTGCACAAAAACAAAAAATCTGCTTGTGAAGGAATAGTAGTGAGACTGTCAAACAAACATACATATGTATAACTTTTGACAGTTGCACCATGAAAATATACAAAATCATACATAGAGATGCGATGACCTAATAAATGGACCTTGGGGAGCCTTAACACAATGGCTCAAAAACAACGCTTTCCATTGATTTATAATCCGGGTTTCTAATGTCAAACGGCAAAGCAGTAAACAACCAATAAAACTAAAAAATCAGACCAAAAACTTTAAAGATCCATTCGCGTACTATATAAATAGATACATATGTATGTGGTAGCACTAAAATAAATGAATGCATGGGCCATACAATGAAAATACTTATGTACTTGTTGTTCAAATGAATTAATTATACTCGTAATAAAACGTTGTATGGCTTGTATGTATTCCCTGTGGCAAAACTGAAATATTGTGCTGGGCTGGGTGATAGTTGGTTCTTGCAATAATTAAAGCTTCAGAAAAAATAAACCGTATCGGCGACTGTTTTTGTTTTGATTGGTTTCCTTGTTCTATTTTATTCTATTTTATGTCAACATACTTAACACTTCTCTTATGCACTGCTCTCAAAATTTCGATTCACTTTCTTCTTTTAATTATTGTTGTTTTCGTTGTTGTTGCTTTTGAAAGTTCTATTTCATAAGGACGAACATTTTATTGACTTAAGTGCTTTTTGCGTGTGGTAGTATTGGGTTTTTACACATATTTCATAATTATCGATTTGTGCACATTGCAATAAAATCAGCAGGTACGGCATGAATGGAAAACAAGTAAAAAAGTTAAATTCGATAACTCATTTGCACATAAGTTTCTTTCTTTTTTTTTTTTACTAACTAAAAGAAAAAATTAAATACATTTTTGATATTTCTTTTATGTATGTATGTAAAACTATCAATTAAAATGTTCTTTTCTAGCTGTTTTGCAAATTTTTGAAAATGATTTAATGCTTTACTTATTGGTGCAATGCGAACGTAAAGCTCTTGCAATATTGATTATTTTATAGCAAATTTATTTCGGTATTTTATAAGTTATTCACTTTGTGTTTCAAATTAAATCAAATTTCGCTTTTCATTATTTTTATAATACATTAGTTATTATGTGCACAAGCATATATGTATATTTTTGCTTTATGTACATATATCTATATATGTATGTATATATGTACATATATTTTTTCAAGCTTATGCTATTTTTTACGTAAATAATTAAGTTCTTAGTTTTTCACTTTCGGTGTTTAGATGACAACTAAAGGGAAAATTTTTCGTACACGCACAGTAAGAGAAGAAAATATTTGGCAGGTGGTTGAAAAGAGTGCTTTTAAAAGCTTTCAAGGTGTTCGACGAAAGCTGTCAATGTAAACACAAAACAACGGCAGTAAAATTAAATATGGGAGAATCGTTTCAATATAAAACATTTGTTTATGACATAATTTGTATAAAAGAATTGCCAATAAAATCGGAATTATTAGTTCTTTTACATCGCTTACAATGCGTCTCTTTGCAGGATTTATTCGTTGAACTTTATTTATTTATTTTTTTTTTATAAAGTTGGCGATTTTTGAAAATGTTTGTGTGGTTGCAAAATGAAAATGAAACAAATAATTAAATATAAATAAAATTATATGTACATAAGTGACATTGCAGATTATTTGAATTTTTGAAACATTGCATTATAAACTATTTTACGTACATTCACATACCTATGTATTACATATAATAAAATGCTTGGTGAAACTTTTTGAAGTAGAGTCTCATTTTATCCTAAATTCGAAAATAAACGTTTTAAAGTATCTTTGAAAAAGCACATGCTTTCGGTGGTATGTCATATCGTCCACAGACATAGGAACGGTGGCTCGACGTCATCACCAGCTATCAACTTGAGCATGACATGAAAATGACGCCGGTAGAGTAGTGCGCTCATCTTTTTGTACATGGAGAACACGTGTGTCCAAACTATTCATAATTTTTGAGGTGTCGAGGTGTTTACTTCGTTCGTATTATTGCTTTATTTCAGTATTTTATGTATATATCTATTCAATTTTTGTATTTTTAAATCAGTAAAACTATTTTTTTTTTAAATAATTTTTTATCTTTTTTCTGTGGTATTTTTCATGAGAGATAAACTGTCAAACAGAAAATGACATTTCATGCCTAACACTGCATTTAGACGGGAAAGTACTTTCATTAAACTATTATGAATAAAAATTTCAATGAAATCTGTGACTTTCATGAAATTTTTCGCTCAATACGAATAAAGAACACAAATGAAGTATATTTGTAGTGATAATTATTAAATTAATTAATAAAAATTTAGCAATAAAAATTATTTTCGAATATTGCCCTATAAATTTATGTTTGTAGTAGTCTTGGCAACTCTATTTTAAAATAATAATACTTGCAACTCTTCGCTTTTACGACATTTTTAAAATGAACTTTCAGAAAATGTCAAAAAATTACTTTCAGGAAATTTTTGCTGAAAGCTGAGTTGAAAGTTAGAAAATTGTGAGTGGTAAGTAAAGAAGTGTGAGTGTATTGCAACTTTTAGGAATTTACTTTCCCGTCTAAATGCTACGTAACTTGATGGCGAGCATCACTGCCCGCGCATAGCCGAAACATGAATATGAGCCGTCTTCATTACCCATGAGCGATGTTCGACATCATGTTCATACCAAGTTCATGGCTAATGGAGACCAATAATGACAGTAAAAGTGTTGAATTCTCCTAATCATTTAAGTGGCAACCCCCACGCAAACTTGGCAGCAATTTGCTCTACATTCCTCTAGTCACAAAAGGTGATATCTACTACGAAATGTGACAAATGCTGTACAGGCGAAAGCCAGATTATAAAATAATACATCAAAACTAATATTAGCTTTGCTGTTTAGTTATTAATTTTTTTTTTTTTTTTTTTTTTTTTGTGGAAATATTATTCATAGACAACAGGTATGTTTAATATTTAGTTATTTTGACCCCTTTTTTTTCTTATATTTTATATATTTATTTGAGCTCAAATAAATATATAAAATATGACAACAGGTGTTTTATTACATGTTAAGTCACAATAAGATGAAAATTTCTGTGAAAAAATATTACAAAATTAATACATTGGCAGTGAAAAATATGACAACAATTACATTTAACAAATTAGACATTTTTTTATGATAACAAACCATGGACAGTAAAAATACCAGAAACTGCTTAAGGCTGCACGAAAAATAACGGCTTTTACATCGGGTTTTTGTCTTCACTTTATTGATCAGCAGCTCCTTTCAAACAGCTGTGAATACAGAACTATTGAAACAAAGCGAACCGAAACATACTAACATTCAACTGAAGTAGTTTTAGTATTTGTGTAAGTTTTTTAGAAAATGTTTGAAAACTTATCAATATAGTGTTTTTGTAATAATTTTTTATAATTTTAAAACTTTTATTTAAAAATGAGTTTTCATAATGACGATGAAGATGAGGCAGACAAAGATACTAGTATGTTGCTTAACCTGGGACAGAAATCTGGAATATTTGTGGGTAAGTATTACATAGTCTGTGGGTATACGCTGCTGTAGAACATTTTTATATGCATATGTATCATTTTACAGCCGATCAAACTCCTACACCCACAAGGCTCATAAAGAACTGCGAAGAAGTAGGCCTTTTTGAGGATTTGCAAAATGTGAATCCCTTCGATGAAACCTTTAGAAGAGCTTGTGAACAGACCGTGCAACAGACACCAAGAAACCACGAACAATTTCATAACGATGAAAACTCACTACACACTCCACAAATTTTTCCACAATTCGATACTGCAGTTGAAGGTGGGATTGTGGCAGGTGAAGATTTAAGTAAACAAACTCTGGATACACCAGTGGTTTTAGATGTAGAAAGTGTTGAAAATATTTTGAGTGTGCCCCCGCTAGCGTGTGTTAAGCCCAAAAGTGCCGATCCTTCTGTTCCTAAGTACAGAGCAATATCAGAAAAGCCAACTGTGAGTAGTGTTCAAGTCATCCAAGCTGGCAGCACCCTGTTACCTTCATGCATACAATTTGTGCAACCACAATATATAACTGTAACCTTTCCAAATGCCACTTCAGAGTCAATAAATAATACTCATAATCAACAGCGTCCCACAACTCCAACAAAAAAGTCCTTGGCTAAAAGTAAACCACTTTTATTGCCAAAGCTGTCCACAAATATTGCGCCTACAAGTGAACCAGCCACAACAAACACATTTGTATGTTCCTCCCCAACAGCAAGTGCACATTTAGCTCCACAGCCAGAGCCCAGCAGTGCCAGTTTAACACCAACTTCTCAACTGCCCATTAAGGAACGCTTGAAAGCTATTTTAAGTCAGTCGAATAGAAGTAAAACTGGTGATTGGTGTGATAAAGGAAATGACACTCAAACTTGTAAAAAATACAAAAAATCAAATCAAAATAAAAGTTCTAAGGATGATGCTACAGAACGTAAAAGAGCAGCTTCAACCCGATATCGCCATAAAATGCGTAATGAATATAAAGAGTTACGCAAACGTAATTCCGAATTGCAAACTGAAAACAGTAAATTAAAGGAAAGAATTAAACTATTAGAAAATGAAAATTCTCAATTGAAGAAGGCCTCATTGCAACCAGTGTTAAGTAATTCATTTCAATTGTCACAAAAATTATTTTATTTATTAAATTTTCTTTTTGTTGTTTAGCATCTTCAGATTTTCCTGCCCAAGAACTTCCAGCTCAAATTCAAATTCCTGCCTCAACCTTCCATTTAGTGATGAATATACCCAAACTAGTGATACCTTGTGGTGCAACTGATTTGAGTAACTCAGCGAAGCTAAAAAGTCCTTTAACTTGTAGAATAGATAAGCAATAAAAACTATAGTTAACAAATATTTTCATGTTTTTCTTTTCGTAATTCAAAAAGTATTTCGGCGAGCTTATTGTTCAAGTAATATAGGTTTTCGTAAATCTTAAGCAACATTCTATCAATCACTTTTTAGTTTCAAACTAGTTAGTATGACTAATTTTGTTTTCTTGACTACGTGAACGTAAAAACATAAACTCTTACTTAAAAGAATACAAAATGTGTGCTGAGGAGAAGCGCTGCGGCTTCAATACATATACATATGTAGATGTGTCAAAGTTAAAATTTTTATTTTCCTTTTTTAATTTTGGTTAATCATAAGGAGTAATTTAGAAAACTTAGCTTGAGTCTGATTAAGAGTTTTATTATCAGAATTTTCTATCGTATTAACATCTTCCTAATACCTTAAAAGTGATATTTGCATGCATTCATTAAGTTACTTATGTACATATACATTCATTCAAGTGCATATAAATTAGTTGCGAAGTAATTGAATTAAATTAAAATGATTTAACAGTGCACAGCTTTCAAAACTGCCAACCGCAGTGGTTTGAAGAAAAAAAATTTAGAAAACTGAAATCAATTTGACGAAAGATTTACAGAAGCTATGAAAACCATCTATTACATACCCTGTGTCACCTTGTCAACACTGTTGAATAATCATATAGATAAACAATACTAATTCCAGTACGTTTCTCCAAATTTTTTCAGTGTAGCCTACGCATGACATTTCTTGCATATGTCATCTTCTTCACACAAATACCTCTACTGCGTTTCACATTTCCAAATGGTTCCCTATTATTGATTTTTCTTTACATTCTGCAAAAAATTCTTTAACAGAGCAACGAAAAATTTTCATCATTCTCGTTTGCTAAAAGCAAATAGAAAAAAAATAATAAAATTCGTTTAATTACACAGTTATTGTTGTAAAAAACATATAAAATGGGTGATAATGAACAAAAAGCTTTACAATTGATGGCTGATGCCGAAAAAAAATTATCCCAACAAAAGGGTTTGTTTAGTTCCCTGTTCGGCAGTTCAAATAAGGTTGAAGAGGCCATAGAATGTTATCAGCGAGCAGGTAATATGTTTAAAATGTCTAAAAATTGGTCAAAGGCAGGAGAATGTTTCTGCGAGGCCGCAAGCTTGCACCAAAGAGCAGGTAGCCGTCATGATGCTGGCACAAATTTTGTGGACGCATCAAATTGTTACAAAAAAGTCGATATAGATACGGCAGCATCATGTTTATTAAAATCGATAGATATCTATACTGATATGGGTCGCTTTACTACAGCTGCCAAACATCATCAAAGCATTGCCGAAATGTACGAAGCCGATCCCAATACGTTAGCCAAAGCTATACAGCATTACGAACAGGCTGCTGATTATTTCAAAGGAGAAGAGTCAGTTTCTTCAGCAAATAAATGTATGCTCAAGGTGGCTCAGTATGCAGCTCAATTAGAAGATTATGATAAGGCTGTTAATATATACGAGCAGGTGGCCACCTCTTCTCTGGAATCGTCATTACTTAAACACTGTGCTAAAGAATACTTCTTTAGGGCTGCCTTATGTCATCTCAGTGTAGATATTTTGAATTGTGAACATGCTTTAGAAAAGTATGTTAATCAATATCCAGCGTTCCAAGATTCCCGAGAGTATAAATTAGTGAAGACATTATGTGAACATTTGGAAGAACAGAACATTGAGGGATTTACCGAAGCTGTTAAAAATTATGATAGCATTTCACGATTGGATCAGTGGTACACCACCATACTTTTAAGAATTAAAAAAGCCAATGATGAAGATCCAGATTTGCGTTAAACTATTATAGGTTAAATTAAAAGAACTTGTACGAGAAATACCTGTTTCTCAAGTGCTTAACCACAACAAGAATAAGTATATCCTTTTAAGCATTCCCCCCTATATCTCTTTAATAACACACCTAAACTAATAATACAAAATATAAAAGAGCAAATAAAAGTATTAGATTATAAATAAAAATTTGTTTTTTTGTCTTCTAAATAAATAACAAAAGAATACTCAATATTATAATTACATTAAAATAAACATAATTATTGATTAAAATAACATAAGTTAAATTAAATAAATAAATAAAAACAATTTACATAAACTACTATTTAGATGTATTTATATGTAATAAATTTCAATTCTTCATGTGTTTATCATAACAAAAGTACTACTTACCAAAGAAGAGTGTGAACGAATTATTCCAAGGCAAACATTTGTTTAAGTTAAATAATGATGATACATTTAAATAAAGAATGCTTTAGACGCTACTAATATTTTATGGGCGTTTCTCTTTATTCAATAATTTGCAGCATTTTCTCACATGTTATATCATGATATTGTAGACAAGTGTTGAAACTCCTTTTGAATTTTGTCTAATTTGCGTTCTAAATCATCTAAATTATTGTCGTTTAGTTTTAAATAGCTGCCTACTGGCTTATTGACAGATCTTATCTGCAAGAAATGAAAATCAGTTTAATGTTTGCAAGTTTTTGGTTAATAAATAAATAAATAAATAAATAAATAAAATTATAATGCATGAGGACATGAAAATATTCAAGTTACCACTTACCATTTTAAGATTATCGTTTAATATTTCCTGTCCTTGAGAAAGTTGTTTTATGTCATCAAAATATAGTCGTTGTAAAGGTTGCGCAGAATAATGAGTTGAAAGTCCTTGGGTCAGCAACTCCATATCCTGACTGTGTAATTCTTCTTCAGCCCACATCAAATTTAAATCATTCCGACAGCGCTAAAAGTATACGAACCTGCTGAAACGTAATTAATTTGGAATTATCTAGTTTCACCTCATTTTCCAAGTGGTTTTGTAAACATTGCAATTCTCTTTCCCGCTGCAAAACCGCCTTACGCTTAACCGAGTCTTGAAGAGCCGCCATCACTTCCCCTTTACGCTGTCTGATTTCTTTTTGATAAAGAAGCAACATTTTTTGCTGACAATTAATACGTTCCTCTTCTTGTTTAAGTGTATTTTGATAAGCTGCATCTATTTCTTTCATTCTCTTCGTATGCTCTTCTTCACGCAAACCTTCCTCAAGACGCTGCATTAAATGTAACTCTTCCAACTCTAGCTCACGCATGCGCTCATCTAAAGCGCTGTGCACATTTTTCAAATCTTCTACTTTCCTTTTGTATTTATTGAAACATTTCTCTGGATATTTTAAAAACTTTGGATACACATTTAAAGGTATGACTTGAAAGGGCGAAAAATATCTTTGAGGATGTAATGAGGCAGGGCAATTGCTTAGCAACTTATACGCTTTGGAAATTAACTTGTTTATATCTATGGGATTTTGCTCTTTGAAAAATATTTCTATAACATTTTTATCCGGCAATCTTATTATAACCTCTTTGAGCAAAATGTTATACGCAACCGTCACAAAACAAAGATAATAAGATGGAGCCGATAACACATTGTCCCATAAACACAGCCACTGTTCTTCGTCTAAGACCTCAGAAAATGAATTTTTCACTAAAGTCCAAACAAATATTGTAGCTGTTACGCCTTTCCGTTCGTAGAACTCATAAAGACCGTTTTCAAAATGCTGCAAAATGTTGGAGCAGATACCCAAATAATTCGTGGGTTCCAAAGGATGATATTCGAAAAACAATTGAAATTGATTTTGTATTAAAGTACAGCAAACCTCGAAAGCTGTTAGTGGATTTTGTTGGAACATTTTGACAAAAGGAAAAATTAGTCCTGGCAATATTTCGCAATGAGCTAGAACTTTGCACCATTGCGCCAGACATGACCAGCATTTAAGAAGTGATTTTTTTAAAGCAGTATTTCTAATTTTTATGCTTTTTGCTTGCCGTGAAATTTCTGCAGGTTCGCCCAGTTGCAATAACTCTTGATATTGAAAACGATTATGGGGCAACTGTAGAAGAGAACACCAAATTATAAATCGGTATTTTATCGGGTAGCAGTGGTATTCTTGTAATATTTGCTTTAGGCGTTGCGGTGTGAGTAACTTTTTCAGTTCCTCTTGAAACTTCTTCTCACTTTGGTCACTGGGAATTTTGAAAGATTTCTTTTGTTTATAGGCATTCCTTAGTGGAGATAAACATTTCCTTTGCGACTTGATTACAGCTAAAAGATGACCCACGGACCAGACGCTTAATTCTCCAGACAATTGTGAAATAGCTAAATATTTACTATCTAACGAAATAGATATATAACGAGATGGTCCCAAATCTACTTTTAATTTGTATTCAACATTTTCGCAATCCAATAATACCACAGTTTTATAATCCGTTAAACCCACAATAAATTCGCCGTTTGGTTTTGTCAATGCTGCAATTTGCAGTAAAACAAAATCCTTTAAGCGGTATAAACGTATCACCTCAAATGTATATAGACTTAAAGTTATTAAAAAGTTATCCCACGTTGATAAGATTATAGCCGAGCAATCAGTTTTATAGGTATACGTTATTATCGTACCATCGGTAAGATTTTTGTTAAGAAATTTAGGTAAACAGTCGTTATCTTTTACCTCTTCTTCGGCGAGAGAATTCAAGTTGAATTCCACAATATTTGCTTTTCCATCTTCTTCTTGCGATTGTAATTGTTTATCCCTCATTTTGATGGGATATAAAATGCGTACTACTTCTAAGCTGACTCCAGACCATACGTGTAAGGCATCGTTTGTAAAGGCCGTTATTATGTGGTCAGAATTCGGCATGAAGGAACCAAATTTCAAGGACATCGTAACTTTATCGAAATCCAAGCGGTACGAGCAGTTGAAAGTATCTAAATTAATTAAAAGCGCTGAACACCCTGCACATACTAAAGCAATAGATTTTGGTTCCAAGGGTTGGCCAGGAAACGAGATTTCATTTATTGGTTCACCCGAAATTTTGCTTCGCTTAAGGAAATAGGGTTGTTCTGGGAAAAGAAATATATCAAATAAAATGTGATATACTGTATTCTGGCTTTCAGTACTCACCCACGTCTAATAAAGCAATGATACCCTCCTTGGTTCCAATTAAATACTGATTGTGCTCCTTACGGGACGGAATAATCACACTTGGCTTTTTAATTTTTTCATTGTGCCGCCAGTAGCGTTTCGTTGTAAAATCAAATATAAAACAACAACCCCTTACAGGTAGCAAATAAACAATGTTAAAAACTCACAAATCCATAAATATTACATACCTTCTATCAATTGCCACCATATGTGTCCCACGCAAATCAAAACAACAAACACTAAGGACTATTCGCACCAATTTATTATGTTCCTTAATTGTATGATGTACTGTTAAAATATTGCTGAAAATATGATATTATAGAATTTCCAGGATCACAAATTTTTAACTGCCATACCCGCTGTTTTGTTCCTCTAGGTTAAATGAAGACTTCTTCATTTTTACAGATGAGTTGTTCTTTTTGATATTTGAATTGCGATTTCCCTCTGTTGCCAACCTATCATAATCACTACTTTCCATAATAAATTAGTATTTCACAAATGTTTTTTTTACAAAAATCGAATTCTACTATCTTCCAAATATTGCGCTTCTCAACAACACAAGCAAACATACATCAAAAGAAATGTAAGCAAGTTAAGACGTTATATATGAAGGCTGATTACTATAGAACACACTAGAGAATAAAGGACTTGGCAGCACTGTATGCTGAGGATACAATTTTACCGTTAGTTAAAAAAAAGATTTGTGTGGTTATGCTATCACTATAAAAATGTTCAATACAAACGAAGCAATTTAATATTCAGTTTATATTATGGTTGCCCGATGAGCTCAACAAACGAGTCCCTAGAGAAAATCCTAGACTGCAGTGACAGGAATTCAGAAACAAAAATAAAATACATTCTTCAGTCTGTGAATTTATTACATGAAGTTTGAACTCAACATATATAGTGTAATGACCAAGTAGTCCACACTATTTCTAGTATCGTATTTTATAAATTTATTTTTGTAAAATACTTTCAATAAATAAAGAAATAAATATGGTTTTTATATATAACTCAAATGTATTTAATCATCTATATGAAACAGATTCACTACTTTGTATTATTATATTTAGAGGGCTTACTATTTGAAGAAAAAAATATTTGGCAACCAATATTTTATGATTTCACCATATTTTATTCTAGCTGTCCGAAAGTAGTACATCCTGTTCCAGCTTCCATGTTTATTATTTCTGGAGCAGTTTCGCTTTCTGATAAAAAAAATATATATTTTTTGAAAATTGTTTTCTGCAACAATATATGCTAACAATACTTTGAAGAAAAGATAACCAATTTTTGCTTACTTTCTTTTTTTAATTCTTTATTTTATGTATTTGCTTTTTACACCTATGAGATTAGAGTTTAATGTTGTTTAATTTTGAGCGTTATTTTTATTGATGTCTATTACGTGTAGTAGGTATATAAAATTTTCGTAAATCGTATTTAACTTTTATAATGTACC
This sequence comes from Sturmia bella, assembly GCA_963662145.1. NCBI lineage: Eukaryota > Metazoa > Arthropoda > Insecta > Diptera > Tachinidae > Sturmia > Sturmia bella. Next base: position 25,328,607 of record OY759172.1, read on the forward strand.
AATTTATTAGTAATACTTGTTTCTACTAGATGATGAATTTGTTGGATATATGAATTGGTTATTCTTTCCACTGAATTATACATCTACATCTCCCAACAGCATGAACTACATAATTACAATAGCAGAAGCGCACCCATTAACTGTTTGTGATTTAGAACATGCCGCCATATGGAGCATCAAATTCATTTTCTCTCATTGCATAACCAAATATGGTTAAGTAGTTGATTATATTACTGATCAAAGTCAACGTACAAGCCAACCAAGTTATCTAAGGGATAAAAGAAATCATATTACAGTGACGTAATAAAATGGGAGATACAAGTACGTAGTCAAAAAAAAAAAAAAAAAAAAACTTAGTGTTAGGACTCACTACTCCACTGTTGGCCAAAACAATAGGCAAGGCAAATGCGCTCAAAACCATGCCAGCTGTTAAAAATAAAGCAAATTCCGTTTTTGGATTTGTTTCGGAACCAGGACTTAGCCTCTTGGCTATCAGCATTGGTAAGACGGATAAAACATAGAAAATTAGCACAAAAAATGGATAGAAAATTTTCGTTTTAGGCACAGCACAAGCCAAAATCAGGAAAGTCATGCCAAGGCAGGTCATAAATGCACAAATTAATAAACTGTAAATAAATTAATAAACTGTTGTAAAAATTTGTCAAGCCACATATGTATTTGAGTAATAAACTTACGCTACAGTGTTCCAGACGTGATTTGATACATGAAAATATGAAAATTAATTTCAGTTGTAAACAATTTTTGCATAAAATCATTTTATTTACCTTTAAGTGCAGCCATTTTTGTGTATTTTTATATAAAAAATGCTTTGTTTTCTTTGTAATTTTATTTTTCTTTGTATTAATCACAAGTCAGAATTACTTTTATTTCGGAAATAAACAATAACGCAGTTGGCCACAAACAGATGGAAAGGAGAAATAGCACACTGTATAATTTTACCAAATAAAAACATTGAATGAGTCACCCAGTTGCTAAAAGCAAATACAGTAGAGGCTGTCAATACGTACGGTTGATTATGATGGATAAAAATATTAACGCTACAGCGTGCTGTTTATTTTAGATCAATGTCTTCTAATAATCTCAACACATTTTTACAACAATACAACATCTTGGAACTGTTAGGTTTCTATATATAAAGAATCTTATATGTTAGATATGTATAAATCCACATGACATGTAAGAACACAAACTCCTGGTTCACACGGATAAATTTATTTGTTAAAGAAACTGATGTCAATTCTCTTATGAAGTTACATGAATGTAATATGCAGTTCACATATGCCTTCTTACTTGGGGGTTACACGATCAAGTTTTGCCTTTCAAGTTTTAATACATTCACACTTTTTTACTAATACACTCACAATTTTGAAAATTGATGCAAACTTGATGGCAATTCTTGCTTTCCATAGAGAGCATCAATTTACAATCAAGAAAACAGCTGACAACAATTTTTTTTCGTTCTGTCTGCAAATATTTTTTTGTTTTGTTTGAAAGTTGCAATTAAAAGTGATAAAAATTAAACAAATTCGAGCTTAAAAATAGAAATAAAAATGTTTACGTGCAAAACCAACAAATATAATGATGTGCTGCGGTTTATAGAGCTATACAGAAGCCACGAAGTTCTGTGGAATATGAATGTGGCGTCTTATCGACTTCTTTCTGTCCTCTGGCTTTTTCTTCTTTTATTTTTTTTTATTTCTGATAGTACTTTTAATGAAGCAGCCATTTTTAATTTTCTTCTTGACGGCATCTTGAAAACGAATTGCTTTGAAATTGCGTGCAGCCTACGTCACAGCTATCAATTTTATTGAATTTTGACAAGCAGTATGTGAAAAAAACTTGATAGCAAAACTTGATCGTGTAACTGCAGTGTTAATTGAAACAATATTCAGTTAATTGGCAATATCGTTTTGGTGTTCATACATACTTAATATTGCTACAACAATTAGCATTTGGCAGGTGAAAAAGTTATTGTTTACATTTGGTTATTTTGTAAAGGGTGTTTTTTCGATGTATAGAACTCTAAGTTGGCATTACTGTTCCAGATGGCTACCGATTTAACAGGTGTCAAGTGATCTATTCTTAGTTTGGTTTGGCAATATGTACATCATGAATAAACTCACGCGTGAACAAGGCTTGCAAATAGTGCAATTTTATTTCGAAAATAATGGTTCTGTGCGGGATACGTATCGCGCACAATTTTGTTTAGCGATGAAGCGTACTTCTGGTTGAATGGCAATGTCAACAAACAAAACTGGCGCATTTGGAGTGAAGATAATCCTCAAGTGCATGTCGAAACACCGTTACATCCACAAAAACTGACTGTTTGGTGAGCTTTATGGGCTGGTGGAATCATTGGTCCGTACTTCTTCAAAAATGATGATGGCCAGAAAGTTACAGTCTATGGTGATCGATATAGAGCCATGATTACTAACTTTTTCATTCCTGAATTGAATAACCATGATGTCCAGGAGATGTGATTTCAACAAGACTGCGCAACATGCTTGTGCCACAAACGCTTGACCATTTGGAAGACAACATTCGCTGTATTATTGCCGATATACGGCCAGAAATGTTGGAAAAAGTCATCGAAAATTGGAAGTCCAGATTGGACTACATCCGCGACAGCCGTGGCGGTCATATGCCAGAAGTCATACATATTTAAAATGTAATGCCACAAGATTATCTTTCGGATAAGTAAAATTCATGCCAATCAAATAATACATCGTTGTTTTATTACAACTTAAAGTTGTATACATCGAAAAAAAACACCCCTTATCATAAAAAATTAAAAAAAAAATTTTGTTTTTTTTTTTATTTATTTTGTTGACATTTGATTAGTAAAATTTTCACAAGGAGTGTTCAATATGTACTGTTATTGTACTGTTAATACAAATTGTACTGTTAATACAAATCTAACAGTGTTGCATTATAAATTTTACTCATTATTGAAACAATTATCTCTTAATTGCCAATAAGCTAATTGTAATTTTTATATGAAAATTTTGTCTCAATAATGGCTTTAATTGTTATAATTTGAATATTGCTGCATGTATGAACAGGATATAACTTCAAAATTAATGGGACCTCTCTAGGACCCAAGTGGGCCGGTCTCGTGACCGGCAGCCAGCGACACATAACAACTTCCTATTCCTATGCTTGCTAATATGCAGTTCACATATGCCTTTTTAATTGAAACAATATTCAGTTAATTGGCAATATCGTTTTGGTGTTCATACATACTTAATATTGCTACGACAATTAGCATTTGGCAGGTGAAAAAGTTATTGTTTACATTTGGTTATTTTGTAAAGGGTGTTTTTTCGATGTATAGAACTCTCAGTTGGCATTACTGTTCCAGATGGCTACCGATTTAACAGGTGTCAAGTGATCTATTCTCAGTTTGGTTTGGCAATATGTACATCATGAATAAACTCACGCGTGAACAAGGCTTGCAAATAGTGCAATTTTATTTCGAAAATAATGGTTCTGTGCGGAATACGTATCGCGCACAATTTTGTTTAGCAATGAAGCGCACTTCTGGTTGAATGGCTACTTCAACAAACACAACTGCCGCATTTGGAGTGAAGCTAATCCTCAAGTGCATGTCGAAACACCGTTACATCCACAAAAACTGACTGTTTGGTGAGCTTTATGGGCTGGTGGAATCATTGGTCCGTACTTCTTCAAAAACGATGATGGCCAGAAAGTTACAGTCTATGGTGATCGATATAGAGCCATGATTACTAACTTTTTCATTCCTGAATTGAATAACCATGATGTCCAGGAGATGTGATTTCAACAAGACTGCGCAACATGCTTGTGCCACAAACGCTTGACCATTTGGAAGACAACATTCGCTGTATTATTGCCGATATACGGCCAGAAATGTTGGAAAAAGTCATCGAAAATTGGAAGTCCAGATTGGACTACATCCGCGCCAGCCGTGGCGGTCATATGCCAGAAGTCATACATATTTAAAATGTAATGCCACAAGATTATCTTTCGGATAAGTAAAATTCATGCCAATCAAATAATCCATCGTTGTTTTATTGCAACTTAAAGTTGTATACATCGAAAAAAAACACCCCTTATTATAAAAAATTAAAAAAAAAAATTTGTTTTTTTTTTATTTATTTTGTTGACATTTGATTAGTAAAATTTTCACAAGGAGTGTTCAATATGTACTGTTATTGTACTGTTAATACAAATTGTACTGTTAATACAAATCTAACAGTGTTGCATTATAAATTTTACTCATTATTGAAACAATTATCTCTTAATTGCCAATAAGCTAATTGTAATTTTTATATGAAAATTTTGTCTCAATAATGGCTTTAATTGTTATAATTTGAATATTGCTGCATGTATGAACAGGATATAATCCTTTCATTTCAATGTTTCACATACTTACACACACGTGCAAAAAATTCAAAACAAGCTAGCTAGTAGAAGCAGCTCTGTTTGGGTTCCGTACTCATAGCGTGAAAATGGAACCACTTTATTGAGACATCTGCCGTCCAATCGTCACAGACCCCAATTTTCCAAAAGGAAGATTGTCTCCACATAAGACACTGTGAAAATTATATCAAATTATTGAAATGTATTAGTTTAGTTCTAAAAAAATATATGTATGTACTTTATTAATCGTTTTTTATCTCTTTCAGCCGTTTATGTGCCGATGACATTTCGTTGATGCTAAACGCATCGTCAGTGGACTCGGAAAAACTTAAAAGAATGTTTGGAACTTAACTACATATTGTTACAAATTTTAGCTAGTGGTCCGTCAATGGGCTGGTAATTGAGTAGCACTGCTTTGAGCAACATCTATACTAAACGCAGGAAAACATCACTCAACAATTTAAATAAACGGTCGTCTACCGATTGTTCTAAAAGGATCTCGAAAAGTGCTTTGTTTAAGATGTGGCTTAAACAAAGGTTGTTGTCTTAGAACTTTCGAGATCAATTTGTCTGTTGAGGGCGTACAACCCCAGTAAAACCTACCTAAAGCCCGTATGATACTTCATATTTCTTTCACCAATTGGTATAGAATTGATAGAAAGAAACAGCAATTGCTAGAAAGAACCAAATATACAAAACTTAAACAAAAATTAAATTTTTTTTAAGTGTTGTATTCTTTTTATTTTCAAGAAAGCGCTAGGAAATAAAAATCTTCGCAAAAGAAGCGTTAAATCATGATACAATTAACAAGGTAGCCTCGTCAGCTAACCCGTTAATCAACTGACTACTTTAGGTTGCCAACAGATTGCAGAGATGAAAGGCAGCCAAAACGAGATAGCTAATCCGCGTAAGCTTAGTGCATCTCTCTTCTGCAAATGTAGAAGTGGCGTCTTTTTGACAGTTTGCATAAGTTGTACAAAAACAAAATACATGTTATTTTTATTGAAGCTGTTCTTATTGTAGCGAAAAGGCTACCTTGTTAATTGTATCATGCGTTAAATCACAAAAATTGTCCATAAACCCCTGGTACAACAACATTCAAGTTTGAAATGTCAATTTTAAGTTGAAAAATTTTAATTTTTTTTTGACATAACCTGATTTTTTATCGATAAGTTCAACGAAAATGTTGACAGTTTTGCATTTATCTTAATATAGTTGAACTCTTTGCTCATACTAAATTCTACCATTACATTATATGTGCACTGTTCTTTCAATTGGATCTTATAACAAATAAATAATTAGATTGATTTTTAAATATTTCTTCTCGCTAATCTCCGAAACTACTGGTACGATTTTATAGCAAAGCGAAATTTGTTTGATTTTCATTAGGTTAAGTTAGGTTGTAGTTGGTTTGCTTGCCCATGTCTTGCGACACACACCTAAGCCAGTATAGGCTTGTTGTGCGCTCCGTGGATTTAACCGTGATACACTTTGACCCATAGGTCTATAGGAACTCCGTGTCATTCACAAAGTTCCTCCAAGTCTCTCCCAAGATGTCGGGATCGTATTTGTGAGAAGGCGGGGCACTGGCATAAATAGTGCTCTAGAGTCTCGCTCTCCTCCCCACATGCTCTACATTCATCTCCTCCCACTATTCCCATGCGGTTAAGATGTGCCAGTAGTTGAGAGTGGCCTGTAATGACTCCCATTAGTCTACTTAATTCGGGCTTGCTAAGTCTTAGCAGTCCCCCTGTCTTTTCCTCATCCGGATCCCCCCATAGAAACCTTGTATTGATTCCGACGGCTTCGTTATTCCAAAGAGTTAAATGGACCCTATGTGCCCAGTTCTTTAGCTCAGATTTAACTGCATCGAAAGGTTTCGCGCATACCAAGCTTATGTTACTTAACTCTCTTGCTCTTGCAGCAAGTGAGTTTGCTCTTTCATTTCCAGCTATTCCCGCATGCCCTGGCACCCATATAATGCGCAGTTCACCACGAGACGAGTAACTGTTAATAGCATTTTTGCAATCCCAAACTGTTCGTGATTTAATCCGCTCAGCTGAGATCGCCCTGATGGCCATTTGGCTTCATTAACTATTCTATATTTGTCATTTGTGTGAACATGACATATTTCGAATTTGTTTTCCACAGGATTACATATAGAAAGATGATAGAATTACAATAACAGAATATAATGTTAAAGCTGCTACAATATACACATGCATACATACATACATACATGTGTATTAACTATTAAAAATAGATTGAAGATTTGCTGAGGAATGACTAGGATAAATATCTTCCGGTCTTATTTTCAAGGCCACCGAAATTAAAAACAAAAATAACGTTTGTTGTCGAATAGCTACATACATATTTCGAAGTTTATAAGCTAAATGTTATCACTCAATTAAATACAACTGTTATTTATCTGCTAGACGTCTTTGTTTCAACGTCTTAAACTTTTCTATGTATGTATGTAGGCATATGTTGCACAGTGGTGTAAATAAAAGAAAAAGTGGTAAAAAGTCCGGAACTTTTAAACCACACAACGGATCTCGCTGAAAATTGAAGTAGTCATAGACAAGGAGTTATATTTTTCGTCTCAAGTCTTTTTAGGCCTATAGTTAAACCAGGGGCGGGGCTATGGGGGCTGAAAGTTACCTACCTCGAGTATAAAAAATTTTATGCAGCTTATAACTTTCTTATATCTTGGCCGATTTTAAAGATTTTTACCTTTTTGTATTTTGCTTAGCAAGGCAAAGAAAAAATGTTATAAAACATGTTTTCATATCTCTTACAGTTTAAGAGATATTCGCCTTAGAATATTATTTTTTATTATTTTCGCCGCAACTTCTTTTGGTATTTTGCTTATATCTTTTTTGTTAAAATCTTGATTTTAATTTGTGACCCACCGTTATATTCCTTCTAAAATTCTAAGTGAGATAAGTTACCGTTTTATTAAAATATCTTGGTCCGATAAGTCATAAAATAGGTCTTAATTCAAAACTTTGAAATTTCACCGAAAAATTTTAATTTTTCACAAAAAAGGTGGCTTCATTATTTTTGAATTCGTAAAAAATTTTGTTCCAGCTTTTATACTTATTTTTACACGTAGCGAAAGATAATCTCTTAAGAATGTGTAAAAATTTTATTTTGTTTAATTTAAACTAAGTACCCTACAGTAGGCAGTGGTCGAAAATCATCAATTTTTAAAACAATTTTCGGATATGTGGGCGTCTGAAAAGTTTTGCCAAAAGTGAAATGAAATTCCGTGAACGACGTTTTATTACAAAATCAGTTGGTATTATTGCTGCAGAAGCTCGAGACATCCTAGATATAATTAGCGTTGCCAGACTGAGATTATTAAAAAAAGTCAATTTTTGGAAGGGACAATTTTGAATTGCTAAAAAAATGGATTTATGATTTATATTTCTTTCTGAAATTTATGCTTTTATTTGAAAATTTTGTATTTTAATACGCTTTAAAAAATTATGCATGTATCTTTCATCGTCTTGCAGATATTCAAGTTTCACTTTGATTTATATGTGCGAAAAACTATCCTTTTATTATTTTTTTCATTGTTTTCACGAATGTGACTTAAAAACATAAATAAAGTATAAAATTTTGCATATATTTGAAAAGAAGACACAAATTCCTTTCCAACAATATATAATATGTATACCTTTTTTAAATATTTGCACATTCGGGAACCACTAGAATATTACGCAACCAATACAAAGTAGACAAGTTTGGCGTTTTGAGAGACAGCCAGACATACGAATTAAATGCACTTAGTTCGGTTATAATCAAAAGGCCAAACAATTCCTGATAATGCATTTAAATACCTGAAATTCTACTTTCAAAAAGTAAATGATAACATAATAAAAGGTTTCAAAATCGAAAGGAAAAGTGGTCATAAAAATAAGATTTATTTGTCCACAACAATATAACCATATGCATACCTGTTTATTCAACTGTTCTATAAGACAATGAAAAGCAGTTGATTGGGCGCAAAAGCTTTTATTCTGAATACAGCGGGGCAAAGCAGAGAGAAAACAAGCAAATAAAGGATCACTCGCAGAAGCGGGTTGCCCGAATGCAGGACGGCGTAAAGCATATGGATTCAAAAGGATCTTAATTAAACCAGCGAACACATCACAAAAAAAAATGTATAAATATAGGAGAAATATAAAATGCAAACTAAAAGGATTTACCGACTTTATTTTAATTAAGTAATGTTTGAGCTTTAAATCTTACAAATTATTTCTCATTTATTGATTAAAGCATAAAATATACTAACAGTGTTGTCTACTTAATATACAAATTTTCTTTAAAATAATCGGAAGCGTCATAACTTAAAAGAGTTTTAATTTCAATTCCCTCGGGATCATCCTTTTCCATTGTTATTTTTGGTAACCATTTTATGGTCATTATTTTGAGCAGTTTTTGAACACTTTCGTGTTTTAAAAATTCTATACTGCTTAATATCTCTGTTTCTAGCTTCCTCTGTTAATTCCCCTAAGGGAAGAATATTGTTCGCCATTATTTCTGTTGTATGTGTTAGAGCTTTGTGTACGGTTGGTGTTAATGGTCTCCACGAATACAGATTATTAATTAAGGTCAGTATTTCTTTTGCATATTTTTCGAATTTTTCGGTGTTTATTACTTTTTAATTTTTTTGACAGCTAGTATTACTTTACGGGCATGAAGAGGCGATATTCCAAGTTGAAGAGAATCTTCATTGTATGGGACTTTTCTATCAATATCATTTAAGTAAAAACTCTTCTTTCCACATATGTACGTTACAATTCATGTTTGATTTCGTATCGGTAATTGCCTTTGCGACTTTTCCATATATCATGGTTACATAAGGTTTAAAAGAAACAGTAATCGTTCTTCCAGATATGCAAACATCAATGGTAGCCATGTTTGAAATTTTGCGGTTGATATCATTAACAAGCATTTGAGTTGTTTGTTTGTTTTCTTTGATATACTCAAAACGTATTGGCCGGCATAGAAACTTAGACCCTGGCGTGTTATTTTCCACAGATCACGATATGAATTTTTACTCGATGTGGGCATTTGGTTATAGAGCCGCAGCCGTAATGGCACTATCGATGCCATTAGAACCGTGGAAAAGTCTGCATTGGAATCGCTTATTTGCTTATACTCAGAAAATCTAGATGATCCATCACATCCCCATTTATATATCTTAATCTCTTTGGAGATGCAGTTGGTAGTACGTCCACAACTTTTAGCGCTTCTTTTTGCTGCGATTTCATCAAAGTCCGTTTAAAGGAATCTTTTATTTGATCTCCAAAGTAACCAAGTACCATCGCTTCTTTTTTCTTCTTTTTCGATATGAAGTGCTCAGCGTTTTTAATATTACTACTGCATTTGTCTTCTGGCATAGACATTTTATACGTACCGCCAAAATTTTCCTTTGTGAGGGGTGAACCCTCTGCTTGTTTTGTCACTGCTTTGGCCCAATTTATGTACCTGCTTTTGCTTCTAATGCTTCGCTTATCACCGTCTTGCCGAATTGTTTCAATAGAAGGTATGCTTCCATTTATTATACGCGTTATTTGTGTAGATTTCAAAGAAATCTGTTATTTTTATGACCACTTTTCCTTTCGATTTTGAAACCTTTTATTATGTTATCATTTACTTTTTGAAAGTAGAATTTCAGGTATTTAAATGCATTATCAGGAATTGTTTGGCCTTTTGATTATAACCGAACTAAGTGCATTTAATTCGTATGTCTGGCTGTCTCTCAAAACGCCAAACTTGTCTACTTTGTATTGGTTGCGTAATATTCTAGTGGTTCCCGAATGTGCAAATATTTAAAAAAGGTATACATATTATATATTGTTGGAAAGGAATTTGTGTCTTCTTTTCAAATATATGCAAAATTTTATACTTTATTTATGTTTTTAAGTCACATTCGTGAAAACAATGAAAAAAATAATAAAAGGATAGTTTTTCGCACATATAAATCAAAGTGAAACTTGAATATCTGCAAGACGATGAAAGATACATGCATAATTTTTTAAAGCGTATTAAAATACAAAATTTTCAAATAAAAGCATAAATTTCAGAAAGAAATATAAATCATAAATCCATTTTTTTAGCAATTCAAAATTGTCCCTTCCAAAAATTGACTTTTTTTAATAATCTCAGTCTGGCAACGCTAATTATATCTAGGATGTCTCGAGCTTCTGCAGCAATAATACCAACTGATTTTGTAATAAAACGTCGTTCACGGAATTTCATTTCACTTTTGGCAAAACTTTTCAGACGCCCACATATCCGAAAATTGTTTTAAAAATTGATGATTTTCGACCACTGCCTACTGTAGGGTACTTAGTTTAAATTAAACAAAATAAAATTTTTACACATTCTTAAGAGATTATCTTTCGCTACGTGTAAAAATAAGTATAAAAGCTGGAACAAAATTTTTTACGAATTCAAAAATAATGAAGCCACCTTTTTTGTGAAAAATTAAAATTTTTCGGTGAAATTTCAAAGTTTTGAATTAAGACCTATTTTATGACTTATCGGACCAAGATATTTTAATAAAACGGTAACTTATCTCACTTAGAATTTTAGAAGGAATATAACGGTGGGTCACAAATTAAAATCAAGATTTTAACAAAAAAGATATAAGCAAAATACCAAAAGAAGTTGCGGCGAAAATAATAAAAAATAATATTCTAAGGCGAATATCTCTTAAACTGTAAGAGATATGAAAACATGTTTTATAACATTTTTTCTTTGCCTTGCTAAGCAAAATACAAAAAGGTAAAAATCTTTAAAATCGGCCAAGATATAAGAAAGTTATAAGCTGCATAAAATTTTTTATACTCGAGGTAGGTAACTTTCAGCCCCCATAGCCCCGCCCCTGGTTTAACTATAGGCCTAAAAAGACTTGAGACGAAAAATATAACTCCTTGTCTATGACTACTTCAATTTTCAGCGAGATCCGTTGTGTGGTTTAAAAGTTCCGGACTTTTTACCACTTTTTCTTTTATTTACACCACTGTGTGTTGTCAAGAAAATTCGGTTGAATGAAGAGAGACTTCACAGGCATACATACATACATACATACATATGTACATACATGTTCTGTTAACTCATTAAAAACAAGTTTTTATTTAAATTAATTTTATTTTTTGTATGTAGTATGTCTGTATAAAACACAAAAATTCATTGAATTTTCCCCGGGTATCTATCAGACAACGCGCATATGCGTATTAACTAACACTCACATATAATGAAATTCATTGATGAAAATTTGTCCTATCCCAATACCCTTAAAATGTTCTGTCTAAAAATAAATTTTATTGGAAGCACCACAAAATAGGCAACATACAGAAAGACAGACACGCAAGGAGAAATTGTGACAAACCAAGAAAATAGGTAGGTATGTACATATGTAGTTCCGAATGAAAATTTTGTTTTTGTATAAACTTGTACCAGCATATGTGCGTATGTGTGTGCATGTTTTTAGCAGCTTTTTTTTTTTTTTGGCAAATTGTTGCGCCAACGATGTGGACAATAGTTCCACTACCACAGCCACCTTCAATTGAAGACGCTTTTAAGTATTGTTCTTTGAAAAAGCGTTTTTTTTTTTTAATAAAGCACATGCGCACTATGGACATCAAACACATGTGTGTACGTACATATGTATATATGTATCTATAAGTTAGAGCAAACACTGCATAAAGGAGCCTCGGAAACGAAGAGAATGCGGAGGTGTTGTAACATTTTGCGTCACAAAAACGAATCATGGTTTGAAAATAACTGAAACGCGAAAACAGTACAACGGAAACATTGAACGACAACGTATCGAAAACGAAACTAACACATCCCAGCCATAGAACACTCGTTTAACAAACATTTAACTCAAAAAGCAAAATAGCAAATTACAAAAGCTGCTCATTTAATAATTCAGTTAAGAAGAAAAAAAAAAAAAAAAAAAAACAAAGGACACCATCATGAATAGCTGCTATTTTGCCAACCAAGCATAGGATATATACAAATTTGAAACAACACCAAACAGCATGTTTTAATTTCTTCTAAACAGATTGTACTTAAAAGCGAAAAATACCTACAATATGTACAAGAACTTATTAATTAATTTAACAAAAACCAGTTTGTGCTAAATTCGTGAACGAAAAAAATCAATACTCTGAAATCAACCATCACAATTCTGTTGTAAAGGTTAAAGGCTTCAAAGCTGCACTATAATGACCGGCCATATGGTACTTTGAAATACAAAGTTAATAGAAAATCACTTAAAACGTTTGTAGCAGTGATTAAAGCATTAACAAAAAAAAAAAAAAACAAACAAAAAATAAATAAATTACAAATTATATACAACGTACATTCACACATATGTACATACATACATACAATAGAAAAAAAAATTATTAGTGAAAAGTTACAAAAACAATATGTTTGCAGCATCGATTGTGGTTGACATCTATTTGAAAACACTTGTGGCCATTATTATATTGATTAATATTATGGGTCAATGCGAAATGTCAATTTATCCTGGTAAGTGAAGTACTTTCATTCTATTTTGTTTTACAATCAAATATAACAACTGCAGCATATTGAATGGATTTCAACTGTAAAATGCAATAAAATACACCATATAAATCTATTCCCTGCCTGCATGGTTCGCCACCATTGTACACCCCATAAGAATTACCTAAATTAAATCCATTTACAATCTCCACAAGACGGGGATGGAAAGTTGAAATTATAGAATATTATCCAACTACATGTGAATTTCTTCAAATACATAAAATAATAATGCGTAATGTTGATTATGTGGCACCTAATGCTATTCAAATAATTAAGAAACAGTTCATTTGGGTGCTGATGACAAGTGTAGCGACTTCGAAACATCTATTCGTCCACCTTGTTGAAAGCTTATTTTTTTCTTCTTTTGATTTGATCGGTATTAAAAGCAAGCAACATTTTATAAATTAACTTCTATCCCCTCAATTTAAAATAACATTTTATAACATTGTGTTCAAACTCGGTTTGAACCTAATTAATATATAAATAATAAACATTATTATATATTGAAAGAATTACTATGTATGTATATTGAAAAATGAAATATTATAAATCTAAATGAATGTATTTATGCAATTTGTATTAAAAGTAACCGTTTAAATGTTATTACTCGCTGAAATCAAAATGTTAAAACAAAAGCAATCAAACTACAAAACGTCTTCTTAAACCTTGTAGCTTAAAAGAATAACTGTTGCGGCAGCAACTCAAATTTCCGGGAAAAATAATAAAACAATTTCAAGTTGAATGTCCGTGGCATGGACAGCTGTTGGCGCGTTTTATTATCTATTTAAATTTTATATAAAATAATAAGTAAAATGAAATATAAAGTAATAATTAATCACAAATAAAAATCTTACTTTATTCCTTTCTCGGTAAATCAAAAAAACGAATGAATATGAACTAACGCTTACTGTAACTAGTGCAGTCAAGCGGTTACCGCGAAGGTATAGCAATTAAATAACCACAGGGTTGATTTAAATTCAAATAACAATACTACCAAATTCAACCCTGTCATGGATTCATATAAAAATTAACGGTCTTCAAAAATAAAAAATACAATAAATTAATTCAAAATTGTTTAATTAACAACAATAACGTTAGCTAAAAATAATTTGTATCTTAAGTTAATTTGGGAAGAAGTTCAACAGCAGCTCAAATACTCCCAACTTTATTCACATTGAACTTAGAAGCTTGCATGCAAAATTTAGAGTATTCAAATATAATCCTTGAAAGTAGTTGGCCCACTTTTTGATTACTTTCAACTCCTTATCTAAATTACTTCTGATTATTATAAAATTTTTTTACAAGATTAATAACTAATTAGTAATCAATTTTTTCCGTTATAGGTTTTTCGACCTTTATTTCTATTTAAGTGCTGGATTGAGAATAAATAGTGTGATAAAAGTGACTTCAAGTTCAGTATATCAGCAATTTAATCAATTACTGTACACTCTTCAGCTTTGCTCAACCTATGGCCGTAAAATCAGTGGCAGATAATCTGTCTTCTCAGTTTAAAATGTGTTTAAATTAAAAGCTCTGTAAAATAGAGAACATTTAAACTACCATTAAACAAAGAAAATTGTGCACTTAAGTTCAAATTATAAATGCTGTGCAAATACACGTTCTAGTTAACTTTTGCGATACTGTTGCCTTGCAGTATTTGGAAAATCATGAGTAATAAATGATAAACTGATTTACTGAGTCGGAGTTCAAACTGGAATTAAATAAAGTAAAACTTTTTAAGCTAGGGTTTTAACTGGTAGTTGTTTTGTTTTTGGTTATTAAATACATAGTTTTTTGCTCTATTTATTGTTATTGTTGCGATAGCTGAGTTGCAATAGTGGCTGAACAGCAGACATGAGGCTTCCAGCTCTCCAATTTTGGCAGAACAAAAAACTATGCAGAAGAATGTGCAGAGATAAAAAAGGAATTAAGATTCTTAAGGTCAACTTATATTAGTTTACTTAATATAAATGAAAGGCTTTTGATTTCAGTAATAATCCCATGTTTTGTTTGTATTTTCCAATATTTTCGGGGATTTTTTCTTTATTAGAAATAAGTTTGTCTTCTTTTAAGTTTTTACATTAAGTAAGCTTCGTAACTATATTTTGGCACGCCTACACTATTCACGATATAAAATATATATGTACAAACATATAATAAACAAACAAATTAATAAATTAATTTATTAATAATTAAGTTCATATTTGAATAAATAAATTATTTTTATTATTCGAATTTTTTCTTATAATATTATTTTTGTATTACTTTTGTCAGGCTCAAGTTTGCTTTAAATTAATTTTATGATTGATATTACTTAAACAAGGAAAACATCATAGATAGATCTTTAGCTATGTTTCGAAGCCGCCACACTTCTCGTTATCACCCGTCCTTGAACTCATTATTCATATATTGGTATTTCCATGAAATGGTCCACCGTTAGTTAAAAAATCAAAACGCTCGCACAATTTTTTTAAGCACAGAAAATTGAAAAAAAAACTATTGACATTTTATTATGTAAAAAAAAATTTTAACTTATAATAATTTAAATGATGGTAAAAACTTCTGAAAATATATGTTAAGTTACAAAAATATGTATGAAGGTAAAAAGTGTCACGTTCGTAATGTAACGTGCGTAATCAAAACATTTTTTTTCTTAGCCAACCCATGCACACTTGTTTTTGAACAAACCATGATTATAAAGGTCCATTAATAACCCTTATAAAAACATTTTTTCCGAAATAAAAATCTTCTACAATTCGCCTACTTTTGCAATATTTCATGCTGCTTTAAAAGGCACTTACGTTTGTTGTCACGTGCGTAAGTCCACTTTGATCGCATGGAACTTGGGTACCCAGTGCTCAATTTTCCAATATATATATTTTTTGGAAGGAATTCATCACATTAAATGTAACAATGGCAAAATTCCATTCAAAAATTCCAACCCATTTATTTTTTTATAATATTCAAAACAATTAAACATGTACAAATGTCACGTGCGTAACCATGGAAACACCATGTGTATATTGATACTCATAAATAGAAAAGTTCAAATGAGTGTGTTTGATGTAATTAAATATTTAGACAACAATTGGCACAAAAGTCCGTTTTGCTTACAAACAAAATTCTCTTTCTAATCTGTACAATTATTTTACCATGTAGAAATAATTGTTGATTTGTAATGTAAATTTGTTTAAGATCGGTCTTTATCGGTCTTTAATGAAGTATTAAAATTGAAACCTGTTTTTGTTTTCTGCAAAATTTCCACAACTTGAGCAAAACATAAAACTCAGCTTTCCATACCTGCTTAATACTGTCATATGTAAGCGATAATAAAAAAAAGTAAAACTTTTTATATAGTATATATGTAGGTATCTACCTCTATATGAGTAGGAATTCTGCTTTTCTATTTCTTTTGTAGGTATCTACTAAGTGTACAAGTACAATTTTTTATGCAACAATTCATTTAATTTTTCCATTCATATTATGGTTTCTTCTGCCTTTTAACTATTCAATGGATGTTGAAACAATCACAAATACATGCAAACATTAAAGTGAATAAGAAAATATATTCATATATACTTGTGTATGGATAAGCACCACCACCCAATAGACATTCGAAAAGAAAAATATAAAAAAATATATTAAAAAATTGTGCATTAATAATTAATTTATATTTTATTCCCTTTTTTTATATTGTTACAAAACAGTGGAAAAGCACATACATACTCGTACATATGTAGCAATAATGTCAAAGAAAAGACTTGTTGTCGACATTTAGATGACTTCCGCTCATAACTTTTTTTCATTTCCAAAGATTTTGCATACACTTTTAAACTTTGCTTTGTTATACATGTGTGTGTGAGTGTGTGTGTGTGTGTGTGTGTTGGTGTACTTATTCAGTTATGGACAATGTTGCCATTGTTCTGTTTAATATCCAATTTCTAAAATTCGCACAGCTTGAAAAAAGTTGCAAAAGAAAATGTTGCTTACATCTTTGTGTATTTGACATATATGAGTAATGTAAAACTTATAGTTTATACATATATGTACTTGAAGTGAACTCATACAAATTGCACTAGTTCTTTTTTTTTCCAATATTACCTTCCGCTATATATACTCGTATATGTATTACGAGTTTGTTTGAATTAGCAAGCACTACGCGGTGATAGTAAAAATACCTCAACATATGGGGCCCATGTCTAGTAATCACTTAGATTTGTAGTTTATTTTGATTACAACACGCAAAGAAAAAATATTTTACAATACGGTTGCGACAACAAGAAAATAATTGTATAGAATTAATTAATATGGCAGTAACATGGTTAGTGGCCACAATAACTTAAGCACTGAAAGTGGAATTAGTAACAATATCCGTGTTTTATTTAACATTTATTATTGTTAACTCGAAAAACGTAATATTGTTAAAATATATGGTTCATATATTTTAACAATATTACGTTTTTCTTCGAATATGGTTACTTCAACCATATTTTTTCTTTACGTGAATAAAGTATGTTCGACACTAGACAACAATTAAACACTATATAGCCCATAAAGCCTCATAGATATTATTTATTTTCATAAGCATACCTGAAGATAATCACATTTTTGTTTAAATAAAAAAAATTTTATAGTTTTATTGCGTTTGAATTCGACTTTTACTTTCTCAGAATTGAGAAAGATTTTTTTATGATAAAATTGTAGCGATCAACATTTCTAAAGAAGAGAAGAAAAGTAAAGTTGAAGACTTACTGGCTGTTCCACGTCCACCACCACACCACGTAGTCTCATCAGCACCCAAATTATTTCGAACCTTGATTCGATTTGTTATACACGGAAAGAATTTTCGTTCATAATTCTAATGAATTTACTTCATTAATATTTTTTCATTAATCCAATGAAAACTTTCATTGCTTCAATAAATTTTCATAGATCTAATGAATAGATTTCATTAAAAACTGTTCATTAGTTTTCATAATTTCGTTAAAAAAAATTTATAAAAAAATGTCATCAAATCAATGAAAGATTTCATTAAATTAATGTATAAGTTCATCGAGGTTTCAATTCTCAATTGATTTGTAAAGAAATTTGGATATATGGTAATATATTTTAATATATCGCGAGTAACATCCAAAAATAGCATCACACATAAAACGTAATTTTTCTTTGGAATATCTGTTAATGATAAGCTTATCCATAGCCTTAATAATATACGTCATAAAAATTATGTCTGTTTTCATTATATCAATGAAAAAATTCCTACATTTAATGAATCGTTTCATTTAGTTAATGAGTTTTTGTCATTAAACCAATGAAAGACTTCATTAGCTTAATGACTAAAATTTATATATTTAATGAAACAACGATCATTAATATAAATTTAATGAATCAGAATTCATTGATTCAATGAACACCAACGTTGGTTGAATATTGAATATTGAAATAATAAATAATAAAGTTTTTCATTAAATTAATGTCGGTATTCATTGGATTTATGAATAAAATTCTTTTAGTGTATACGGTATGATAATGCGTCCACAATATCTCAAAACCCATCAAAGATGGAGATCTGGGGATTGCACAGATTATACATATACGAAGCTTACCTCAGCAACCGGTCTTACCATTTTCTTTTTTTATTTTGTGACATACGTAAATACAACTTTCGAAGGACAAAATGTTATGCTTATAACAAATTTTTACTTTATTTCAATTAATTTTTTATCACTTGCCAACAGTATAAGGGAGGGATCTACAGTAAAAGTTGTACGTAATTTGACATTTGGCGCAAAACATACGCTGATGAGCTTTAGTTTTGGAAAACTAGCGCAGGCTAACATTTTTTAATAGATAAATTCAGGCAAGTTCGAAGCTGGCCCTTACAACAAGGACAGTTCATGAAAATCTATTGAAAATGTTTCTTACATGGGGATGCCTTTTAGCTTTTAATTTTTTTCTTATTATTTGATACATTGAAAGAATTTTTAGTTCATAGTTTTGAATTAGTTTATTTCATTAGTATTTTTTAATTATTCCAATGAAAATGTTCATTGTGGCAATGAAATTTTATAGATGGAACGAATTGATTTCATTCCATGAGTACGGAATGATCTCGTATGTACACATGTAATCCGCTTAAGGTTGAAATTGAAATTATTTTTTGCGTTTATGTTTTGTTTGCACGATTTTGTTTCTGCATTTTATACTTGAACAAAAACATTTTTTTTTACTAACAAACAAGCCATTTTATTTAATTTTTATAATGTATATTCAGATCATTAACGCATATTTAAATCGCATAAAATATTGTTACGTTTTAACCTTTTCAAAACGTTATCCGTAGATTCTTTAATTGTAATGAAGTTACAACACTCACGTCTTCAGTTTACAATAACCAACAGTTCAACACTTTATTTATTTTAATACAGTATACTTGTAAACACTTTACTAAGAACACTTTACTAAAAGAACAACACTTTCACTTAATCACTTTTTATTACTTAAGACACTTTACACGTTAGCGCAGCTAAAAATCGACTGACTTTTCAGCGTTGAGCTTCGCTGCTTTTATACCTCCAATGATCATTACTAGAACATTCTAGACGTTTACAGAAGCTAATCACGCCACATCTATAGTGCGATGACTCATCATGAACAAAAGATATACACACACACCGACATACATGCGATGTGCGATGACTCATCATGAACAAAAGATATACACACACACCGACATACATACACGCGGCAGTAAAACTCAAGCATCTGAGTCGCGCACATACATGCACACACGAATATTGTATCGTGCGGTGGTGGTTTCTTTTATTTCGCTGTTGTGCTTATTTATCCACACATGTGTGTCAGTATGTGCACACTCGCTGTGCTGCCGTTTTGTTTATCAACAAGCTTCCATGTATGCATGTGTGTATATACCCTGCCGGCAACTCAGTTAACTAATAATGAATTACAAGCTAACTTTTTTACAACTGGTGGTGGTTGACACTTAGATTATTTTCAATGGAGATGACTGACTATTTTAACATTACGATGTCCTAGGAGGTAGTCAATTGTCCGACTGCCGACTGTGCATTACTTTTCAACTAACTTAAAGTTAGCTACTTAAAAGTCAGTACCCGCAGAAAATAATGTACAAATCAAGGCTGATTTTACATTTTTCGGTGGTAATGTTTTATTTTATTAAATTAAATTTCATCCTATTTTTTTTGTTAGCCTCTGGTGGGATTCGAACCACTAAGCCTCAAGACTGGTGAGCAGCCAACATACTCACTCAGCCATCGCAACATTTAAAACGAATGCGACAATAGGTAATTTAACTAAAGAGTTATTTACCGTGTATGTGTGTGCATGTTATTATTTGAATTTTGGGTTAACTCTGCACTACGTTTCGATTGTATTGTAGCTAATTTGAAGCTAGTCCATAAAAGTTAACGTGAAGTTAATTATTTTAGTAGTCGACTACCAATTTGCTGGCAGGGTACCTCCTGTGTTCATTTACAAATAATAACAAGACAATATACGCACATATAAAATAACGATGATTTAGTACGTTCTAGAACAATCACAATCGGTCCGTTCACGACCAAATTTGTAACAATATTTTGTTTTTTAATATCACATGTTCGGTTTCCCTGATTATAACATACGGTCACCAACAAGTTCGACTTTTGAAGGCGTGTTTCGACAGCATGTCTTGATAGCATTTGATGTCTAGTGTAGACAGGCAGTAACGTTAATTTATTATAATAAAATTTTATAGAAAAATTAAATTATGTTTTAACTCTGGCAGCATTGCCTTTTGCCTTGAAATGTACAAAACCATATGCTAGGCTGTGATGTGATGCGAGTCTGTATTTGATTGCATTCAGTAGTGGCAGTAGGCTACTTAATAAACAAACAAGTGTCCTGCTTCCTCCTCACCTCAGTGGTATAATTCCTGAATAAGTTACAATATGATTGGTGGCCGTTTGTTGTAGGGGTGTTTTAATAGTTTCTCTTTACGTCACAGTAAAATGACTTTTCTATTCATTTTATATCTATTCGATATACAAATAAAAGAATTCGTTATACTTGACCCCTTGTGCCTTGATAAATAATAATGTGAGTTAGAAAAAAAAAACAATAATTTTCAGCATTATGTAAGCTAACTGAACATTTTTAGACCTGTAGTAAGTAGTACACACAAACTCAGATATGAATGTGTTTCTGGTTAAAGTCATTAGAATGAAATGTTTTTCCAATTTTATCAGTTCTATATTTAGTATAAAATTTGTTGATTCTAGAAAACTATATTACGAAAATGCAAATTAAATACCTATTTACAAACTATTTATCCTTTATTAAATTCGTTTGAACGTGTTTTCTAGTGTCAAGCTGACTTAATTAGCCGCAAACACGTCAAGTATAATAAAAGCAGTGTTGCCAGTTTAGGGGTTTTTTTCTTTTAGGGGTGAATTGGGGGTGTTAAATTCTTTCGGCAAAACTTTGGGGGGAAAAAATTTATTTTTGGGGTATTTTTAGGGGATTTATGTGTTCGGTTGAACGGTGAAATGGCAGGAGTTAGAAGATTTTTAACTGATAAATTTGAAGACTTTAACGATCTTTAAAGTAAAATTAAATGAGACATTTTATGTTCATCTGGTAGCTTCAAGTACAGAATTTTGCAACTGATAATTTTAAGTACTTTTTTTTTTGTTAAGTTGAAAGAATTTTTTTCTTATGGGAAATTCTTCTTTGAAATTTTTCCGTTTCTTAAGAATTGGGAAAATTAAAATATCTAAGATAAAATTGATAAAATTGAAACTCTTTTTATGAAAATGTCAAAAGAAAGTAAAGAGCAAAGAAGACTTAGGAATTTTTTGAAGAAACTTAAATTTTTCTAGATACGCAGATAACAATTTATTATAATTATATGTGTATACGCCTGTAATCATAACATATGCACTGAAAAATATGTACATATAATCAGGTTAATTTTTACTTCTTTTTAATTGGGGAAAGTTTAACAATTTTAAGCATTTTCCCCATTGTCAATGCATTAATATTGCTGACTCGCAAACTAAAGCAGAATGTTCACCAACATTTTTTAGGGGGATTTTGTAGAAAACCATCGAATTTCAGGGGGGTTTAAAATTTTTCGGGGGGGGGGGAAGAAATACTTTTGTTGAATGTGTTCAATACCTGCATGTAAATACATGTTACTAATGTAAACTACATACATGTAGGAATATAAATGTTTGTAATTATCTGCACTAAGGGTTAGAGTTCTATACTTAGTTTTGGTTTAAATTGAGGAAAGTTATTTTCGTAACATTACAAGTTAGTAAATTATTCAAAAAACATATTCAAGAATCACATGTCCGTAATTGATTTTTTCTACCTTTTCCTAATGTCTTAAAATAGTATGTATTATATATATATATATAGTAATAATATTTTTAATGAAAATTTTAATTTCATTGAACTTCTGTATTGTAATACATTTATATTGAATTACTTTTTCAGGCTTAAGTTCAACCCTTGGCTTGTCATTATTTAAATTAATATCAATTAAGTAAAGAAAAGTAAAATTTTAATAGCTAGGTGGACAGCCGACTGTTTCTGTTTCTTCATCAGCACCCTATGAACTTTGGACGTGTAAAATTTCACAATTTTGGCACCTTACCTTATTAGTTGTACCATGGTTTGAAGCACTAAACACATCTAGGGACGAAACGATGCCTAAAGGGTATGGAGTATCGGTCAATTACTTCATACTAATAAAACAAATGAAAATTGCTGATTTGACAGATCTGGAATGACTGATGAATGATTCTCGAGTGGAATTCAATTCTCTTATTTCAAAATTACTATTTATTAAAATATCTTCTAGAGTTATATATTTCTTTCTCGTCTAATTATTCATGTGAAAACAATATTATTTTGGTTTAAAAAAATATACGCACAAACCTTTTTCGCTCGAATAGAACAAATCATGGACTTGTGCCTAAAAACAGTATTCCAAAAATATATGGAAGTACATTACATACTAAAAAGAAATAATAATAACACATTCTTCCAGAAAATTAGTACAGTAAAACAGTTGCCACTGTTTTTGGATGCCACTCTTCTGTATTCTCCCATCAAAACTTTTGCAAAATTTTTTCAGTGTTTTCAGACACTGTACCGTAAACCCATTACGTTTAACTTTGTAAGAGAGCGGTTTTAAGAGAATTTCAGAATATACTTTATACATTCCTGCAAATGAACGCCATTTTAGCTTAAAAATTCACAGACGTCACTCTGTTCCCCATGATATATGTTCGTAGTTCCTCTGTTCATGCAATGCCTATGTGGGGATCGTTCCCTTAGTACTGGTCCAAAATAAGACATGCCGATAACAAACTCAGTGATGGTTTCTGATTTCAAGCTTTCAGGAGATACGCTTCAATTATTAACAATTGTAAATTGTAATAATTCGCTATAGAATAAAATTAACGCTTCTAGAAAATTTTTGGGGAATCGAGCTACATTAAAGTGGCGTTACACTTATATATGTATATCCATGTATCTTCTACCGTGATTTAGATTTTAAGCTCCATAGATTTCTGAAGTACAGTATTTTTCGGTTAATTGACCCTACGGTTAATTGGTTTCCACACTTAATTGAACCACATGATCGGGCAAAAAAATATTGCATACGATTGATTTAATTTTGTTAATTGATTTTCCCGCTTAATTCGTTCAAAATTCATGTCATCAAAAATAAATTTCCTCTTACTTTTACCCGGTTAATTGCATTGAAAAGTAATCTGGCATTTTTGCACATACATATTTGACATCATTTGTGAAAAACACTGGGTGGCATCTCTACTATACACATATATGTAAATTTTTTGCTGTTACTTGAATTTTTTTCGTTTAAGGTAAAAAAACATTATTTTGAAAAACTTAAAGTGCACATATGCGATTTCTTTTAATTCATTAGTACATAGTTTCAATTATGCGTGATTTCTGTAATTGAACAAACTGTCCAATTAAATAGGGTTCTTGTAATTGAACGAATTGTTCAATTAAACGGGTATCGGCTAATTGGTTCCCCGGTTAATTGAACAAAAAATTGTGCAAATTTTGATGTGCAATTAACCGAAAAATACTGTATAAGAAAACATTTTACTTTTATTAATACCAAACCACCAAACACTTTATAATTAAACTTTAATATGAAAATTCTTACGCGCACTTCCAGGTTTACGCCGGAGACCGCTGCAACAACCTCCGGCCTCCTACGAAGTCAATTCGGACTTTCTGACACAGCTTATGGAGGAAAATGCTCGCAGACGTTTGCAGCATCAATTTGAGCAGCATTTGGAATTGATTAATATGCAACTAATGCGGCAACGACAGCGAGAGGAGCGGCTACGGGAACGTTATCGTCAGAACCAATTGGCCGCCATGGCAGCGGAGAATGACGAATACGAGTATGTGCAAAAGTTAAAGCAACAAAATAACAATGCACAACAGTACGAACAATACGAGAACACAAATCCCGATTTTACTTACAAGTATCCAACGATCAATAGCTTGGAAAGCCAAAGTGGAAACATTAAGTTTGCGGTGCCACCCACAGATTTGCGTTACTATGAGGAGGATAATGAAAGAGTACAAGATTCAGGAGAGGAAAACAATAATGAAATGAACGATTTAAAAGAAAATATTGATGTGGATGTTGAAGGCATGGAAGGTGTCGAAATGGACAAAGAGGAGGATTTGGATTCTCGTGTTCTGGAAGAATATGAGGAGTACAAGCCTAACGAAGGGGAAGATAAAAGCTTAAAGCAAGGGACCATGATATTGTCACCAGCCCAGGCGGGTGTGGCTGGTTCTAGTAGTGCTAATACTAACTTCCACAGAATCAAACCTCAAACTGTAGCAGCTGCCGCAGCAGCAGGTGTAAATACTATAAATGTACAGCAAACACAAAATGGAGCAGCTCCTGCTATAACCACACTCATAGATAAACTTACACCGAAACTCGACCAGACACAACAATCTGACTTTACTGACGGCCATGTGGTATTGCGGGAACATTTGGGCATGAAGGGCGAAATGGGCATGTATGTAGTGGCCCTCATAGCTGGCGTTAGTGCTGCAGCTACAGTGGGCCTGTTTGTTTTGGGAATAGCTTGGTACACGTAAGTTTGCTTACACTTTATTGAGGCAGAAATAATTTATGCGAATTGAACTTTTTTTTTAAGATTCCACAATAAAAGCAAGGCGGCAGCTGATGTTGAATACCCTGCTTATGGTGTGACGGGCCCTAACAAAGATATCTCGCCTTCTGGTGATCGAAAATTAGCTCAAAGTGCTCAAATGTATCACTATCAACATCAAAAGCAACAAATAATTGCTATGGAAAATCGTAAAAGTAATGACGAGAATTGCGAAATGACATACGCAGAAAGTGATGATGACAATGAGGAGGGCGATTACACTGTCTACGAGTGCCCTGGCTTAGCACCGGTACGTTTAATGAAATGTTTTAATACCATTTGATTCTAATTAGCTTTTTCCACCGCAGACCGGCGAAATGGAAGTTAAGAATCCTTTATTCTTGGATGATACGCCCGTAACACCGAATTTGGGTAATCATCCTATAACTCAGGTTTCAGCTCAACAGCCCACAGTCAAAAAAATATTTGAGAAGACTCATACTACCACAAATCCAGCGATGCCAGCTAGTACAATTGTAGCACCAGCACCAGCAGGAGCAGCTGCTGCTGCCACCTCGGCAGTGTCTTCCGATGAGAAGAAGCAAAAGAACAGTAAAAAATAAACTTACTACTGATTCCATGTTTTTCTTTTTGAACATTTTGTAAAAACCAATTGTACTTTTTTTTTATTTTTAAACACCCTTAACATTTGATATGCCAAATGCAGAAATGCTCTATATCTCTGTAAGCATGGGCTTAAACGAAACGAAACTTAACTTACTAGTAAAAAATTTGAGTTTAACTCTCATGACGAACGAAGTAGAAAGGAATTTGATTCCTTTAATTCAACAAGTCAAGTTTTGTCTGAACAAACAAATACATACTTTAATTTTGTATTATGAAAATTTTCTCATTTTTAGATCTAAGCTAACACTTTACCAATTTCTTCCTTAAACGTAAGCGATATCTTTAGAAAATGTTGTTTTCAATGAAATTACTTTAAAAACAACTCTAGACTTCTAAGAAACCATATGAAAACTACGACTTCATACTATGCAGTTTTCCAGAACAAGTTTGATTATGAAGGGAAAGTCATTGAATTAAAATCGAATTACAAAATGCAGTGAATAACAAAATTGCGATAACGATTTTTTTTATTTTTATAAAAATGCAGCAATTAATAAAAATAAAATTGATGATTAAGGATGTGTTTTTGGGGGATCTCAGTAAAACTAGTTTTAGTAAAACTTAGTACATTTTGTTACATCTCCCTTTGAACGTACTGCAGCGGTAATGCCAGCTGGCTCACTGGGCCCATCCCTCAGCAGCAGTTATTGGGACATGAACTGTTTTATAAACACCAACACCATCACTATTTACAATATAAATTATCAATAACAATTTGGTTTTGCTTAGAAGACTTTTTTTTTCTTCGATGAAATAATATAAAATAAATTATTTCGCCGAAATGGCAGCTATAACTCTTTTCTGTTACGTTAACTATCTTAACTTGTTCAACTGAGATCTCAAAAACTCAGCCTAAATCTTTGTTACAACATTTTGCGTTTCAGGTGATAAAATATAATAATGGGTCTTATTCATAATAAATATTTTAGGTTTACTAAACTCTTATTTGACAAGTTTTCCATACAAATATGTCAAATAAGAGCCTTATAAGCCTGAAATAATTTGTATGAACTGGGGGGAAAGTCTTTAACAAATCTAAAAACTATTATTAATTTTGGAATGCTGAATATGTAACTGAAAGTAGCTATTTTAAATAGAATTTCAAGAGCTAGGACCAAGTAGTCTTGACTTAACCATAACGCCATAGTTATAAGAAACCAAAACTCACTTGTGTTCCATGATTATTGCGATGGCATTATGTGAAGTCAGAAGCATAATCAATTACAGTGTTGCCGCCCATACAGTTGGTTTAAACAGATGGTTTCTATGGCTTTGGAGGTTAAGTTAAGACTAATTGCAGCTTCAGTTGATTTCATTGTACAGCGGCATGATACAATTAACAAGATAGCCTCGTCAGCTAAACCGTTAATCATCTGACTACTTTAGGTTGTCAAGAGATTGCAGAGATGAACGGCAGCCAAAACGAGGTAGCAAATCGGCGTAAGCTCAGTGCATCTCTCTTCTGTAAATGTAGAAGTGGCGTCTTTTTGACAGTTTGCATAAGTTGTACAAAAACAAAATGCATGTTATTTTTATTGAAGTTGTTCTTATTGTAGCGAAAAGGCTACCTTGTTAGTTGTATCATGTACAGCGGTATTGACCAAAAAAAAAATCGTGACTTGTTCTAAGAAAAATAGCATAGTATAAATTCGTTAAAGTCCTAGATCACAAAAGGCAATTTTAGTTGGGCAGTTCTTGGGCAATTCTCTTTTAAATTTGCTTTCGTGTCTACACACTACAATTTTTATAACAATTTTTCTTGTTGCTTTAGCTTTTATTCTCGTTCAATTTGACATATGTTTTTATTTTAAGAAAAACAACAGTAATATACAAAAAAAACGAATTAAATACACTGCATACATATACCCTTATAAATTTAAATAGTTTCACATAAACACCTTTTAGCTTTATTTACTTACCATTAATATCGAATACCGAAAAAGAGAATGAAAAGAATAGCCAAATAGTAGTCAACAAAACAAAAAAAAAAAAAAACAAACAAAAAATAGCGAATGGTAGATCAAAACAAAACCGTCAAGTAGGGGCAATTATTTTTCCCTTCATACTCCCCTCTCCGAATGCTTCTTAAAGCCTAAGAATTGCCCAACTAAAATTGTCTTGATAACATTACATGCACTGCAATTATACAATCTTAACGAGCCTCCTTTAACTATTATTTAGTGTAAAAAATGTAATTGCCTTCATCAATCTTAAAGACGCATAAACTAATTTTGCAACAGTAAAGAAAATACAATGCATAACATGTATTTATATGTATATAGTATGTGTATATATACATACTTTATGCTCTGCAAAACCACTCTATATTATCAGTGTTGTGATAAGGATTCGCATTAATTAATTAAATGGGTTACTGTTATACTGTGTAAGGCACAAAAGCGTATTTTTAACAGACCACAAAGAATGTTAACCTTTTCATTACGTATGTATATTAACAGCTACATTCTTTTTTTTTTTTTGACATAAAATTTATTATTTTTTTCTTTGCATTATACGTATTATAAGTTACAGACATTTTATGGAAAAATTGATGAGTTGTGGTCTGTATGTCGTGTTTTGCGGTCATAGCAGTAAATCCGTCATTTTTTAGTTTTCATGTTAATGAATATCTATTAAAATATCCTGGCTTCGCTGAGAGGTAACATTTACAGTTTTTCAATTTTCCGGCATACAAGTATTGTAGCTATGGGTGTTTCCATGGTTACGCACGTGACATTTGTACATGTTTAATTGTTTTGAATATTATAAAAATATAAATGGGTTGGAATTTTTCAATGGAATTTTGCCATTGTTACATTTAATGTGATGAGTTCCTTCCAAAAAGTATATATATTGGAAAATTGAGCACTGGGTACCCAAGTTCCATGCGATCAAAGTGGACTCACGCACGTGACAAAAAACGTAAGTGCCTTTTAAAGCAGCATGAAATATTGCAAAAGTAGGCGAATTGTAGAAGATTTTTATTTCGGAAAAAATGTTTTTATAAACGTTATTAATGGACCTTTATAATCATGGTTTGTTCAAAAACAAGTGTGCATGGGTTGGCTAAGAAAAAAAAATGTTTTGATTACGCACGTTACATTACGAACGTGACACTTTTTACCTTCATACATATTTTTGTAATTTAACATATATTTTCAGAAGTTTTTACCATCATTTAAAATTATTATAAGTTATTATAGTCAGTAGTTTTTTTTTCAATTTTCTGTGCTTAAAAAAATTGTGCGAGCGTTTTGATTTTTTAACTAAAGCCCGTATGATACTTCATTTTTCTTTCATTAATTGGTATAGAATTGATAGAAAGAAACAGCAATTGCTAGAAAGAACCAAATATACAAAACATAAACAAAACTGGCATCTTTTTTGTAAATGTTGTATACTTTTTATTTCAAGAAAGCGCTAGGAAATAAAAATTTTCCAAAAAAGAAGCGTTGAATCGCAAAAATTGTCCATAAACCGCTGACACAGCAGCATTCAAGTTTGAAATGTCAATTTTAAGTTGAAAAATTTTACATATTTTTTGACATAATCTCATTTTTTATCGATAACTTCAACAAAAATGTTGACAGTTTTGCATTTATCTTAATATAGCTGAACGCGTTGTACATATTAAATTCTACTATTACATTATATTTGCACTGTTCTCCAAAATTTGAACAATGCAAGAAAAATGTAGTGTCATACGGGCTTAACGGTGGACCATTTCATGGAAATACCCATATGTTATAACAATTTGTTTGTCGAAAATTGCAAATCATTTCAGCTATTTTCAAATTATGGTGTAACTCATAATGAATAAAGTGAAAAATTATGGTATTACATATACATATGTATATTATAAAGTGATATAACCTTAAAGCAAAGCTTAATGAAATGAATTCGGTCTGGTGCTGATGAAGTATTGAGTATTAGGCTACTGACTACTTGTACTTTTTTGCTCAAAGCAGTTACTCAATAATTTCAAAAGTGCACTTTTCACCCAAGCTTAATGCAAAATTCGAAATAAAATACAACTCTATATATAAAAAATTAACTTTTAAAACTCATCAGCTATCAAACTAAAGGTGATAATAATAATGGAAAATAGTAATTCTATTGATAAAATAAAAATTTATTATTTCAGGTCTAAAAATAGATCTTATCAATGTTTTCTGCCGTCTATATTCCGCCGATCGTTGATGCTAATCAACTCATCAGTAGACTCGAAAAAAAAAAACTTAAAATAATGTTTGGAACCCAACTATTTATTAGATAATTCCCATAAACAAAATGAGAATCTAAAATGTTCAAACAAACCTTTATGCAGAAAACATTTTTGTTTTTGTCGTGCAGCACTTTTACTTTTCTTAACAACTTCTATACAACGAGAATTTTTGGAATAAGTAGTTGGGTTTCAAACATGCTTTTAAGTTTTTTTGGAACCTACTGTTAAGTTAAGAGTAGTCTCAACGAAATATCGGCGGAATATAGACTGCTGAAAAATACATAAAGCATTAATAAGGTATATTTTTAGACCTAAAATAATATAATTCAAGTGGATCCTATAGCAAATAACAATCAAGTTCATGGGTAAAATAAAAATATATATTTTTGATCTATATACATATGTACATATTTCAGAAACATACATTCCAAAACTAGTAAAAATATTGAGTACTATTGAGTACCCAAAGTACTGAATATCATTGAGTAACAACAAGTACAGTTATTTGCGCTTAATTGAGTTTTTAAAAATGCACGACTTTTGACGCAATGAAACGGGAACTTAATTAAGCAATACTCGGTTAATTGAAACGCCGACGCAATTAAACGAAACTCGCTTAATTGTGCAATTTGTGCAATAAAGCGAAACACCCATGCGCAGATGGAAAATAAAACTCATTACTTTAGTCAAATATTAGGTTGAAAAATTGTTTAGGTCTATAAAAACAAAATAAAAATCAGGTACGATCATCGTACAATGTTTATAATGGCAGAAAACTATGACTTTTTTGAAGCAAAATAATTTTTTTTTTTATGTTTGTGGAGCAAAAAAAGAATTAAGTAGACGGAATCAGTTAAGCGAAACATTTCCTCTTGTTTTTCGCAATGCGGTCTTAGTTAGCGGAACAATTAAGCGGGTGAAGCAATTAAACGGAACTCAATTAAACGGGTATTTTAACATAGACAGGTATACTGAATGATTTCGTTCCATGATTTTTAGTGCAATAAAGCGGGAAACTGAATTAAGCGGGTCTCAATTAAGCAGAAATAACTGTATGTAGTAGAATTCGCCAGCACTAATTCGATGTGTCCGTGTGCGAAATCAAATTGACACATTATATATATGTATATAAATTAGATCAAATAGTTCGATTGTGGCCTTTACTTCGCAAGGTAAGAACTCTGTATAATTTTTCTTTATATGCAGCATAAAAGTGCTTGGCATACAATGAGATAGATCCATAGTGAGGATGCAAACTGATTAAGGAACATAAGGGATTTTTAAACAATATTTTTAATTAAGCAGAAGATACTCAGAAATCCAAAGCAATTAAATCACTTATTGCCAATATTTTCTACATATTAAATCATATCTTTGAACTCATCAACTCCAAATCACAATCAAACTTTCAGCGCTTTGGCTTAATGGTGAAGGTGAAATTACATTTTTTATCATTAACAACAACTATCTTGATCGGGCTTGTGACATTTTTCCTTTCCTATATACATATGTAGGTATGATGTCACCCAGCTTAGAAAACTGTACAAAGCACTTTCTAATAATTCTTTCTTAATTCGAGAAACGAAACAACCAGAGCTTAAGTCCGATTGAGATAAATAAATAAATTTTACTAATAAAATTAATTTTAAATATTTTATTGATAATTTATATTGGAATGCTCATTTTAAAATTGAGAAATTAAAACTTAAAACTAAAGCCAAATTCGAAATTTATCTTGAAAAACGAAAACTTTTCCTCTTCTTAATAAGCACCTTCCTAAATGTATTATTTCTTTAAACGAATATATTAAACAATTAAAATATTAAACAATGACTTGATACCAATTAAACTTGTAAACTTTTTATATAAATTTTAAACTAAAAAAATCATTTTTTATAAATTTTTTTCTATATAAATTTCAAAAGAGACATCAAGTAAATTAATATGTATTATAAAAAATTAAAAAACGCAAATCTAAAAATATTCCTCTTTTGTAAAACTTAAGCATTTCATTTTTAAATGTATTTTAGAATTTTACTTGAAATTGAAAAAATTTATCAAAACACTATCAAGCAAAATCAATTATTTTTTGTATAAAAAACGCATATAATAGAAACGAAAGTGATTTAAAGAATATAAACAAATTAAAATCATCTGTGTCAATTTTCAACTTTCAATTCGATCTCTTATGTAAAAAAAAACTTACGAACACAATTTGTAAACAACTATTTAAAGCTCTTTTTATGAAAACAAAATAAAAATTTTTTTAATTAACTTTATTCTCATAATGACTGTTAAAAAGTAATGATAAAGTGTTATATACATACATACATATAGAAGTAACGAAAACTGTTATATAAAGCAAAAAAAAAAAAAAAAAGAACACAAAACAAATAATAATAGAACTGATGGCAAAAAGCTTGTTGATAAATATTTTACTTTCGTCAAAAGACCACTGCAAACTTAAATAAATTAATTCGAAATGAATGTTAATTAGAGGAAAACTCCCCAAAATAGGAATTTTTGTGGAAAATTTCAAGAATTTTTCAATAAATAAATATTTGAAAATGTTAAATAAATCTCAAAGACAATATCAACAGGTGTTTTAAACGAAAACCCTTAATTAAAATGAAGCTTAAATAGTAGAATTTCTAAAATAAAAGAAAAAATCAAATCTATACTTGAAATACTGGAAGGTTAAAAAATAAACAAATCTCAGACTAGACAAAAAAGGTAAAACATTTACAAAAAAAAAAAAAAAAAAATTGTAAATATTATTATTTTGTATAATTAATTCTTCTCAATTGTTTCCACTCAGAAAAATAATTATTTCACAGAACTAAAAGTTATTGGTCAGATCTATATTTTGATTAAATTTAAAACAATTGTTAACAATATAAAATAAATAAAATAATTTAATTATTTTCTTTGCAAAAATTTTGTTTAACAAAATACATTGTATTACAAATTCATACAATACAACATATACATACATACTATATTATATATACATATATATTTATATCTTTGTGCAAAAAATATGAAACACAAAATATTTATATGCTGCATACATACATATATAATGGTAAAAATATATACATACATAAATATATCTTATTATACATATAAAAAATATGATCATATAAATCTACATACATATACAAGCGAAAAGCGAAAATTACAACATAAATTAAAGAAAGTTATAACTTATACAAAAGAAAAAGAAATCTGAAGAAAAAACGTATATGAGAAGAGAAGTTTATTTATGTATATACACTCACACAATAAACCCCAAAAATAAATATAAAATAACTAACCTGAATATTCCACATTATGAAGTTTTCATTTTATGCACTTTAACGGAAATTAATTTACAATTCCGGTGTAGTGGTAACGCTACTCGTTTTATAGCCAATTCATAGTTGCTAAACAGGATACACGCAAGAGAAATTAAGTTGGTACTCCATCACACAGGGCAATTTTAGTTGGGAAAATTTTAGGCTTTTTGAAAATTTCGAGAAGGGGAATACAAAAAAAAAAAAAATGTAGATGCCCGAGGCCATGTACAGTTGTACATGATAAGGTAGCACTTTCCTTACAAAAAAATCAACTTCAATAAAAATAACTTGTGAAAACTGTCAAAAAGACGCCACTTCTACATTTACAAAAGAGAGATAAACAGAGCTTACGCTGATTTGCTATCTCGTTTCGGCTATTTTCCATCTCTGCATTCTCTTGACAGTTTTAAGTAGTCAGTTGATTAGCTGTTCAGTTGATGAGGCCATGATACAATTGTTAGTTGTATCATGG
The DNA here is from genome assembly GCA_963662145.1 of Sturmia bella. Lineage (NCBI taxonomy): Eukaryota > Metazoa > Arthropoda > Insecta > Diptera > Tachinidae > Sturmia > Sturmia bella. The sequence continues at coordinate 25,362,552 of OY759172.1, forward strand.
ATGAGGCTACCTTATTTGTTGTAAAATAACACGCCATAAAAATTGCTGTAATAATGGTCCTGTGTAGACACGAAAACAAGTTCAAAGAATTGTCCCACAAATATTTCCTTTTCTGATCTAGTATTGCTAGAAGGCATTGCCGAGCCATTATCTTTTAGCACATGCTGTCAAATTTAATGTAAATTTGGCTACAGTTTGCAAATATTAAATATTTTACATATATTTGATTTTTAAAAGTTTTATTGTGCTTTTTATATGGACTTCTCACAACTCAAGTTGAAGATTTGTGGTAAATTTGCTTTTCTAGTAAATTGATGAACATTTTCGTAACGTCATTCTGCTGGCGTTATTGCTTGTATGAAGACACATTAGATATCCCTTCTAATCGGTCAGCAAGAATTTATGCGCTCGTGAAAAAGACGGGTTTTACTCATCTGGCAGCACTTCGAAATAAGATAGTACAGTTTTAGAGCAACCATTAAATTTTCCAATTGTGTAATTACAACAAAAACAAACTAGCTCTCTTTTAAGTTTCAGTCTGGCAATGCTTACGAAATAGAACAGATATCGGTGACAGATTTGCTTCTCGTTTGTGGCACAAACAAATATACAGTGCGTTCGCCGAAAATATATTAATTAAGAGAATTTAAGTTGTGGGGAAAGCAAACAAAAATTAAAAAAAAAAGAATTTAATAATGCTCAAGTAATACTGCTGTTAAAAGTGAAGAAATTAATATGTTAAAATGGAAATATAATAGCAGCTTTCTGTGAAAATACGAATTTAATAGGGGTGAGTTGCAAACCATAAATGTATGTATATACTTACGTACATATGAAGTGCCTCATTGCATTTGTTCATTGTAAATTTAGTTTTTTTTTTTTCTTTAACTGGATATAAAAACTCAATCTTAACATTTAGCTAATGTTGTTTTACTAAATTCAAGACATTTTCTAACATAGTTTGCATTTTTCATTTTTAGTTGTGTGTAAAAAACCCGTGATAACGAAGGATGTTCCATAAATTTTCATACATATATACATATATACACTAGGGAAATGATAATATTTGGGTATGAAGGAAAAATGATTCATTTCCTCTCTTTTGTTTGTTATGCTGAAACGGAAAATTATTTCTTAAACGCTTTTAATATGTACGGGGATGATAATATGTACGTGATAACTTTTTGTTTTCACTTGTAACTGCCTTTGCAATAATGGTTTTTCATGTTGTTTTTTTTTTGGTTTGTTTTTTATTTCAACATCATAGCTATTTGATAATCCTGTGCTACATTGCTTTTGTTTTCATTTTCTATAATCGTTCACATTCATGGTCAGCGATAAAATAAGATTCTGATAGAAAAACCTAATTTATACACACAACGCCTTTTGTTTATATTGATTTGCCTGTAAAAATGTATGTAGTACATACTAACTAAACATGTTACGTACATGTATCATGCATATACATATATTTACATACAAATAAGAAAAATGTTGCTAGTACAATCAACTGCAACTCTTTCTGCCTTAATTTAAAGATCATTCAATGAAAAACAAATCTATATCAAAATATCGTAAATAATGTACATTTTTAACAGTCTAGATTTTTATACCATTATTTACTAACAGCATTATTGATAACAAACAACTTTTGGCTTGCCAACTTCCTGCTATCTTTCCTAATTTAATTAACTTACCTATAAAAATTTTAGCAGTTAGATACCTAGCTAGTAAAGGTTTTTTTTATGAATAAGTAATAAGTATCTAGGTATATCGACTTGGAAACCGAAAATCCTATAGATACCTATGCCTCAAAACCTAAACTGTTTGTTCACCAGATCAAAACTTTTATAAAATTCTATTTTTATTACCTTTTTCTTTGGGCATCTCTAGTCAACCGGCTAAGAAAAATTCTATTAACTAACCAAAACTAGTATTAGCCAAGATGTTTTCATTTGAATGAAGCGTTTATTCTTTTTCAGAAGGTTATTAATTTTTTCTTTTATTTTATCTTTCTGAATGTTAAACATAATTCAGAATGAAGGAAAGTGAAATTGTCTTATTCATACCAGGGGTTTTCTTCTTAAAACCTACAATTAATGTATTATAAGTAAAACACTTGCTTACAAAATATAATAACTTCGTTTTTTTTTTAATAAAAAAAAAAAAAAATATAAAGAAAATATTTTTGTGGAACAGGCTCCAGGCGGATTTATGCAACTACAGGCATTAATTATTTGTATCAATAGCTCAACGTCAAAACTAAAACATTAAAAATAGTATGAATAATATTAAAATTGAGAACTAATAAAACTAAATAAAATTGGAGACATCAAAGCGAAATTAAAAGCAAAAAGAAAGTAAACAGAAAAGTGAAAGGTATAGAGAACAAATAGAGAAATAATTGATTCATTCAGTCGAAGGAATCATTCAGTCGAAGTAATCTTTCAGTTGAATTAATTCGTTAATGAATGACACTTATCATGAATCCATAACCAAACTCTTGTTAGAATATTTTTAATATTATGATTTTAGAGTAACGAATAAATCGATTAATTAATGTCAATTAATTCAACAATTTGAGTTTATAATCATCCCTGTTCTGCATTTAGTTAAGTTCGAATTGAAAAATGGTACACATTCAGAAAAAGAAAATGAAGAATATTTGTCATATTCAATGTGTTTTTACTGTGAAAAATTTTTTTGAAGAAGTAAAAAACCGAATAAAATTTTTAACAAAAAAATAATTTTATGATTTTCTAAATAGGTATTTCAATAAAATTAGGTATACATTAAGTTTAATCCCGTACTTTTTAAGCAAAGTTTGGTAAAATGAGAACAATCATAAACTTCTGTCAATAATAGCATTTTTACACCGACTGACATCCACTTGAAACGCATGGAAGATGTTGAAAATGTGAAACAGTCTTTTACATTGATTTAGATGTCAAAAAGAGAAGACGCAAAATTTTTGTGAAAAATAAAAAAGGTCAAGCAACATGTTCTATGTTCTCCATATTGATTGACCATTCGATGGGCTTTTTTTTGCAGTGCGGTTAAAATGAATTTATTTATAATTAATTAAAAATTATAACAAAATACATGTTCCGCTCAATTTTTTTTATGTTAAATTTGTTTTCTGAAATGTCATTTTGCTAGTGATGGTACAATCGGTTTTCTGCAATTTTTTAGTGATGGCACAAATCGAAAGATGTAAGATGGAACAAAATGAGAAAGGATCATCTTCTGCTGATGTAGAAAGATGTAGAATTTTCGCCCTGTATAATTTTTATGGGAAGATGTAAACATCTTTGCAAATTGACGAAAGATGTAAGATGTGCGTCAGTGTAAAAATGAAGCATAAAAGTACGGGAATACCAAAAAAACACATTTTTACACCAGAAAATAACATATGGCTCTCGCATATTTTGATGCGGTAATGAAAATTGAAACGCACATTTTGAGGAAAATGTATGTTTTACTGCATTGATTTTGAAACGCTGTGCAGGTACTTTTATATGAAATACTAATTGAAAAATATCAAAATTGTTTTTATGTTGGTTGATTCAGATGAATTTTATTTGTTTGTTATTACTTGCTTTGTGCAACAGCTGACTGTTTAACTACTTGCTCAAACTAGCACGAAGAAAAAGGGCGGGCTGCTCTCAAAAGCTCTCTCATTTGAACGAACTTTGGGTACAGGAATAGTTTTCGTGCAGATTGGGAACCCGCGGACTCGCATATTTTGAGTTTTATATACATATGGATATAACTCAGGGATATGTGTAACTGAAGACTTTAAAAATATTGAAAAATTTCCATTAATGAATAAAATCAAGATAAATATGTATAAACAAAACCAAGGAAGATGAAAATATATGCATTGATAATCAAATACTTGAAAAAGTAAATGAAATTACCTATTTGGGGGCGATTATTGATAACAACTTTCGCCGGTATTCATAAAAATGTGGCTAAAATACATTTTAGAACAATTTTATTCTGCATTTTTTTTCTAAAACGCTTTTAAACATCATTATATTTTATATTGTTATAACTGTTAAAAATCGTGATGTCAATTCATACATGAAGTGCCTAAAAGTATGCCCTACATATTCACTAAAGAAGTCTACTCTAAATAATTAGGGAAGTTGGCATACAGACGGAGGTCAATAACACTGCGATATCGTAAGTTTGGGGAAATTGGAATATAAAAGATACTGCAATACGAAAGTCGAAAAAACTGGCATCAGGCGTCGATGATTCTCGACTTAGAAATCTCTGGAAGCTACATAAGCTGAGATATCAATAGCGGCACTCATTCGCATTTGAGATGAGCATTGTCTTAACTGTGCTACAATCAGCAAAATGCTTAAATAGTCAGTTTCGTTTTTACAGCCGTGATGTAACCATAGCGGTACTCAGCGTTTGGTGCGTTTTTGGTTGCGACTATTTGCATTTGCGATTATATTGCAACTGATATTGAGCACCCTTTTTAACAACTTTGCAAATTTTATTGCACTCCAAATACCAGCTGATAAATTAATACACAATTTTTAAAAGAAATTAAGTGTTTGTTTTGAAAGCTTTAACAAAAAAAAAAAAACTCCATTTCTACAATTTTTTGTTTGCTTTGTTTTAAAATGTCAGCTGTTCGAGTGTCAGTGTTGCAAACGCAATACTCATGCGAAAAAAGCAACACGTAATTAGCGGTGCGTAAATGCAAAAATATTGCGAGTGCAACCTTGTATATTTTGTTGTTGGGTAGCAAAGAAAAAGCAACGATTTCTTGCATTCGCACTTACGCAAGACATTTGCACCACATAATGAACTGCGCTCATGTTAAAAATGTTCAAGTAAATTGTTTTAACAGAGTCGAATAGTTAATAAAGGCTGAGCTGAACTGAAAGTGCTGTAAATAAAAGAGCTGAGTGTGCTTTTATTTTCATAGGCAATTAAAGAATCCGCAGAACCGTTTTTATTAAATGGTAAAAACGTAACAATATGAATACAGGTGTTAAGCTTCAAATTTCACTTTGAGTATGTGTTTTTGAAAAGGTAGCAAAGCTACTTTGTTTTTTTTTTTTTTTTTGAGAAGAATTTGTTATAAAATCTCATCAATTGGTGTCATCAATATTGCTACTGAATCACTTGTAAATATTAGATTAAACCATGACGCACTACAAGCTAAAATTTGTAACAATATTTCTCTTTTTCGAAATGTTGCCTTTATAGTGAATATTTCTTTAATAAAGTGCGGGCAATTTATGTGTTTTATCATCCAATCTAAATATCTCAAAGTATTATTATTATTATTATTATTATTTATTGCTGAAATAGGTTTAAAAATAAATTTTGTGAAACTTGCAAAAGCCGCATTATATTAGTTATTAGCGTAGTTTTTGCAATTGATAAAAGAAATTCGAACCCTATTGATTGCTTTGCACTGTTAAAACATCGTTTTTCTATACTAAATGTTTTTCTATTTAAAATAATTTGCTTGCAGCGTTTCTAGTTTGCATCTGCTGTCTTGAAAATGCCAGAAAGAAAAACATACATATAGAAAAACTATTAACATTGCTGAAATATTTATTAAATGTGTTTCTGTTTAGTTTTTCCATTCTCATCTCAGCAGCTTTTTACTTAATAACACATTTGTTGTTATTTAGGGATAAGAAACGTTGAATTACTTTTATTATTATTTCTTTGTAAATCATTGAAATAGTGCTGAGATGTTGCTTGCTGTATTAAAAATGAGAAATATTGTAATTGTTTATCAAAACAAATGTAGATTTTCTGCTTAAATTTATTAAAAACTAAATGATAACAATTTGTTCACATTTAACAATGAATGAATTTAACTCAAAAACAATTGAAATCTCGATTATTTCAAGAGTGCATGCAAAAAACTTTGCAGTAATATTTGCTTTTCTTTTGAGACCTTTGTATGATGAAAGAAAAAAAAAAAACAAATTCAGCTAATACATATATTTGTAAATAAGGCAAAATAAAGTAAATTTAAAATCTATTGCACTCACGAACTTACATACACACATGCTTTAAATGCTTTTATCTTTTTTTTTTGTTGCTCCCAGCCAAGAAAGCATTTTGTAAAAGTTTTCATTTTACTTGTTTTCTTTTTATTTTACATACATCACACATACATACATATGTATTTTTTTAAGAAAATATATACACTAAATGTACTAAACTAAAGATGTACATATGTACATACGTACAAAATTTCCATACGTAAAAGCAAAGCGAACAAAAGGCAAACAAACACATTAAATAAAAGCCCACTAATATGCAAACAAACGCACAAACAGTGTTGCTCAAAACTTTCCACTGCATCTGCAAGCATGTTGGCATGCATTAAGCCGAGGCCACACCATGAGCGGCGTTTCAGAGCAACGGGCCGCAAAAAATTAAAACAAGACATGAAAGCATTTCAGAGCGACTTAAACTTTCGTCAATCTTCTCTTAAAGTTGCAACAAGTTTTAACTAATTTCCTATTCTTAAGTGCCTTAGAGACTCGTAACTAACTCTTCATACAGTTTGATTGTGTGTGTGCAGTCGTGCTTGTTCAGCTACACGTACACGCGATCGCCTCTGTTTGAAGATCAAAATCAAAAGGTTTTGATATTTTTGTTGAAGTCATTTTGTTCGCACGTCTCCGCATTTGTTTGACACAAAAACATCACTGGTTTGAAATATCGTAGTGCACATTTAAAAATAAATGTGCGGATGAAAAATTGGAAGCAATATTCGTAATTTTTGCAATGTTATTTCTGTTTTTAAGCAGCAGCTCTTCATTACTGACTGTCTATATTTAATCTTATTGATCAACTTTCCACTTTATTACTGTGCCTTTTTCTGTTGATTGGGGTATATTTTATATTCTCTCACTAACATCCAATTGATTTCCTATTGATTTTAGAGTTTGTTGCTATTGTATCAGTGATAACAATGGTTTTAAACTTATCACCAGGCCCAGCGATTTTTAAGCACTAATTTAATTTTTTAGTTAACTATATGATTTACAATTGTTAATAATTTTATTGGGCTTTCTAGTTCGATTTTTACTTGCTCAAAATTGAGAAAGATTTTTTTTTGTGATAAAATTGGAGTGATCAACATTTCTAAAGTAGACAAGAAAAGTAAAGTTGAAGACTTACTGGCTGGAGCACATGCCACCACGTAGCTCATCAGCATCCAAATTTGCTCTGAAGCAATTTTGCTTGCCCAGTTTTGATCAATACTGTTCGTTGTGGTACATTAGACACTAAAACAAAGTTGGTGCAATGTTAATTTCTCAAAGTAAGTACCAGTACAATACTCCATCCATTACGATGTACAGAGCAGCAAAACGTGTTAAATTGGTTTTCTAAAATAAAAATTCAGCATGTCGAAGCATGTACTCGTACTCGTATGTGAACATTAAACTTTAAAAATTTTCCTGCATAGAAAGAAAAAACAAAATACGTTCAGAATTGGGCGTAATTTCTGTTGTAATTAAATTATTGTTTATATATTGCTAAAAATATGTATATACAGTGGTGGCCACAAAATTAAAACAATCGGGGGTAATTAACACTAAACATCAAAATTAAAATAGACATATCTTTTGATCGAAATGGAATATTGCCAAAAGCTAGCAAGTGGTTTGCTGATAATTTATGTGTCTCTTATTCTCCTCCAACCAAGACCAGGTTATGCAAATAATAAATCAGTTACGAGGGTAGAGCTGGAAAATCTTATAATTTGAATACATTTTTTATATAGTGATCATCAATATTTATATCTCGATTTTTATCCAGCTCTTAATTTTGTATTTTTAGTATTAATCTCGGACATTACATTTAGTCATAAAATAATTTTTGTGCTGACGAACAAAAAAGTTACAGAGCAGAATTTTGTTGCTAGAACAACCCGCTTTATAAGACCTTTTAATTTTTGACCGTAAAATTTTTGGTTTAGCAGAAATATTTTTTTGTGTATTATTTTATTATATATTTGCATGCATTAACAAAAAAAAAAAAAAATGGGAAATTAAATATTTTATTGGTTCAGAAAATGGTTGAAGGTCCATAATCAAAGAACCTGAAAATCGGGGTTATCTAGCAACATAATGCTGCCCTGTAACTTTTTTGTTCGTCATTAAAAAAATTATGTTACAGCTGAAAGTGATAACTTATATGAATACTAAAAACACAAAACTAGGAGCTCGATAAAAATCGAGATATAAATATTTATAAGCCAATATGTAAAAATGTCTTAAAATAATATGACTTTTAAGTTGTACCCTGTAACTCCTTTGTTACTTACATTATATTGTACTAGTTGGATCAAAATAAAAAGCTGATAAATTACCTGCAAAACGCTATTTAGTTTTCGATCAAAAGATATGGCTATTTTAATTTTGATGTTTAGCGTTAACTACCCCCGATTGTTTTAATTTTGTGGCCACCACTGTACATACATACGTATTGTGCCTATTTGTACACAGATGTTCGGAGTGTAAAAATTGTTTTTCAATAACGCCGCGTCCGCCTACTTGCTGTGTTCAACATAATTTACTGTTTATAAACAATTTTCTATTTTTCCTTCCGGTTGAATGAAGGTGGGTGAAGTTTTCTAAACAGTAATAATAAATAAATTATATAACAAAAAAAGCAAAAGAGTAAGAGCAACATGACCTTCAACTCTACCTACATATATTATTCGCATTTTAATTCTATACTTCAATAATTAAATACTGCACGTAATAACTTGAAAATTTCTGCTCTCATTCTGCCACCAATTTCCCTGTTTTGAATAATTGTAAGTGAAATGAAGAATCCTCATTCACCACATTCGATTTGATAAAATTTCAACTCCAATTTGAAGTTCCATGAACCTTAAAAGTTTATTTTCTCAAATGCCAACATTTGAGTTTTTGCACAATGAATTTAGCATTTCCTTTCGTAGCGATAAGAAGCAAAAACTCAAACTGTTTTTTATTTTTGCTATTTTCATTTTCCTTAACTTTTTTTTATGGATTTCCGTGAGCGGGATTTTTATGGTTTTAGCATTTGTTGATTACATTCTGTTGTAGTTTATTATTTTTATTTTAATTATTTTGTGGTGTAATTCTGTTGCTGTTGTTGTTGTTGCTTTGTTTCTTGTTGAGATATTTATTTGTTTATTTTAAGTTGCGATAAAAATGGGCGTCTTAATTTTGTAGCACCGACAGACGGACAGAGCAAAAACTTACACACAGATGCAAAAATTATGTGAAGAAAACAGTAGCACAAAGTATACATGAATTATTAAAATTTGTTTAAATTTGATTAATTTATTCCCTTATTTGCATAATTACATGTGCAGATACATATGTATGTATGTAAGTCCTTGTTGATTGTTGTAAAGTTTATTTAAACAATTTGGAATACATTGCCGCAAAATTTGCTGTGGTTTATTGACCACAACAAATGTTTTCGTTTTAATTTTTTTTATTTCTGTGGAAGGCAGAAACAGAAAAAACCTTGAAAAATTTGCCTTTATGCATTAAAATATTTCAGATGCCTGAATATACATACATATGTACTATGTGTATGTAGGTATTCAGTGGAAAACGTGTGCAACACCGACTGAATTCGTTGTGGCATATTTTATGGAGTACTCGAAACTCTATCCTGTCGAACATTGAATAGTGGACTACTAAAATAATTTACTTTAAGTTAATTTTTATGCACTAGAAGACTGAAGAGTTGTCCACCATCAGAACCGTTACTAGAAAGGTCAAGTTGCTGTGTAAAAATGGGATTTATTTATGCATATCATATTCTTATTCAGTATGGATTTAAGATAATTAATACCCCAACTAAGTACAACCAACCAAGTCATAGCTAACCCCCTAGACCACCATTTCCATGTGGTCATTACTTCGCAGAAGTCCTTATTTTTCCATAAAACCCACTCAACTTCTGCAGAAATTTCTTAAATGGAGTGTTTTTAAAAGTAATTTTGTGGGGCTCCAAAGATAATTTCAGACATTCCAGGTACCAGAAGTCATAGTTAACCTTCCATGCCACCATTTCCATATGTCCAGTACTTCGCAGAAGTCCTCATTTTTCCATAAAACTCATCCTCTCATCTTCTCCAGAAATTTCTTAAATGGAGTGTTTTTAAAAGTCAATTTGTGGGACTCCAAAGATAACTTCAGACATTCCAGGTACCAGAAGTCATAGTTAACCTTCCATGCCACCATTTCCATATGGCCAGTACTTCGCAGAAGTCCTAATTTTTCCATAAAACCCACTCATCTTCTCCACAATTGTCATCTGTTATAAAACTAGCGCTGTTAACTCGTTAACAGTGCTCTGCTAACTTCAAAATGTGGCTTTGCTAAAAATTGTGGTTTGAGTCCCGGAACTTAAATACTTACGTATTTATCTTCACACATGATTTATTTATGTATATCTCATTCTTATTCAGTATGGATTTAAGATAATTAACACCCCAACTAAGTACATCCAATTACTTATTGTCACTTTGTTGACAATTATTACACCTGGGAATAAAAGGGATAAAAAAAGTTGATGGACAAAGATAAAATATATATCAAGAGCGCCGTTGAGAGAAATCCGTTTGCCAGTGCCCCCAAAAATTGCAACTGCACTCGAAACATACCAAAAAACAAAAGTTTCACCTGACACCGTTCAGAGATGTTTCGCTGACCAGGAACTAATGTCATGTGTACCAAGAAAAAAAGCCACTCATCAATCCAATAAACAGACTCAAGCACACGTAGTTTTTAAACAAGCCACGAGAGCCTTGAAACAATGCTGTCGTCACAAATTACTCGAAATACAATATATTTGGTTCCGATGGCCGTTTAAAAGTGTGGCGGAAAAAGGGGAAGCGTTGAATGCAAAAAATACGGTATGTTTTCGTCGGGTGTTGAAAGTCTCTTGTTTATGGAAAATACAATGAATCAATATGTTTACTCAAATATTTTGAAAAATAATCTTCAGAAAAGTGCGACAAATATGTGTTTAAGCAACGAATACTATTTTCAACAAAACAATGAGCATACAACCCACATACCATAACAATAAGGCTTCTCTATTGCACCCCGTAACGTCTCCACAAAGTCCTCACCTCAATCCCATTGAGAACATATGGGAAATTTTGGAGAGAAACGTGCGAAAGCAAGAAAATCGAAACAAACCCCAACTGAAACAGGTGCTGTTAGATGAGTGGAATAAACTAAGTGGCGAGACAACCAAAACCTTAGTCAGTTCATTGAATAAAAAAAGAAATACGGTCGGTGGACCCCCGTTAGGAACGAATTTCCTTACGTTTTTTTTTCATCTTTGAATGTAATACAAGATGAAATCTGTACGTTTTATTTTGTGTTGTTTTTTAAATTTTATGATTCTTTAAATTTTTGGAACGTTTTATTTTTTTACTTTTGACACACGTGTCTCCGCTGCTGTCAGCGTAGACACCGCCCATCATACACAATTGCATGTCGACAGTACACCAATACATATAAACAGCTCACACGCTTTCGTGACGATTTCTACTAATTTCCACTACCAGCAAGCCGCGTTAAGGAACTTCGTTCCAAAAGATTAAATGTTATATTAGATACATACCAAAGGCTATTCCACTACATTTAAAAACGGTAAAATATTCGACATATTTCCAAATTTTCACAATAAATTGAAAATACTTTTGAAGGTGTGTCCACTCATTTGCGGTGCAAGTTAAAGTTCCTACATTAAAATTTTCTGTACAGTATTTTTCGGCTAATTGACCCTACGGTTAATTGGTTTCCACGCTTAATTGAACCACATGATCGGGTAAAAAAAATATTGCATACGAACACCATGTGAATTTCCTCGGATAATTGAACCCGGTTAATTGATTTTCCCGCTTAATTCGTTCAAAATTCATGTCATCAAAAATAAATTTCCTCTTACTTTTACCCGGTTAATTGCATTGAAAAATAATCTGGCATTTTTGCACATACATATTTGACATCATTTGTGAAAAACACTGGGTGGCATCTCTACTATACACATATATGTACATTTTTTGCTGTTACTTGCATTTTTTTTTCGTTTAAGGTAAAAAAAAATATTTTGAAAAACTTAAAGTGCACATATGCGATTTCGTTTAATTCATTAGTACATAGTTTCAATTATGCGTGATTTCTGTAATTGAATAAACTGTTCAATTAAATAGGGTTCTTGTAATTGAACGAATTGTTCAATTAAACGGGTATCGGCTAATTGGTCCCCCGGTTAATTGAACAAAAAAGTGTGCAAATTTTGATGGGCAATTAACCGAAAAATACTGTATTTTTATGTTCTAATTAAATTGCGTTCATTCTTTTTAAGCAAACTGAATTAATACATATTATTTTTTTGTGTTTCTGACTGCTTTTGTTGTTTGTGATATCATAAATAAAGTTTTTTATTTTAAGAAAACCTAAAAGCTTATGCTGAATATAGTTTTTTTAAAGACAAAATTCTCTGATAGACACATCAGGAGCAAAATATTATTTTCCAGCTACATTTGTTTCTGTAAAATCCATTTTATTCCCTGGGTGTAGGAATGTCATGTACCATGACATGGAAATGCCCATATATGTACATACATACATACGTACATTGTTAAGAATGTAGGTTTGTATTTAATGTAATTAATTATTTAAAAATTATTAAATAATTCTGTTTGCGCGATATTTTCTCAATACGAGAAACACAATGACCTGGAATCTGTTCTTTTCAGCTCTCTTCTCACTGTGTTGAATGGAATGTTTGCATGTGAATGAAAAAATTTGTGTCTGCTGGTTGATCTTTAATTAGTGTGTAATTAGTGAAGGTTATAGGGGCCATAATATTGCCGATAAAAAGTCTATGACGTTGTATATGAAAGCGCACAAACAAAACAAGAACAATTGTTCTTTCTTTATGACTTAAGCAAAGCAATTAGAATATAAATATGTATGTAGAACTTCTGGAATGCGATTATTTATTAGAACACATTTTATTTGTTTTTTTTTTCCTTCTTGTAGCAAACACCAACGAATTTAAACTTTAATAAACAAAATCCAGGAAAAAATAAAGCATTCATATTTTAAACGAGAAAAAAAGAATTCATTATAAAAACCACACTACAACGAACGAAATCATCTCAAAATCAACGGCAACATACGGAAATGTAAATGATTTCTTACAAGTAATTATCAAAAAACGCCACTAGTGCACAGGCTGGTACTTGATTAAGAAATATGTATGCATGGTTAAATTAAAAACAAAAAGTAATATGTCAACATTAAATACACAAATTGGAAACGGACCCGCATATATCGATTTTGAACTAAAGGAAACGTTTCTGTCATGATGCGTTATTCGGAAATATCAAGAGAATTGTCGAATGATAACTTACGTTATGTTGAATTTAGCGGTGGCAGCGCTGGCAGCCAGCGTGATGATTGCCCTATAAATATGGCTCGAGATACCTCGCCCATGAGTGATATTTCTACGGGAAGTGGTCCCTTGGTAACTATGTCGCCCGCCTCATCATGCAGACGTCATCATCATCGGCGCCTGAGTTCCAAACAACGATACGACGATGACAATATATCATTGGGAAACAAAAATAACTTTAGCGGCTTTTACGCAGGTCTACGAAATTCGAAACGTTTCTCCAGCAGCGGCAGCAATGGCAGCGTTAATGGCACCGCCAGTGGAGCTGCTACTATAGCGTATGTACGCCAACGCAAGGACAGCACTCAATCGACACAAAGTTGCAAATTCGAAGTAGACTCACCGCACAAACAAAACATAAGCAAGTCCTTAAATATCAAAGGTTCCAGGCGTAAAAATTCGATTGGCTGCTTAAACGCATTTTCCTCTTCACCAGATTCTCCCGGCAATTATTATGGTGTTGGGTAAGTTGTAAGATTTTTCTTTAGATCTAGATAGCGGCAAACCGAGGTGACTACTCAAAAAAATGTTAAGTTTGTTGCGAACAAACTTAACAAAAGTATATTATTACTTGCTGACCCGGCTACGCGTTGCTGGCCGCGTTTTATTAATTGATATTAAGTTATAGTTTATACATTTTTACTGAAAATTTTAATTTCATTGAACTAAGGTATTGTAATACATTTATAATGAATTACATTTTCAGGCTCAAGTTCAATCTTTGGTTAGTCACTTCTTAATTAATATCAATTAAGTAAAGAAGAGTAAAATTTTATTAGCTAGGTGGACAATCGGCTGTTTCTGGGTAGCAAACACCCTTCATCAGCACCCTATGAACTTTGGACGTGTCAAATTTCACAATTTTGGCACAGCCAAAACTAAATTGACAAAAATCGCGATTTTCAGACAGAAATAACATTTATTAATATGTGTGTTTGTGTGTGTGCTGTTCTATTTATTTGATAAGTGTATGAAAATCGCGTTTTTGTCAATTTAGTTATCTTAGTAAATCGTTGATAAAATCAAAAGTTGTGCACCGATTTCAATGAAATAAAGCTCATTTGATTCAAAATATATTAAGCTAAATGCTTTAAGACCAACATTGTGACTTTAGTTGCATTATTTTTTTTTATGAATTTTTAAATAAGAATTTTTTTTTTTTATATAAAATTGTAATTTTTTTTCCAAAACTACAACGATATCTCTGAAACTACTCGTTCAAATTAAAAACAGTGTAGGCACGGATTAAAGATAATTTTGTTGACGAATTTCAATTTTTTTTTTTTAAACTGAATATGGTGAACCGTTTTCAAGTTATTTAAATATTTGTACTGGAAGCGCCATAATTGTAGACATAACGGTATATCTCAAAAAGTCGAGCTGATACAAAAAAACCAAGTGCAGATTTGGATTCAGCGTCCCAAATTACCTTAAAAACAACAAATACCTTGTTCCCTTGTGTAATTGATATTAATTAAGAAGTGACTAACCAAGGATTGAACTTGAGCCTGAAAAAGTAATTTAATATAAATGTGTTATAGTTTATATTTCAAAATGCATGTTCTCATTTTACTGACAAACTCTTTTAAAAAGCAAAAATAATTTTAAAATTCGGTTTATGATCGAATTGTTAGGAAATATTTTTTTCGAATTCGATTTCGACATTACCGGCAAACACTTTCAGAAATCAATAAGCATTTTCAAAATCAATTTCTAAATAACCGAGTTATTTAGAAAGCAAGTTTTTTAAAGAAGCAACCAGTTTTCGAAGAAGCAAACAGAACTTTGAAAATCGTTTTATAAGGACCGATTTATTCAAATGCAATTTTCCGATTTCGTAAAAAGAAATTATTTACCCACTATGCTGGCAAACATTAAATCGATTTGAAAATGACTAGCTTATTCGATTTCAGATTTAAATTCCAAGAACTTTAAATATATTGGAAATTGTTAACTATTATCTGTGCAAAATTTCACTAAAGTCTATTTAGGAAGTTCGGAGATGAGCGATAACAAACATCGTGACAGGAGATTTTTATATTCAAATGTATACGTGTATGTATGTATGTAGATCATTGTCAGGTCCCAATTCACCCAGGTTAGGAAAATTTTCGGGGGTTTTCTTGTTGTCTATGTGTTTATTTCACAACCAGAGCTGCTGCGAAGACAAATATTTTCATAACAAAATGTTCTTTAAAATCCCCCAAAACATAACGTGCTTTTGTTTTACTGAATTGATTTTTGACTCAAAAAGAAATTTACCAAACAAGTACAATAAAAACACAAGAACCTTTACATTAGCGGCTTTCACTCTTACCCTTGTAGATCTGGTTAATGTGGTAAATGTACATACATATATTTATATATGTATATGTAGCAATTATACACGTACATAATTCAAATATAAGATATAATACAAATTAGTTATAAATTAAAAAAAACTGTTGATTTAATTTCAGTACATATAAAAGTCACTCATGCTTTGAGGGTAAAAATTGTAGTAAACATAATAGAGTGGTAAAAATAACACATAAAATATCCATTACACAGAGTTACGAATACTTTTATGTTTTTGTTACTGTACTTATTTAGTCTGTAATACAAGTACTTCATCTGCATTTCAGTGATATATATCATTTATTTTGTAAGTTTATTTCCCTCCTGTAAAATATAAAATTTGTGTAGTTACGACCGTTTGCCTTTAAGAAGACAATTTAAACCACATATTTTTTTGTACATTAATTATTGTTTTAATTTCGCACAGCTGTCCCCCTTCGCTAAAATCTAACAGCTTGCCTGGTCATACTTCTGGTAAAACTTCTTTAGACTCCACCATTTTAAGTGCTTTACGTATACCCGCCGATGAATTAGCCAATCAATTGACTTTATTGGATTTCCCCATTTTTGCTGCCATACAACCTGACGAATTGACCAGTTGTGCTTGGACAAAAAAGGATAAACACGTTATTACACCGAATATTGTTGCATTTACAAAACGTTTCAATCACACAAGTTTTTGGATCGTCCAGGAAATACTCAGTGGCGAGCAGCCGAAGCAAAGAGCAGAGATTTTGGCGCATTTTATTAAGGTTAGAAGATACATATGTAACATAGTTACTAAGAGCTTTATCCATAAGAAAAAACAAAAACAAAAAAAAAACGTTTGCTAACTATCTTTTTGTGTGTAAATTCCTTTAGAGGAGAAATAGCAAGAAGTTAGTTAGTTAGTCTTGTTCACATAAAACCGGTATGCGAATCGTGTGGCTCATAATTATTTACTCAGTTTGGTTTAATATTTACGTAACATATTGTCAGAAAAGAAAATGCCATAAAAGATCAAATGAAAATTAAGCTGTTATCCAATTGATTTATTTTCAATAAAAAACTACAGCAATTTGCTGGTTGGTAATACAGTAGACTCGCGAAAACGTGAACTAATTTTTACCGAGGGTGTTCACGTTTTGGATTTTGTTCACCTTTTAGATTGGATTTTTTTACTTGAAAATATGGTGAAAGTCAGTATGCACAACCGTTTAGTAGGCTTACCCCCGATTTTTGACTTGGGATTTAAATACAAAATTAGTAAATTTTCCTTAAAATTTAAGTTGGATTTAAAATAGCTTTCTGTTTTACAGTCTAAAATTATTTTTGATAATTAATTGTAATAAAAGTATGGCAGCACAATGTAAGTGTCAAAAAATTATCGATAACTCAATAAAAAAACAGCTGTTTAAACAAATTTGGAAGCAAGTGAAATTGTGAAAAGTTTAGAAAACAATAAATTGTTTTGTAAAAATTATTAAAATGAGTAGCAAAAGTGATAAAAGGACTCCCAATGTCACTGCCACAGAAACAATAAAAAATCAAATTATGAAACAAAAAAAAAACATGTGCACATGCAGAACAAAACCAAACTGTCAAAATCATATGGCAGTACGAAAAACTTAAATCGATTTTAAATGGGCGCGGCAGGCCGTTTAAGTTTGATTGAAATAGCAACTGTTTGACTCAATTTTGTATTTAAATTAAATTTTAAATTGAAATGGCATTTAAAATAAGTCAAAAATTGGGGGTTAATCATATATAACAAATTTTATTTAATAAATTTACTGCAATACTTCATTTCAGTTAATGTAAAGCTATGAAAAAGTGGAAAATTTGTTCCGACTTAGCAATCAATTAAATATACACTGTGCTATATCTATATTTATTAGAGCCATCATCACTTGTTCAAGTTTTAGAGTAGTCAATGTTAAAATAAAAATGTTCACGTAACTGGATGTTCACGTTTTCGCGAGTCTACTGTATTTCAATACATTAAAGTATTACTTTCACTAGGTTGTATACTTCGACATTCACGATAAGGATCTGGTTCTGACCGTCACGTTACTTGTTTGTGATGATGACAATCGAAGTGTTATATTCTGCTACTTGTTTAACTGATATTTACCATAAAATGTTTGTAGCGATTTTCATATTTGTGCATTCCAACAGTTCCAAAAAAAAAAAAAAAAATTGTCATAAAAATTTAATTAAATTGCATTTTTTTATAGTGATAATCGTCACGCTGTGATATAACCCTGAGATTTAGCCCCTTATAATATTATTTTGTATATAATTTTAAAATGCTTTTAATTAATTTGTATTTATTTTTTTTTAATTTACCACAATCATTTGCTTTGAAAGGTGGCCAAAAAACTGCACGAACTGAATAATCTACACTCATTGTTTGCGATTATTTCGGCCATGCAGAGCGCGAGTATTTATCGGCTGAAGAAAACTTGGACTCATTTGGCTAAAAAGGATAAACAAAGCTATGAACGTCTTAGCGATATATTTAGCGATCAAAATAATTGGGAAAATTTGAGAGCGTATTTGGAAAGTTTACGTTTACCCTGCATACCCTATTTGGGTTTATTTCTCACCGATTTAATATACATCGATTTGGCATATCCGCAAAAGGATGGCATCGAACCAGAATCTCGTCGTTTACGTATGAATAATATTTTAAGAGTTATAGCTAATTATCAGGAATCAAATTACACACATATTCAACCCATAGAAGCAACACAAAAGTATTTAACTTCGATAAGATACATAGAAGAGCTGCAAAACATATTCGAGGAAGAACAATACAAGTGAGTAAAATTTGTAGCTGCAAAAGTATGCGAAAAATATAAAAATAATTTACACCTTTATTTTGACCATATAATAGCTCTGTTCCTTTACTCTACTTTGTGATCCCGTGGGATCCCAATTTGCACGAAAAGCTATCCCGTACTTTAAAATTGGGCAAATGAGAGTGTTTGTGAGAGAACATTATGCTTCTTCTTCTTGCACGAAACAGCCCGTACTTTTTTTCGTGTTCAGCTGTCAGCTGTTTCAAAGAATAAACAATAACATAGAAGAAATAAATGTTTTGCGGAAACTAAAAGAAAAATTGGAAATTAGTGTGAAAAAATTATTTAAAACATTCTCTAAAAAATTGTTTATTCTCTAAAGAATTGTTGATTGTTATTTATGTATTTATATTTACGAATTCATTCATTTCTGTATATGACTATAAGTTCTGTTGTGTTGTTTGGAGAAAACTTTTTAAAACAAATTAAATAAAATACATAAATATTTTTTTTTTATAAATTGAGCTGTCAGAACCCTTTTTTGGCAAAATATTTGTTTTTATTCGTTCACGTACTTTTGTTCATTTTTCTCTCTTATTGAGAGAAATTATAGTTTATTCTCATTTTACCGAACTTTACCCAAAAAGTAAAGAAACAGAGCTGATATGTTTTAAACATAAAAAGTGTACATAATTTATTTATCGATGTTTCAATAGTTTTTGGCTTGAGCAAAAACTATCTAAATTGTCTCTATTTTTTGCCTGGGAGTCTCCCTAAACTGGCATGGTTCGAAAAAATATTGGAGAGACAAATTATTGGTGGTCAGTTATACACTTGACTGCTCTGCCTGCGTCTGATTAGTGTGATAGAAACTTTTTTTTCTCATCACATCACGTTACTTGCCAAAAGCTATCGAAAAATCGTTGGTACAATATTGAAAAATTCTGTAAGTTATTTAAATTGTCTAAGTATTCATGCAAATTAATGCAGTCTTGTTTGTCAGAAAGGTCACAGTATGTTTCTATAGGCGATTGGGATTCGAATGGTCGGTTATTGGCCCAATGCTGTTTATGATGTATTTAAATGATTTCATTAAAATATTTGAGCATACACTGTTAGAACCTTATATTCATGCGGATGATATTCAAATTTTGTTTTCATCTGATCATTTAGACGTGTTAGAGAATAATATGAATTTCGTCCTGAGTAGAATTTCCCAATGGATGGAGTTGAATGTCCTCAGTATCAATCCAGAAAAGACTACAGCCATGTGTTTTGGGTGTGATCCTGACAATTTTTATGTATCAAAAAATGGACTAGACTTAATTTTGTAGGAGAAATGAAATGTCTTGGGGTCATCTTAGTTAAGAGCTTAAAGTTTTCCAAATATATAAATCAAGTTTGGGCTCGACTAAATACCAAACTTAGAAGACTATAGTCTGGATATTTGTTTAGCAAACCCTGTTAAGAAAACTGTTGCAAATTCTATTTTATTGTACCAATTACTTTATGCTCTTGAAATATATGTATACCGGTATCAATAAAAACACCTACGAAAAATTAAGCTTATTTTGAACCGTGTAGTTAGATACGTATGTATATTGTTTGAGAGTAACAACAAGTGTATCGCCGTATGTTTCTAGATTTTCTAGGTTTTTCGTTTGAAAATTTGATAAATTTAAGAGTATTGTTGCTGTTCCGCAATGTTATTAAAAATGATTGCCCGAGATACTTTTACTTAATCAAATCTTTCAAAATTTTGTTATTATACCTGATTTATTGTATTTACGTGTTCTCAGTCCCATACTGCAATATAAGACTTAGTCTTGTGTATGGGACATCGAAAAGAAATAAATAAATAAATAAATAAATAAATAAATAAATAAACAAATAAATAAATAAATAAATAAATAAATAAAAACAAATACTTGGTTAATAACTTCCAGTTCACTAGATCCACTACAGATCTTCAAATTGTGTGCTTACGCATCGCCACGTCTTTTTACGAAAAATCATTGGAAGTTGGAATTGCCAGAGCTTGGAACTCCCTTATCATAAGATTGAAAGCAATACTTTCTACGCGACATATATTTTTTTCATAATTTTTCTGGGAGCAGTCACCAGCAGTTTTCGTTTGGACTTTAAGTTATGGGACTATAAAACATTAAAAAGTAAACAAATGCAATAAAAAAAGTTAAAAAAGAATAAAAAAACCAGAAGAGTTAAACATACATAAACACACCTTGTTAACCTCCTCCTTTTTTGAAGTCGGTTAAAATAACTGAGATCAAGATAAAATATTTTATTTATTTGCTTAATATCAATAAAACCCAATTACAATTTTATTCTTTTGTATTATTTAAGGAAATCTCTAAAGTTGGAACCTATTTCACCCCTGGTGCCCAGCTCTTCTTCTTGTAGTTCTAAGGAATCATTTAATGTTGATGCTGTTGCACCGGCTTTGGCTTGCTTAAATCTCTCACCTGCAAAAACATCGGCTTCTGTACGTGTGGCCAGTTCTTCGGCTGTCAAATTTATACCCGGTCATCGAAAATGTCGCAGTTTAGGCACAAAGTAAGTTCTGATTTATCATTTTCACTTTAACAATTTAACAGTCATCAAATTCATTTTCAATTTCACTATTTAAACAACAACTTTCTTTTATCCTTCCTTTTGTCTCTGCTATCCACATAAATACAACATGATCACTACTTTATTGGATCTCAAATTGTATTTGTTTCTGTGACAAAAATTCTATAAATTGTTACACTTAATTAAATCATTTGTGTCATCAATATAAAAAAAAATATACAAAAACGTTAACTATTGTATGTTTTAATATAATTGCTTAATTGAATATTTTCGTTTTCGCCAACTTGTTTGTGTCTGCGTGTGTGTGTGTGCATTTGTGAGCTATCCTTTCCTTGTTTTTATTATTATTCATTATTTGGTTTTTAAATTTTCTTATCTTTATCTATATCTATTACACTATGTAGGTTTCGTAGCACCAGTTTGCCTCGAAATTTCTCACAAAAGTGCCATTGCTCACTTATAATGCTAACAAAAACTGGCATTATTGTTAATGCAACCGCAACGCACAAACGTTGTCTATGCCATTGTTGTCGGTGAGTTGTAACCGTTCACCCGCTTTAGCATCAAGCGTTTTTTTTTTCTACAAATACATATGTACATTAGTCGATAGTAAAAACTCTGCTTTAAAATTGAATCTGAATGCTGCTTTATAACAATGTTTGTTTTAAAAATTTCGCTTTTTGTCCCAAACTATTTGGAAAAATGTTTATGTTTGATATAATTTTTGTATGTACTTTTGTTTTTTTTATATGTATGTTATCTATAATACCGTTTGCCTCAGCAGATAGCTTGCAAGATTATTAAAGGGATTCCGTTAAATCGTAATTTAAGAACTAAAACTTCAAAACATAAACTAAAATATGCGTGTACTTTTATAACTTTTGTTTTAATAAATTGATTTTTCGTTACAACATAAAAGCATAATGCTGTCAACACATTCACCACTTCAGGCTACCAACTACAAAATGTCAAAATTACGAGTACACTTATTTGTATGGGAATAATTATTTTCAGGACAGCAGGCAACGTCTCTGCAGGTTGTTGTCTCTGTAGTCAAATTAAACTAATTTCTATTTTTGTTGGCTACAAAATTAAGAGTAATTCAATACAACAACAGGGAATGTTAAATACATATATGGGTGCTCAAAAATATGCAATTATGTGTATGTAGCACGACTTAAAAAAGGAAGAAACTGTGGCAACTGGAAGAGAAATAATTACAATTGCACAAGCTGCTGCCAACGTGCAAAATTTGCATATTGCAAAAATTAATTTAAAATATTTGCGAAAAACGTTAAATCGCTGCAAAGGTGCTATTGCTCCTAGAGCATAAATAAACATGTCCAAAAAATTTTGCATTTTAGAAAAATTAGTTTTTCCAAATTATTTAAAAATGTGTTAAAAGAAGCAAAAGAGTTAATTTCTGGAAATTCCCAAAAAAAAAAAAAAAAAATTGCGAATTTCAAAAATTGTATTGAATGGTGTTTTCATCGTATTAAACCGCACCGGAGAGCATAAATGGATGCGAACAAGTTAAAATCGCAAAAAATTTGCAAATTGCAAAAAATTTACTTTCAACTGCTTTTTCAATAATGTTCAATACATACTTGTAAAAATTTATGTTATCGAAAAAGTGAAAAAATTTAAAGTAGCTGTTTGCAATTTAGTTGTTTTCGCGATTATTTAAATTTTTCAGAAATGATTTTAAGTTCCTTATTGCAAAAAAATAAAATTTTGCAAAATTCCATACTTTCCTACCCTCCTGTGACGTTTGCAAATATTTTATTTTCTAAAGGTCTATTTGATGTGAATGTCTGAAATTTCACATGTTGGCACCAGTTACATATTGTGCTGTTGCGCAATTTCTTTAAGTGAATTTTTGTTTATAGTGATTATTTTAGCAAATTTTTACAGCTCTGCAATGGTACCATTTTTTTGCAATTATTTTGCTTTTGAAAATTTGTCGCTAATTTTTTCACACTAATACGCCCTGTCATGCTTTTTGCAATTTGCAAATTTTCGGTCACTTCCAGCAGTAATTTTTTTGTGCAGCTGACCCAACTTGATTTCTTCAAACCAAAAACAAACAAAAAATATACATATATAAGTAGTACCATTGTGCCGTTTTAATTTGTATTACATTTTTTGTAGCTTCTGCTTCCAAAATATTTAAGTAGCTGCTAAAAGGTGACATACGAAGCCAGCGACATTTGTAGTCGTGTGTTCATGTAGCCTGCTGTGGCCAATGTGTTTATTGCATGATTTTGAAAACCATTTTGTTTGCAAGTTTTGTTCGCCAGTTTTAATAATTTTTTTTTTAATATTTGTTTTCTTTTCCAACAATAAACCAAAACCCCAAATAATTTTAGCTTTTTTTTTTGTTTAAATTGCTTTTTTCTTCAACTTATCTTTGTTCTATATTCACTAGTTATTAAGTTTTCTTATCTAATGTATCTTTACAGCATATTTGGCAAATCAAACTTTTCCAACGATGCCATAG
The DNA here is from genome assembly GCA_963662145.1 of Sturmia bella. Taxonomy (NCBI): domain Eukaryota; kingdom Metazoa; phylum Arthropoda; class Insecta; order Diptera; family Tachinidae; genus Sturmia; species Sturmia bella. Next base: position 25,386,252 of record OY759172.1, read on the forward strand.
TCGGCCAAAATGGTGCCTGCTTTGACGCCCATCTACATGATCATAGTATTTTAAGTCAACAGCTGCAACAAAGGCATTTGTTGGATGACTCTGTACTGGAACCACCACAATGCGCCGGCACCCCAAATGGCAGCATACACATAAACTTAAGTGAAAATACTGATGTAATATCATGCCACTTAATGGAGGTTAAGGCCTTGAATGTGCCCACAAATGAAACACACTCATTGCAGGGTTGTGTTCGACGTAAAACTGTACAGAAGGAAGGCCGCAAACCAGCAGTGGCCTCTTGGCAACGCTATTGGCTGCAAATATGGGCCAACTCTTTGGTATATTTTCCTCCCAAGTCGTTTAAGGGCAGTGAACGTAGTGATTTTAAACGTGAGCCCTGCAAGGTATGTCCTCTGGAAGGTTGGTTTGCCCAAGTCCTTGACAATCCGAAGCACAAGAACACATTTGAATTGTACCATCGTAACTTGGGTACCATCTACAAGTTTCGCACCGATAGTCCGCAGACCACGCAACTTTGGTGTAGTACAATTTGTAAATTTGCTCTACAACAAAATCGCATACCAAAATCCTTGCCCATAAATCTAATGTCATTTGAGTAACTTAAGCAAACCTATAGAAACAAATTCTTATCAAATCGGTATTACGTAAGGGAAATTATAGCCGGCCACCGTAGTTCTCGTTTTTTATGTATGTATACATATTTAACTCAACTCAATGTAGTGTAGGAAGCTTTTCAGCTTTAACTTAAACTAAATGTGTCTTAATTCTGTTTGATTTTTTTTTATACAACAATATTTCAAATTAAAGCTTATGCCAAATAAAAACAAACCCCACAAGAACTCGATTAAAACAAGTGTTACTCAACTTGTTAAAGAACAACTAAAGCAACGCAATAAAATACTCCTTTTCACGAAAAGAAATCCAAAAACAAAACACTTAAATTTACTTTAAACAAGGAAACAAACACTATTTAATTTCTAAGACTGACAATAATTAAACGAATTCTTTAACACATGAAACTTAAACTAAGAAAACAATACACATCCTTTACTTAATTCATAAACATAATATTCATCATAATAGTTGTGCAAAATGTGTGTACTTTAAATGTATAAATCAAGAGTTAAACTAAAGAGGAAAGAAGCAGAACTTCTTTTTACAAAATTTTATAGCGACAATTTTGTAATTTTTAATAACAACGAAAGAAAAATTATATAAAACTACATATGTATTTTGGTGTGTGTTTCCCGATATCCATGTGGAGGTGACACTCTTACTTTTTCGATGTAGTACTAATTCCACAGCTGTAAGGGCTCATACTAAACTCATTTATTTAAATGTCGAAGGTAATTAAAAGCTGTTTTAGTTTGGCCTAACATTTTTACAATTATGTTATATTTACTACGGTGTATTTTCCCGATATGTATGTATATGGCGGTGACACTCTCCAAATCTGCGAAATATCGATGTGTAGACAACCATACAGATATAGAGCTTTACTTCTGGATTTATTATTAATTACTCAGCTTTAAAGGCGCATAAATGTTGAGGGAAATTAAAAGCTTTTTCTATTTTTCATGGTATTTTTACAATTACAATTATGTTATATTTACTATGTTTTTTTTTTTTTCAGTACAAAACGCGAGTCACTTTTTTGTGTATTTTTGACGGGATTCGCGGTTGGCTTAAAACTTAAAATGTTTGCATATATACTACGGTTTTAAATATCTGAGTGTGAGTGACATTTTCTTGTGTATTGCAAAGAAATCGAAATGTTGCAACATACCTCAAATTCTGGATCTTCCTTTAAATATGGCTGCAATATTTTTACTTCCACAGCAGTCCATATTTTGTTACGATATTAATCCCGTTTTTTTTTTTTTGCTTTATCTGCAATATTCTCTGGTTTGATATATTCAGTCCCCAGTTTTATTTTATTAACAAAAAAAAAAAAAAAAAAAAAAAAAAATAGTTGGCGGAAATGTGTCAGCTGTTACAGATTTGTAAATAAATGTACTTAGTATTTGGTTTTTTCGACCCGTTTTTATATTTTACATATATGTATGTATGTATATTTATTTTCTTGAGCTGAAGCTCTTTTAATTAAAATATTGGACTATTTTTGTCGATATTTTGCTCTCCTTCGGATAGCTTCTTCCGGACAATAATAATGAACAAAGTTTTGATTGGGTAAAAAAAACATGTTTGATTTTTGAAAAAAAAAAAAAAAAAAACATTTTTCATTATTATTGTCCTGGAGAAGCTATCCAAAGGAGAGCGAAATATCGACAAAAATAGTACAATATTTTAACCGACCGACAAAATTATTAACATTTATAAGTCCTAAATTTTGATCATAAAGTTAAATAAAATTTTCTTTCGTTATTGTTAAAATATTCTTTATTACAATAGTCTTCTCCTCAATAGTCTTCTACTCATACATAGTCTTCGCGGCAAGTCAGCGTAAACAACTCTTGCTTGTAGATGGCGTCTTTTGCATCAGTTTTCTTATTCTTGATAGATATGTATATAAATATATGTAAGCAAATCTAAGAGCTAATGTGTCAACTCGTTCGTATAGTATGACGCTATTGTAATGTGTCAAAAAAAATTATAACAGTATGTTCTCATAAATCAAGTTTAACAAAAAATTTCTCAACGTGTACGACTCAAGTTTTTCATGCATTAAACGCGTTTGACATTTCGATGAATGAAAAAAATCGATGAAAACTATTAAGTTGTATATTTTATATACATATGTACTTTTATATATAGAGATATGTACTTATTTGTAGTTTTGTTTATTATATTTTTCAAATATAAATAACAAATATAAATAACAAAACATTAACCGTGTATGTCATAAACGATTGCTGGCTGCTTAATAACACATTAAAGTCTTTAAAAGTTTATTCGTAATCACAAAATGGCGAAGATTTCAATAAACACATCACAAATTGAAGCCTGATTCCTTGTCTATTTTATTAATATTAAATTTCATTTCAAATACTTAAAAATAAAAGTTATTAAATTTTGTTAAGGAATCTTCTATTAAGGAAACATATATGAAGAAATTTCGAAAAATAAAACAAAGTAAATTAATCAGAATGAAATACACTCGCTGAACGTTTAAATGATTTATTCTCTTTAGAAATAGCGATTATTTTTTTGTTGTTAAACGGCATGAAACTTTCCTTTCTGATGCCTTTTGCTTAAAGAGTAAAAAAAAAAAACAATCAGGTATGTGGCGAAGAAGCAAGTTTGCTGTGAAAAAGTAAGTCTAGTTAGTTACAAAAAAAAAAAAAATCTTGCAAATTGCTAAATTTTATTTTAAACAGCTAAGGAGTTGCAATAAATACCACCAGATTTAGCATTACAAAAATTGTAAAATAGCAGAAATTAAATTCAAACAGTCTTTTAAAGACGTTAAATACTTGCAAAGAATAACACTAATGCAAAAGCGTAAAAATTCGCATATAAATTACTGTATATGCAAAAATGTTGTGCAATTGCATAAGAAGCAGTGCCAGTTGCATTTTGTGAAATTTTGCGAAGATTCGTAAACAGTTTGCAAACTGCAGACATTGACTTTAAATAGCCCTTTAAAACATAAAGACACTTGCGAAGCACACAAAAACACGCGAAAGCGTGGAAATTCACAAAAAATGGTCAATTTCCTAGAAATTAATTTAAAATAGTTTATGAAAACATTAAGGGTTCTCATAATGGTAGTGCAAATTGTGCAAACAATGCAAATGTGAGCAAAAATTCTTTGATTTTTTTTCAAGCAAAAATTCCCATTTGCACTAAAAATATAAATAATGAAAATATTCAGTTGAAATTAAATAATGCAAACAATAATAAGTTTGTTCGAGGTAATTACGGGTAAAGTCCGGTGAATGAGAGTAAACGGAAAATAATCTAAAACACTAAAGGCCATATTCATAATAATTATTGTAAGTTTATTAAGCTCTTATTTGACGTATTTCTACGGAATATTTGTCAAATAAGCGTGTAATAAACCTTCGATAGTTTTTATGAATATGGGTGTAAAAACTGGAACTCACAAAACCACCTTTCAAGCTCGAAAAATGGTGAAACAGTTGTTCTCTCGTGAAAACGTTGAGGAGCAGACAAATATACAAGCATACATATATGTGTATATACATACATATGTACATATATGAACGTTCTTAGACAACAAAGACTGAAGGTAAATTATGCTGCTTTTGTAAAACTAAAATACTAAAGAAAGTTCCTTGGTAATATACATACATAAATAACATAATTTCTACTCAGGTTTTCAAATATAGCTGACAATTTTTATGAATAATATTTTGGATTTTAAATTTATAAATATTAAAGTGTTGGTAAACTCGTTGGACAGTTTTACCATTTTGCACGACAAAAAATACGGGTAAAGTTCGGTAAAATGAGCAACACATTTTACTCTCTCATGAGCTCTTTAATTTACCCAATCTACACAATTTTCAACACAGGAACTCTATTCGGGTAAAATTGGGAGCCCATGAGATCCCGCGGCAACGTACGCCAAACACACATCAGATAAAACTTTGTTGCTTCGCGTGACGTTTACAACTTTGAAAGAAAAGCGTAAAAGAAAAAACAATAAAAACTTTGACAAGACCCGCGCATTATTTGTTTATCAACAAAATATTGAAGTTGTATATTTTATATACATATGTACTTTTATATACATATGTACTTATTTGTAGTTTTGTTTATTATATTTTTCAAATGAATTTATTCATTAACACCCTTATTCACAAAAAGTATTTCAGGCTTATAAGACTCTTATTTGACATATTTGTATGAAAAATTTGTCAAATTAGAGTTTAATAAGCCTAAAACATTTATTATGAATACGACCTTAAATTTATAAAATTTATTTATTTATTTGGAATTTTTTTTTGATTTCTGTTGACGCCAAGAAAAAATAAAAGAAAATGAAAGCAGCTAATTGTCAAAGATGAAAGATGCCCAACTTTTTGCTTTGATTTGCGTCAAATAAAATTTAAGTGACAAGTGCCATATAAACATGTACATTTATCTTAAATGTCAAAGCGTGTATGGAACGCAATGCGAAGCAAAAGTTTTATCTGACACGGCCTTAAGAATTTTCGTGGAGTAGAGAAAAAATAGCGGCGGTGGTGAAAAATTTCAATACAATAAAAAACATATTCACGTGCATTGATAATACAATTTTCATTAGCAAATACAAACCCAAACTTTAATTTAATAATGGCAAAAGAATAAATCGGGTTTTAATTTTAGTTTATTATGGGTTCCTTTTTCAAAAACTAAATTAAGATCGGCAGCGGCTTGTAACACAAAAAAAAGTGCGCTCACGATCTACTACAAAATGTACTGCAAATTTGTAAAATGCATATTTCCGCAGCTACTATCGCGAAAATCCTTACAAAATATTTGCAGAAATAGCTTGCGAATTACAAATTGCCAAAACGTTACCTTCAGCTGTGTCTTCTACAAGTTTTCGCATTTAGCGATATTATTACACCCATATTCATAAAAACTATTGAAGGTTTATTACACGTTTATTTGACAAATATTCCGTCAAATAAACGTCAAATAAGAGCTTAATAAACTTACCATAATTATTATGAATATGGCCTTTAGTTTTTGGCTGCACGTTGGCGTCAATTGCACTGCAATTAAATGCAAAAATCTTAGATACATATAATTAAATATTTTTCTCATTTCACATTGTATGGGTTTTCGTTTTTAGGTATAAAATTAATTTTCACTATACATACATACATGACCATTTGTGACAAATAAAGGTAAAGTTAGTGATTTTGCTATATTAAAAAACTACAGTACCGAAAGGAACAAAGAATGGAATGTGAAAGTGATTGATTTTACTTTTCAAAACGGTCGTTTTTCATCAACTGAATTTTATTAAGTATTTTTAGAAGGCGATGATATTGACCACAACTAGTAAAAATTACTCAATTTGTTTTTCATAACAAGTTCCAAAATGTATGGGCAGTGCCAGAACAAAAAATTAAGTAATCTTAGGTTTTCTAATTTGCTATTATACGTTTATGAATACAAATTTTTATTAAACACACATAAGGCTTCCATGTTTGGTCTACTAAACCGTGTAAAACCAATTAAATGTAAATTTTTTATGAATAAGACGTTAAATATAAAAAAAAAAAAAATGGAACACCAAGCAAATACAATAAAATACACAATAAAAGCATTATGTACAAAAAATGTACTAAATACTTGTAATGAGCTGATTGCGTAAACATTCCATAAAGCGTGTTGTGTAACTCGTTGTACTCTTCACACGCTTTGAAGAGTACAACGAGTTATCTTTTTGTAATTTTCTAATGATTTGTTTGCTGTTGTTCCATTTTTTTTATATTTTATGTTTTGCTATTTCTTGTATTAATTGCTTTTTCAATTGTTTTCATCGAAATCAATCGAAATGTCAAACGCGTACTATAATGCATGAAAAAGTTGAAAAGTGACTGAACTTCATGTTGAAAGCTTGTTTGTGTAACTTGCTTAATTGAAACATACTATTTTATGTTTTTTTTACAAAAGTTTCTAAAAAGTTAAGCGTTAAATGCGTCATGTGTATTTTGGCCTTAACTGCCTCTTAAAAATTATTTAATTTTCGTTGACCAAGAGAAAACAAATCGAAAATTTTACGCCATTTCTGGGTGACTGCAATGAGAGCTCTTGTATTTTGCGGACTTATTACATGTTTGAAACATACAACGCAATTGAAATTACAAATTAAAACAATGTCTACACAGAGAGAGAAATAAAATGAAACACATATTGTTAGTAATTTTATTTAAATCATTTCATTTGTACAGATTTTGATTATGTGTAACACATATAGTTATTATTAAAGCCTCGAAATCAAATTAGTTTATAAATTTAGATTTTAGTTAAACTATTTGTTACATAAATTTACACAAACACACACACTTCTCGCAAGTCCTATCACTTATACTCACTACTCAATGATTTTTTTACTCACGTCAAATTCGTAGATGTACCATTATTAATTATAAAGTAAAAATCAAAATCTATAACGTTTATTATTAAGTTTACACAGAACAGGAAAGTATTTGTAAAAATGCCGCATTTGCTGTATAAAACGTTGCATGATTTCAATTATAAAAACGTGTGGCATTTTTGGAAATAAATTTCTCTCAAATTTAGAAAAAATACATATAAATAAAAATAAAGAAGCAGTCACTGTATGTGGTTTTATTTTAGAATCTCTTTTTGTAAGGCCTTAAAATGGAGAAAAGTACACTGAAAAAATTGCTATATAAATTTAATATGAAAAAACAAATTAAAAATCATGTTAATTTTGTTGTGCTTGCAGTGCCCCCAAATTTTCATGCCGTACTTCCAAATAGGGGCTATGATCGTTTTGTACAGGGTGGCGCAAAAATAACCTTCCGATGTTTTTTGGCTGTAATTTAAAAAAAAATTAAAAACTTTGATTTTTCTTGTGGATTATTTTTATTTGGTCTTTTCATTTTTTTACATCAAGTCGAGAATATGATATAATATAAATGGCCGCCGCCACAGTTGATTGTCATTTGAGCCCTTTGTATAGCAAAAAGCCCCACAAAAAGAAGTCTGCAGCGGTCAAATCAGGTGATCTTGCTGGCCAGTGCAAATCGCCAAAACGGGAGATTAGGCGGCCGGGAAATGCATCATTCAGCATATCGGTTGTGGCACGTGCAGTGTGTGCCGTAGCATTGTCCTGTTGGAACCACATGTTTTCCAATCTCAATTCATCAAGTTGCGGCAAAAAGAACTCGTTGATCATTGCTCTGTATTGCTCACCATTCACAGTAACCGTTTGGCCCGCTACGTCTTCGAAGAAAAAAGGTCCGATGACTGCTTCAGCGAAAACAGCACACCAAACAGTGACTTTGAGTGGGTGCAATGGCTCTTCGTGTGTTACACGCGGATTTCCAGTGCCCCAGAAGCGTAAATTTTGCTTATTTACGTACCCGCTAAGATGGAAATGAGCCTCATCCCTCATACAAAGTCGCCGATCGATTATTGGTCGAATAAATAGTCACCAATATTCCGCGTTCGGGAGCAGTGTAGCGTAACATTGTTTATTAACGTGTATTTCGTATGTGTTTACTACTCAAATGTCAAAACAGAACTGACATTAGGGGCCAATCCCAAATTTATAGCATTTTCTGATAGGAGGATTACTTTTGCGCCACCTTATATATGAAGTCTCTACCTTGCAGCCAGAAAAGTTGTCTGAATGTGTTGTTCAATTCCTTTTTCTTTTGCGCATTGTGATCTTTGTCATGCCAAGGTATTTTGCTTTTGTATCCAACAGAATTGGTGAGCTACACCAATAGCCGGCTATTTATGACAGCCCTTTGACTAAATTTGTTTGTATAAATCATCTGATTTTTAGAACAGACTGATACCAGGAGTATATTTAAAGGTTGTGACAAAAATAAATATATTTCCAGTTATATGCTAATGACCGCTGAGTTTTCGCGGCAATTGTACACTCATAGAAAAATTTATTTTCATACTGATGACAGCGTATCATAAAAATTTCAACATCAATATTATGCCAAACGACATCGAAGATGTAAAACCTGATATTAACCTGATGGACAAAATTCAAAAGAGAATTTCGGCATAAATTGAGTGTCATCAATGTGAAGATTGCCGTGACATCAACACTATGGTGCAAAAAGTTAATAACTTTTATAAGTTTTACCAAAAGTAAAGAAATAAAACTGTGTTAAGTTTTATTAATTATAATTATATTTAAAAAAAAAAGTTATGGTTTAATTTATTATTTTTGTGTTTAAATGTATTCCTAAACGGTTTCAATAAATGGCATCATATTGACGTATATTTGCCATCATTGCAGTAATTTTTCATAAACATCATATTGATGACACTGGATATGATGGCATTGATGTAACAATTGTTTATTTATCGCTAATAACAATTACAACACCTTATGTAAAATTTGACATCACCGTGATGAAAAGTGTCATGGGGTCAAAGACGATGTTTTTTGTCATCGTATTCATGTTAAAATACATCATAGCTATAATGGTTTTTCTATGAGTGTAGCATTATGTATTTATTAAATTCCTCCCACATATATATATACATGTGTATGTGTAGATGAATATTTGTTATGTAAGTAAATTATAACATACACAGAAATACATACAAATGTACATATGTATCTTTGGGCTCATGTAGAAAGGCCCTAACATGCATATTTTTTCCAATCTCAGGGTTTTAGCAGATCTTGATTACTTGAAGGAATATTGAAATAACAAAAAAAAAAAAAACGTGATATTGAAAAAATGTGAGTTGGGGCTTTTTTCTTCCTGAGATCAACGATGTGTTCGTAAATCGCCTCAACTCTTGAAAGAAAAACACTAAACAAAAAGTTACTTTAATAAAATACTACTCTATTAAAATAGTTGTACATTTCGATGTGACTGAAATAAAATTAAAATTTCTGATACAAACAAAACAAAATAATTAAAAGTTTTTGCATTCATTTGTTAAAGTTTGTTTCAGTCCAGCAAACGGTCATGATTATCAAACAATTTTAATGGGAATTCACAGCCTGCTTTATTTACAGTGGTGAATTTTTAATTTCACTGAATTTGTTAATTTTCATTTTGAAATGAAGACGCAACGTTATGGTAAATTTAGAAAAATCCATTTTGAGTTGATTTGGCAGCAACAAGTTGGTATTTAATTGTGAAGAAAGTCAAATTCAATTGTATTGTGCAAATGAAGACCTTGAAGTGTCAAGTGATTAGTGGCATCGAAAAACGGAAGAAATCATTTTCAAAATACTCGTAGTGGTGGTATTTGATGTAAAAGTTAGAAATTTTGCAAAATTTTACAGAAATATAAAATGAAAGTGAGTTTTACTTTACAATTCTTACAAAAAGCTTTGAGTAGATTGCAATAGTGAATAAAAAAGAAACACGCTATACAATGTATTTGCAGCTAAAATTGTGGTTGTTGTGTTTACTGATTGGCTGCTGCCTCACGTCTATGGTAATGGCCTATACCAGCAGTCATACGGAAATGTAAGTTCTTATATATGGATTTTAATAAAAAAAATATTAGCTGGCAACAAATTTTTGACTGATAACATTTTTTTTTCAATGAAAAATTTTTCATTGCTTATAGGTTTTTACTAATAGAAATTTTATGAGAATAATTTTTTTCTTTTGTAGAAAATTTTGATTAGAAAATTTTTGGCTGGCATTTTGCAGTATTGTTGTGGTTGATATTAATTAAATAAGACCAAATAAACATTAAATATCTTTAGCTAGAGGACAGCTGGCTGTTTCGAAGTTGCCACACTTTTTATCAGCATTTGTCTTTGAACTTAGAGGTTTATGTATGTTTTTACAGCAACCCTCAAGTCTCTCAGTCAAATAAGTTGCCCCTTAGCTAAAGCTGTATAAAAACCAAGCAGAAGAAAGATGTACTGCAAAGCAAAGCGAAGCCACCATATATTGTATTGTGAGCAAAAACTATAATTTTGGTATCATAGTATGAAGATGTTTCTAAGACTCCTTGTGATAATTTGTGAAACGAGTGTTTTTTTTTGTATACATACAAATGCACCTAAATATTCGGGCTTTAGATAGGCTTTTTTGGTTTTTACGGTGTTTATGAGGTGTTTTCTTAAATATATCGAATAAATTTGATGTAAATATAAATTTTTACATGCACATGTATGTGAACTCTGAAATCAAATAAATAATTTTTGTAAATAAACAATTTAAAGTCGTAGTTCGTCAGCTGCCGCTGACGTCGCAGACGTTTAAAGAATTTTCCGATACCAAGAAAAATATACGACAACGAATAATTTGTTATAGACAAACCCCCCGATTATGGCTCACAACATCTAAATGTTGTGTTGTAAGATTTACAACACAACTTACAACTCTTTTTGTGATTATGGTTCACAACATCTAGATATTGTGTATGTCACAGAGTTGTTTTTCATTTCTAGAGCATCTTTTCGCAAAAATACATGTCTGCATATAAAAAACTACCAAGTAAAGCCACACTTCCAGAAAGATGCACGCGTATGTTGCTTTCATTACACAAACACAAGCGAAAAACAATAAATTTTGACATTTCATTGTCAAGTTTTACAACCAAAAGACATGAAGATTTTTTATTGGTGTTGTATTTCATATAACACCGCAACTACCGCGTGGAAATTAATTGGTAAAAATGAAAAGAATAAAAAACGTTTTTCTTAGAAAAAATACAAACAAAGCCATACAAATTTATGTAAATGTTGATGTTTAATTTGGTTATAACAATGAAAGGACCAACAAATTTTACATTGCAGTTTAAATCCATTGCAACTACAAAATAAAACTCTTTTGTTATCAAAAAAATGGGTAATTATGTGTACAGATGCCTTTTTATTTATATTTCGTTAATAAATTTTAATAATTAATTGTTTTTTTTAATATATTTTTGCAAAACATATTTCATATGTACAGTTACAAATTTTATAATTTTTTTTCGCAATTTAATTTGTAACATCAACAAGACAACACTTAATTAGGTGTTGTAAGATTTTGTCAACCTCTTCTAATGTGTTGTAAGTTTTTGACAACACTTGATACAATAGTTGTAAACCATAATCACTTTTCAAAAAATACAACATTAAATCAACAAATGTTGTGAACCATAACCAAAATCTAAAACCAGGGTTGTGAAACCTAAAAAAAACTTTGTTAGCCCTGGTTGAAATTGACCAATAAAAACAGTTCTTCGGCGGTAACTTGCATTGTTGAAAAACATTTAAAGCCAGAAAAAAAAATAATCTAAATGTTATTAAGTTTTGCAATAATTTTCATTATCTGATAAAGATAACCATGTAACTATCGTGCCATGATTACGCCTGTAAATTATAAAACATGTTGTGTGGTGGATGGTTGAATATCAACTGACTTTATTGACGCTTATTTTCATTTTACTTTAAGAAAATTCCCACGAAAAAAATGAGAATCAGAAATGTTCAAACAAACCTTTAATACAGAAAACATATTTTTGTCCTGTAACACTTTTACTTTTCTTAACAACTTCCATACAACGAGTTACCATCGGTTACTACGATTTGTATTTTTGGAATAAGTAGTTGAGTTTCAAACATTCTTTTAAGATTTTTCGAGTCAACGAAATGTCGGCGGCATATAGACGGCTGAAAAATACAGAAAACATAAAGGCCTATTTATAGACCTAAAAAAATACATTTTAATTAGCTCTTAAGGCAAATAGATAAGTTAATTTTTTTTTAATAGTTTCACATGAACACCTTTTTGCTTTAATTACACAAGGGAACAAGGTATTTGTTGTTTAAGAACTGAATATTGTTTTAAAGGTAATTTGGGACGCTGAATCCAAAGCTGCACCTGGATATACCGTTATGTCTAAAACTAAGGCGATTCCAGTACAAATATTTCAATAACTTGAAAACGGTTCACCATACTCAGTTAAAAACAAAAACTGAAATTCGTCAACAAAATTATCTTTAACCCGCGCCTACATTGTTTTTAATTTGTACTAGTAGTTTCAGAGATATCGTTGTAGTTTTGAAAAAAATAACAATTTTATATTAAAAAAAAATTCTTATTTAAAAATTCATAAAAAAAAATAATGCAACTAAAGTCACAATGTTGGTCTTAAAGCATTTAGCTTAATATATTTTGAATCAAATGAGCTTTATTTCATTGAAATCGGTGCACAACTTTTGATTTTATCAACGATTTACTAAGATAACTAAATTGACAAAAACGCGATTTTCATACACTTATCAAATAAATAGAACAGCACACACACAAACACACACATTAATAAATGTTATTTCTGTATGAAAATCGCGATTTTTGTCAATTTAGTTATCTTAGTAAATCGTTGAGAAAATCAAAAGTTGTGCACGGATTTCAATGAAATAAAGCTCAATTGATTCAAAATATATTAAACTAAATGCTTTAAGACCAACATTGTGACTTTAGTTGCATTATTTTTTTATGAATTTTTGAATAAGAATTTTTTTTTTAATATAAAATTAATTAATTTCTATTATATTTTATATAAAATTGTTATTTTTTTCAAAACCACAACGATATCTCTGAAACTACTCGTTCAAATTAAAAACAATGTAGGCACGGATTAAAGATAATTTTGTTGACGAATTTCAGTTTTTGTTTTTAACTGAGTATGGTGAACCGTTTTCAAGTTATTGAAATATTTGTACTGGAATCGCCTTAGTTTTAGACATAACGGTATATCTTAAAATGTCGAGCTGATGGAGAAAAATGGAGTTTAGATTTAAAATCAGCGACCTCAAATTAGTAAAAAACTGCTATAGAATTCCAAACAACACTCAAAAAGTTCAATTTTGTTCCCTTGTGTTATTTACCATTCATATTTTAAACTCTTGTACTACAGCTGTGTGTGCACCACGAGCCGAAACAGAAATGAAAAACAAATGCCGAATATTAGCCAACGAAAAAATAGCGAATTGTAGATCAAAACAAAATTGCCCAGTACGGGCAATTATTTCTCCCTTCTTGCACCCCTCTCAGAGAGCTTCTTCGGTTTTAAGAATGTCCCAACTAAAATTGCCTTATGTGATCTTGCTCTAAGGAAAAGTACCGTTATTAATTTTTGTTTTGTTTTTTTTTTCAATTTATTGCTATTTTTGTTTTTTAATTTTTATATATGTACATACATACCCTCTAATTCATAAAAATTATTTCAGGCTTATAAGGCTCTTATTTGACGTATTTGTATGGAAAATTTGTCAAATAAGAGTTTAATAAACCTAAAATATTTATTATGAATAAGATATTTGCATAAAATCTATTAGTTACGGTAATTAATTTCTATTATTCGAACTTTTTCTTATATAATTATTTCTGTATTAAGTTTATTAGGCTCAAGTTCTTTCTATATTATGATATGATAAATATAGACAAATAAAAATAGAAATGAGTAGTGTGTTTGATACAATTAAAAATTGAGACAGAAAATATACAACAACTTAGGTGGCTGAGTGGCATGGTTCTCGCTTTAGAAACATGAGCCCCTGAGTTCAAAGACGGGTGCTGACGAGAAAGTGTGGCGGCTTCGAAACAACTAGTTGTCCACCCTGCTAAATGTCTTTGATGTTTTCTTTGTCTAATTTAATTAATATCAATCACAAAGATAATATGGAAAGAACTTGAGCCTAATAAACTTAATACAGAAATAATTATCTATTAGTTACTTATAAAATATTCAACAGAACATTTTTATTGTTGATTAAAACTTTTAACGATTTTTTTCTTTCGCTAAATACAATTGCGGTATTCAAACGGTCTCATATTGTGTCATAATGTCAGAAAGTACTAACATTTTATGATAGTTTAAAAAAATTGTTGTTGTGCTGCAAACAAAAATAGTCATAAATAAATAAGACTTCATCGACTGTGTTTAGTGATTCGTCATAAGTTAGCAGCATACATCTGAGGCGAACGGCTAAAACGCATTCGTCGAGCCGGCGATATTCTTTACCTGTGGCAAATTATATTCTAAAAAAATATTTTATATACATATATGTACATAAAAACCCCTTATATGCGCATAACGCTTATATGTATGTATGTACCCAAACAAGAATGCATTTGTTTAATAGCTGAAGGCTTTGTTTTACTATCCTACTCAGTCGTACGATATGGTAAAAATGAAATGTGTGCTCACAAAGTGTGATAGTGTGGATTACATATGTTTGTGTGCGATACGAATGTACGCATGTGTGTGTTTCGCAGATATTTATATCAACAGCCATGTCCATGCATTTCACCTAAAAATGAGATACTAATCTTAGAAGACTGGCAGCCCACAAACGCTTGTGTACTGGCCGCCGTCCAAAACATGAATCGACTCCGTTCAACCGGCGCCAGCTGTTTTCGTTTGAATAAATTTATCTATTCACTTTAAGCCCGTATGACACTACATTTTTCTTGCATTGTTAAAATTTTGGAGAACAGTGCAAATATAATGTAATAGTAGAATTTAGTATGTGCAACGCGTTCAGCTATATTAAGATAAATGCAAAACTGTCAACATTTTTGTTGAAGTTATCGATAAAAAATGAGATTATGTAAAAAAAAATGTAAAATTTTTCAACTTAAAATTGACATTTCAAACTTGAATGTTGCTGTGTCAGCGGTTTATGGACAATTTTTGCGATTTAACGCTTCTTTTTTGGAAAATTTTTATTTCCTAGCGCTTTCTTGAAATAAAAAGAATACAACACTTACAAAAAAGATGCCAGTTTTGTTTGCGTTTTGTATATTTGGTTCTTTCTAGCAATTGCTGTTTCTTTCTATCAATTCTATACCAATTAATGAAAGAAAAATGAAGTATCATACGGGCTTTAATATCATTTAAGAAATAAATGCATTAAAATATATACATGTGTATGTATATGTTCGTAAATATGGACATGTTTGATTTCAAATTTACTTGAATCAGCTATCAAAACATCTAATAGCTAGTTTTTGCACTTATTTTGGCATTATGAACAAAAATATTTAAATGGCTTTCTTTTTTTAACAGCTGACTCATATTTTAAATAGCGCACTACTTTATGACAGGTTGCTCACAGCAGTCATATATTTTCGTGCTATTATTTTAAGACTTCTGACTTTAGGACGACCCTTTGAATACCGTAAATATTTTAATGCAAATGTTTTCGTTAATAGTAAAGTTGCCAAAAAAAAAAAATAAATATATTTCGATATTATTAACATACATGTATGTACTTTTAAGAAATTTGATTTGATCTTATTTTGTTCAAGTGTAAAACATACAGATTCATTGCATCCCGATAAAGATGGCTTTTGGTCAGAGAAGAAGTCATGGAAATCTCGATGGGTCAAGTATTGGACACCGAAAGTAATTCATGTGCCCATATGGAAAAAAGTTTGGACTCCCATCGTACAAAAGGAATGGATACCTCTGCCAAATACCCCACCTGGCTGGACCAAATCGAATAGTAATTCAAAAATCACGGAATATGATTATTGAGCTTTAATTAAGTTTCAGCTTGTGTTGGGATTCGGAGAACCGCTTTGCACCTCATTTGTATTTTTCAATTTTATTTTTCATACAAACTTGCCATATTGTTTCATTATTAATAAATTAAATTAATAAACTAAAAATGGGCACGGCAGGCCGTTTAAGTTTGATTTAAATAGCAACTGTTTGACTCAATTTTGTATTTAAATCAAATTTAAATTGAAATGGCATTTAAAATCAAAAAAAAAAAAAGTCAAAAACTGGTCAAAAAGTCTGAAATCACAAGTCTAGTTGTGCCGTTTGACGTTGTATTTGGAGAGCCAACAAATTAAAGTGTAAACCATTAAATTCCCAAATTGTGTTTGCAGTTGCAACGGTACAACTGGGCCAGTTGTAGAATTCAGCTTATTAATTTATATTCCAAAGAAATGTGATGTTATTTTAACCAGATTTTCTTTTATTTCATTTTTTACCTTATAAATAAACTTCATTTTTCAGCTTAAATCTAAGAAAGTTAAATCTAACCTTCAATATAAAATAAGAATTACAAATTACAATATTAAATTACAATTAAATAACATAAAAATAATTTAAGTTAAGAAGTGTTTACACGGGAGTGAAAACAGAGGCAGTGCTAAAGCAGTGAAATAATTACTACAACAGAAAGAAGAAGAAAACTTACGAATACGAATACAGCCAGCAAGAAGCTAAAAAAGCATTGAAAATTAAATGCGAAAATAGAAGATGATTGCGAAGCTTTTTGCAGAAAAAGTCATGGCTTTTTAGTGGTAAGGGAAAATACTTCACGTTGCTGGAAGCTTGAGATGACTGTTATTGGCTTCCAGTGTTTTGTCGGCAGGTTTGTTTTGTGTTTCAGTACTTTGTATCGGTTGCAAAATGGTGGATTTATTGGCTGTGGCATCATCACGTTTCCAAACAACTTTTTCCGCATTATTGGTAGCTGAACGATCCCAACCGTAGCCTTGTTCGATGTCATGGTGATGATGGGCTTCGTGATGATCATCGATTGGGAACCATTCTGATATAATCACAGGTTTCCAGATTTTCTTCCAATCTGGCACCCATATGTCCTTCCAGCCCGGCACCCATATTTGCTTCCAGGCTTCTTTCCATTCCAGTTTTTTATCTTCTACCCAGATTTGTTTTTTGGCTGGTTTCCAAATTTGTACCCAGGCTTCTTTCCATTCGAGCTTTTTGTCGGGCACCCAGATTTGTTTTTTGGCTGGTTTCCAAATCTGCTTCCAAGCTTCTTTCCACTCCAGCTTTTTGCTTTCCACCCAGATTTGTTTTTTCGCTGGTTTCCAGATTTGTTTCCAGTCTTCCTTCCATTCTAGTTTTTTGCTGGGCACCCAAATCTGTTTTTTAGCAGGTTTCCACACTTTTTTCCAGTGGGACTTCCACACCAATCTCTTTTTCCACAAATCATGACTAGTATACTCCCAGCCCTCGTGATCCTTTCCCAAATACTTCTCGCCAGGTATGCCGACTTTAATCCACTGTGGAGTCCAATATTGCTTCCACTCAGACACCTGTATTTCTTTCCAGGCTGGTACTTGTATTTCCTTCCATACTGGCACCCAAATTTGTTTCCAGGCAGGCACTTGTATATCCTTCCAGGCTGGCACTTGTGTGGGCACCCAAACCGGTTTCCAAATTTTCTTCCAATCTGGCACTTGAATTTCCTTCCAGGCTGGCACTTGGATCTCTTTCCAAACCGGCTTCCAGATTTGTTTCCAGGCCGGTACTTGTATATCCTTCCAGGCCGGCACTTTGACTGGAACCCATATGGGCTTCCATATCTGTTTCCATTGCGGTACCCAAATTTGTTTTTTGGCAGGTTTCCATACCTTTTTCCAGCCTTCCTTCCAAGTTACTTTCTTCTTCCAATAGCCTGGATTGTGTTCATGATGGTGATGGTGGAGCTGTTCTTCGTGTACTTGCAAATCATGTACATGCTCATGTTCGTGTTCGTGAACGGGCTCTTCGTGCTGCACCTGCTCATCGTACACTTGCTCATTTTGCACATGATGGAGGCCTTGGAGAGCTTCAAAATCTACTCTTTGTTGCGCTACTTGAGCATTTGGTGCCTGAGATTCGGAGGCTTGTTGGTCAAATGCAACTTTATTTGTTGATGGCTGTAGTTGCTGTTGTTGTTGTTCTTGTGGTGCCGATGGTTGTGCTTGCGCTTGTGGTTGTTGGCCATTTGGTAAAGCTTTACTGTGCACCAAACTGCCAACGAGAAGAACACTAAATGCTGCTAACTGAAACGAAAAAAAAAATACACCATAGTAAAACATTTTTGAAAAGAATATTCAAGTTATGTAGTTTTCATTTTAAATAAAAAAAAACTGTGCAAGGTAAAAGCTTTCTTCAACAATTTTCGCTGAAAACCGGGAGATGAAAAGTTTTCAGTCAACAAATGTTTCCTTCTCAAAGATTTTTCAGCAGAAAAAATGTTTTGTAGCACAAATTTTAATGGTAAGATTTTTTTCAATAAATATATTTTAAATAGAAGGCAGGCCGTCCAAATTATAATATTCTTCTTCTTTTTAAACAAACACAAAACAGGTCCCTGCTACCAGGGACCTGTTAGTATGCCTCTCTGAGAATTCGTCCATCACATTGAAGACAATTTGAAAAATTTACTTGCTCTGGTTAAAAATTAGTTTTTCTTTTGATAAACCCTTTTTGAAAAATACTGAATTGTCGAAGTGATTAAGCAAGTGTAAGTCTTTTTATATCGAGTTAATATGACGATGATTACTGCTCGTGGAATATGGAGGAAGAAATTAAAAATGTAAATAGCAGAGGCTTAAGAAAATTTGCTTAGAAATTTTCTTGAATGATTTCTGAAGAGAATATCAGCAGAAAAACTGTAGTGATTCACTATTTATATAGCATATGGGGTATAGTACTACTGGCATACTATACGCCATACGAGACTTTCTTCGCTTGACATTTATTATGAGTCATTGAAAAATCAAGTAGTGACCTAAGAACTATTGACTAGGTGGTTCCGCTGGGTCATATATTTCTTTTCGTTTTGTAGTTAAGTTTCAAACAAACTTTTAAGAATATTCCAAGTCTACTGATGAGTTGATTAGCACCAGCGAAACGTGGTCGCCATATAGACAGCTGAAAAAGGACAGAAAACATTTTAAAAAAGGTCTATATTTTTGGACTTGAATTAATCATGTACTTTGAAAAATGTTTATTGAAGATTATTCCAAAAATTTATTTTTATGTGCTATTAAAGAAATTTATTATTTTGAATGTAAAATTTTTTGGCTTCAATTGTTTCTGTCTAGTTTTTCCAGCGTTCATCTATACGCTGTCGATATTTTGTCGATGGTACTGAACTCTTTGGTTGACTGAAAATACCTTGAAAATCTGCTCAATCTTTCACTTTGTATTCTAAAAATAATAAGAAGTCTGTGTTTCTTTGCACACTTTTCTATTTATAGCATTTTTATTATTTATAGCAAGCTTATGAAAAAACACAGTGATAAATTTGAAAGCTGATCAATAAATTAAATACAGACGGTCAGTTATGAAGACCTCAGGTAGCAGGATGGTTAAGCACTGCTATTTTAAAGCAGCATGCCGTTAGCTATTACCTGAGCTCCAAGCCGTTTGGGTGCTGATGATTGTTGTGGTCGTTATGAAACAGCGTCTGTATGTACCCCAGCCAATTAATCCTCAACTTTAGTTTTCTTATTATCTTTAAAAATATTGATCACTAAAATCTTACCACAAACACTCGGTCTTTCTCAATTCCAATTCCGAGGAAGTAAAATCGAACTAAGAGGCCAATAACGTAATTAACTAATCAAAATAAATTGCTCAAACAAATCCGCTATCGCTACCGGTCATTATTTGATGAATAATTATGAAATATTATGCAAACAGTTGTATAAAGTCAAAGAAATATTCAAGGTCTTTGCAATAAATAGATGCGAAAATAATCTCAAATGTAAAGCAAAAATTAATCACTAAAAAAAATTAAATAAACTTTAAGTGACGTCTGATCACACTCCGTTACTGTTGCTTGTTATCTTTTTGCAGAAATGAAAACAAACAAAAAAAAAAAAACAAAAAATTATGCAATAATAATCATAAGAGTTGAATCATTTTGGGAATTTCATATTTGACACTAAAATTAAATGGCGTGTTTTGGTTTTTTTCAAAGCTCCACGTTGACCTACTTTTTTGTTTGATTATAAACTACTTAAAAAACGATATTTAATGTTAATGATTTTATAAATATACATATGGTTATACTCATAAAAAACCAAAATGAGTTTTAGTTGCGCACAAAATATTTTGCAAAACTCAATTGCCATCATTTTTATATAATAATTATTAAGTTTACTCGACCCTTTTTTAATTTAATAATATTTTATTAGTCTAGCTAAAACTTCTTCTATTTATTATTTTAGTTTTAAAGCTTAAGGTTTGCTGTCT
This sequence comes from Sturmia bella, assembly GCA_963662145.1. Lineage (NCBI taxonomy): Eukaryota > Metazoa > Arthropoda > Insecta > Diptera > Tachinidae > Sturmia > Sturmia bella. Next base: position 25,406,892 of record OY759172.1, read on the forward strand.
TTTTGAGTTGTCTATATGCCGCCGAAAGTTCGTTGATGCTAATCAACTCATCAGTAGACTCAAAAAATCTGAAAAGATTGTTTGAAACCCAACTGCTTATTCTAAATTTAACATGAACAAAATGAGAATCAGAAATGTTCAAAGAAAACTTTAATACATGAAATTCATCTGAATTAGGGAATGAGTAATTGAGTTTCAAGAATTCTTCTAAGATTTTTCGAGTCTACAGGTGAGTTAATTAGCAGCAACGAAATGTCGGCGGCATATAGATGGCTGAAAAAGACAGAAAACATTAACATTCAATTTTCAATATTTCGTTTGCCTTCAGGTCAATAATAATAACAATATTGTTAAAAGAAGCTACTCGAAGGAGACCGAAATATTGGCAGATAAATAAATAAATAGAGCTACCTTTAGTTTGCATAATAAAATATTATTTATTTTTTTATTTAGTTTTTTCAAAAATGCTCTTCCTGAATTTATTTATATTGCAGGGAAGAGAAAAGATTTTATAAGCAAATCTGTGGGGAGTAATCAAATACTACAAATGTAGTTAACAAGTTGTTAATTCTTTGCAAGCCAAACACATGTATGAAAAAACCTCACGTTATTCAGCTTTGAATTTAATTTTTTTTTTATTAAAATATGAGATCAGCTACGGTGTTTTAATAGGCAAGCTACAAATGATTTTCACTGGTGAACTCAAACAATCACTGGTGAACTCAAACATTCACTGGGCAGTAATAAAAAACAGAAATAATTAAAATTCAAATTTCTAGTGTATTGTTATTTTGAGACATGCTGATTTTTTCCCATATAAAAAAATAATTGTGACAAGGAATGACCCAATTTTGTTCTTTTAAGTATTAAAACCGTCAACAATTGACTACAAATACAACCACAGATCCAATCAACTTTATCACAAATTAAATTGAATTAAACAAATCAAAAGACTAAAGACACAAACTTTGTTGTCATGATGAGAATTCAAACACTGAATATTGATCACTCTGCGGTTGAACGTGTTTGGCTTTGGTAATTAAGTTGAGGTGGGTCATGTAGGTCTCGGTTCACAGATATCAACTTTTATTGCTGCAATTCTTTTCAATGCTCTCTTAAAGTTGCCTTAATGTTTATGCAGATCAATTTGTTTCAGCAAATTATGCCTTATTTTGATTGCCATGGTTGAAACAGCTGATTATCCTCTTTTTTAACACAAATTAAATAAAATACATAACTTTTTTTTTTTTTTTTTTTTTACTGAAAAAGTAATTTAATATAAATATATTAAAATTTATTAATTCAGGTCCAAAAATGAACATTTTCAAAAATACATTTTTCTTAAAGCAAATAAATAATTAAATTCATATTTGTATTAAAATCTTTTTTTTATAAATTGAGCTGTCAGAACCCTGACGTTTTCTTTCCTGATAAAATATTTGTTATTCGAATATTATTGACATAAAAAAGTGAAATTGACATTTTACTAATATGGCTAAATTCAAATATTGCTTTGTATATTCAAAGTCATCGTCCGGCTCATTTTCCTTGATTTTGCTTTTACTTAAAAAAAAACTTCTTTTCTGGTAAGCGTGTATGCAGAGTTACTTTGACGCGGAGTAGAACTTTTGCACTAACAAAATGTATGTACTCTTTAAGTTGTTGTAATTGTTGTACTTATGCTGCCCCTCTCTAAAGTAATGGCAACTTGGGTATGAGTCTAGCTTAAATCAAAATTTTGGTTATCTGCGTAAAATTAAAAACCTGCTATTTTGTTTTTGGTAAAAAAAATTAAAAGTGTAACACTTTTTGTTTTTGCATGTTACAGAGGAGATCAACATTATTATTTATTTATTTGTTCGTTTATTTAGTTTATTTCAATTGGGTGGCTTGAAACAGAAAAAGAAAATACATAATAATAAATGAAGTTGCTTTATGTCATTCGTACAAAGTCTTAATAAAAAAAAAATTGTTATGCAAGTGGTAAATAAATAAATTTGCCTCACATAATCAATTGTATGCTTGTGTCAATTGATATAAATGAAATTGTCGTAACAATCGATAGATCGTGTTATTCGAAAGGAAGTGTTAATTTATCTTTAACGATTTCTTGAGATAAAAGAAATCACCAGATTGAAAATATGTATGTGCATTTTAACAGATTACTAATAAGTTGCAAACTGCCAATCGAGAGTTGAGACAAATTTCTGTTTTTGTTTAAAATATTTAAAACATGAACTGTGTTGCAGTTTTTTCGTTTTCTCTATAACATATATATATGTATATGTAGAAATTGAAAGTTGCTGTTTGCCAATTCCTTTGGGATTTCATAGTTGTAGTTTTTCAGCTGCTGTTTTGGTTTAGCTTTTTCACATGCACAAAAACACTTGTTTCCCACATGGGCTTCCGCTTTTTGGCCTCAATGATTGTATTGTGTTTTTGGTTTTTGCACAGAAAAAAGTGGCAGTGTTGCAAGCACTTGTCTTTACATGATTGTGTTTTGTGGTGGGAAGGTGACAGCGGCTAGCAAGTGTTTGCTGGCTGTTACTGGTGTTGCTTAAATAATCTGTTGGCCAAATGTGTTAATGATTTTGCAAATATGATGAATGATAATAATTACATAGTTGGATGGATGTAAAAATAAGGCAATGACTATTGTTGAGAGGGCTATCGGCCGAGCCAGCAATTTCCACGGGATTTTGAATAAATTACAAAACGTAACAAAAGGCTTGATTCATTACGCAATATAATTTTATTAAAATTCCTTTGTAAAAAATATACATACATATATATTTATATTAAATTCAAATATTCATAATAAAGATGATTAATTCTACATATTTTTTGGTATGGAAATTCCTGGAAAATCCTATGACACTAAGGACAATCACGTCTGATCCGCTTCGCAATTAGAATGAAAAATGGCTTATTAGAAGATGGCAATTAAATTCTTTTAAAAATGGCGAGGACGGTAAGACATTCTTGACAATACAACTTTCATTAAATTGGCAAATATGCCATAATTTTTAAGCAACTACTTTTTCCAATTAAATTAGTGATGCCATATTAAGAGGCAATCATGAGGATTTTGGGAGTCGCGTTAACAACTATGTTTTGTTCAAGTTGTTTGCTTTTAGTATTTAAGTTCACTCGCAGTTTATTTCTCTAGTTTAGAGGGTTATTTTAACAAATAAATTTTTGTAGAAAATATATAATTCATAACAACTGCAGTTTCTACTAGTATATATTTGACTCGAAAACTAATAATTTGATAGGTTTTGGCAATTGATTAAATCATAAAAATGATTATTATTATTATTTCTTCTTTTGTTTTGCCATCAATTATAGTTTATTACTTGTAGCTTTTCCTTTTGTTTTCAAAAAAAGAGGCAAAACAAAAGTAAAAGATATAAGTAATAAAATGATTATTGTTTCAAGGAAACCCGTCAAAATTAATGTGCAAAACTCATTTGTCTGAGGACCTCTATTACGATTTTCAATAATAATAAAGAACAATTAATTTCCCATTTGCGACACTCCATAGATATTTGAAGTGCTTTTTTGCCCCAGCCGTAGTGGACCTAAGTTGACCTAAAGTCAAGCTGCAGCTTTATGTAAATATAAAATGTTTGTCCCCTTGTCTTAATTTTGTTGAATTTGTTACATTTTTGGTACTCTCTTCAAGTGTTGCCTGAGTGCTGTTTTCTCAATACAAAATTCTGTTTATTATGGGCTCAGGCTTAGAAAAACAATCGAAATACTTATTATGCGTAGTGTAACAAAATGTCGCAATGCAATGTATTATAATTTATTAAGATGTAATGTGATTTAATGCAATGTAATTTAATCTAATATAGGTCAATGCAATGTAATGAAGTCCAAGGTAAAATCATTTAATGCAATGTGTATTCAAGTACTGTAGTGTGTTGTGATGCAATAAAATATCATATAAGTAATGTTTTACTATTTGGGTCCTGATGATAGCGGTGGTGGACGTGAAATAGTCATCAACGAGTAAGTCTTCAAGTAATTTCATTTTCTTTTCTTCTTTAAAAATGTTAATCAATACAATTTTATCACAAAAAACAAACATCTTTCTCAACTCTGAGGTAGTAAAAATCGAACTAAAGCGCCATAAAATTATTAATAATTATAAATCATATAGTTCACTATAAAAATAAATTAATCATATAATTTCTTGTAATTTTTTCTATTCAGCCTTTTTATTAATAAATTACTCTAACTTTAGCCGTTTGGGCTGGGCGATGATGACCCAGTCAGTCAGTCAGTCAGTCATTCACGTTACAATTTTATATATATAGATTAAATAGATAAGATTTTTCCAAGCTCTAGGCCAAGTTTTTATAGTTTATTTATTTGTTTAATATTTCGTTATTTTGACCCCTTATTTTCCTTATATTTTATATATTTATTTGAGCTTAAGGTCTCAAATTACAAAAGACCTTAAGCTCAAATAAATATATAAAATATAAGTTTATTTATTTGTTTTTTTCCATATTTCGATATCCATCATTCTCAAGAAAGACCAAAAATACATACAAAAAATACATGTTGGAAACATTCTTGTACAAATTCATAGCACTAATAAATTAATTAAGCTTTACTGAAAAACAATCATGCAACTTACATTTATTTTAAAATAGCACAAACAATAAAGAATAGATATCGAAATATTTAAAAAAAAAAAAAAAAACAAATAAATAAAATATAAACACTTGGCCTAGAGCTTGGAAAAATCATATCTATTTAATTAATCATATAATGAAATTTAGCGTAGGATTAAGGAAAGCTATGTATGTATTGATAATGCAACAGAGTAAATTTAGTGTATTGCAATACAATTTGTTTTAATGCAATAAAATTCTAGATATTTTTAGGCGCTGTATTGCCCTCTAGTGCAATTCAGTAAATTTTAAAGATAATGCAATCGTTAAACTAAACATTCTCCTTGGGTGTTTGCAGCACAGACTACACAGATATCCCAAATGTGATGTGGCCATATCGTTTGCTTGGCGGCCAGTCAGAAGTGAGCAGTACAGGAAATCGTAGCAATATGAGTGTGTGAGACTATTTAGTGTACACAAAAACAAACATAAACAATTACGGTATTCAAAGGGTCGTCCTAAAGTCAGAAGTCTTAAAATAATAGCACGAAAATATATGACTGCTGTGAGCAACCTGTCATAAAGTAGTGTGCTATATCAAATATGAATCAGCTGTTAAAGAAAAGGAAAGCAATTTAAATATTTTTGTCAAAATGCCAAAAATAAGTGGAAAAACTAAAATAATAGCCAGTTTGTGCGATAATTATCTATTAGATGTTTTGATAGCTGATTCAAGTAAATTCAAATATACATTTTAACGCATTTATTTCTTAGGTGACGCTGTGATACTGTTAACTTATGGCGAATCACTAAACACAGTCGATGAAGTCCTATTAATTTATGACTATTTTTGTTTGCAGCACAACAACAATTTTTTTAAACTATCATAAAATGTTAGTACTTTCTGACATTATGACACAATATGAGACCGTTTGAATACCGTAAATGAAAAAATGTTGTTGTAAAGTGTTTGGAAAAATATTGGTTTTGTTGTAATTTTTCCGAAAAAAGTAGAAAACATGAATGAAAAGCTTTGAAAATGTAAGTTTTAAATATATTCCATATACTGCTAGTGATGTACTCAATGTAAATAAAATATTCAATACAAATAATTATCATTTATTTGCTTGCAAAGCTGTTTTGTTTGCATCAGATTTGCACTGAAATTTTTCTAACCAAAAATCAAATGTAAAGAAATGCGGAGCCAACCAACAGAGACAGCTATATAAAAATTTTCATGTTTGCTGTCCTTCACTGGATGCTCCAGCACCGCAAGGCTGGAGCATCCATTCATGAAATTTGACAGAAAATAGGTAATTTTCGTAGTCCGGCAGAGCTGGTGATCCTTCTGGTTGTTTTGTGGTTTGCAGCAACGATTCAGTAATTCATAAATTTACACTTAGATTCAAGTGGCATCCTTGCGGAAAAGAATGCCAAACCAAACTTACCACCAATAATTTTGAATTAAGTAGTCGACTCACAGTCAAGTAACATTGATTGCCTTATGACTAGACTAAGTTTTAAAACATTGGCTTGTACCCAATCTAGAATATTTTAACATTTTGTGGTTAAAATAAACCGCAATGAATTCCTAGTTTTTAAGTCAGCACCAGTTACTGTGGTCATATATCACTAATGAATCAGAAGGCCAAATATTTTGCAGTTAAGTATTTTTAACGCTTAATTTATCGGTAAAATAAGTAAGTGAATTGCACTGCTGGTCTATAAACTATATGTTAGAAAATATATACTTTAGCATACTTGTAATATACGGTATCAGTCAATATTTCAATGGAGGTATTGGCAGATGCTACTAACCAGTTCTGAGCGTATAATAGCTCTCTAGTTTAACTGTGAAGTCTAGCTGGATATTTCTCACGCAAAGCTTTTTGTAGGGATTGAACCTGCAACCTCGTAACTGTCCACCGAGCACTGATATAATAATCAAAAGACCCGAAGGCTGAGTATAAGAGTATTTCGTACATTTAAACGAATTGAGAAGAAAACTTATGCATTTCATGTATAAATTTCATATCTATATTGTTAGCAACTAATTAGAAACAATATTTATATTATTGAAATGCTTCCATTTTACTTGACATCTAACAAAATAATTTATATTACAAACAGTGTATATTCAATAAACTAACCGTACATGAATCAATACAATGGTACATAGAGACATTATAAGGTGTCAAAAAATTGTTTAACACAAAAAGCAAAGCACAAGAAAATCACAGCGTTTGACTTTTAGATGGAAAGTTTTACAAGAAAAAAAAAGAAAAGAAAATCAACTGCTTATTTCCAGAGACTTTATTTTGGAGATTTTGAACGCTAGAACGGTATATATTGTCCAATATAATACGAACTCTTTTAAGATGCTCCTAAATTGTCTTGAAATTAGAACAGAGTAGAAAATTTTAATTATAACTCTCTTTGTTTTATGTAATTAGGGAAATCCCACAGTTGATGTCTTTCAAAATGACCCTTATTATTTTAGGTCCAAAAATAGACTTTGTTAATCGTTACACGGGTCGTCAGTAGACTAGAAAAAAATTTAAAGAATATTTAAAACTTTATTTAATCATTCTCATGATTACATCACAATCACAAATGTTCAAACAAACCTTTAATATAGAAAACAACTTTATCGCTTTGCAACACTTGTACTTTTCATCCCAACCTTCATACCACGCGTTACAATTTTATGAAGATTGTGAAGAAAAAAAAATTCCTAGATGTTTAAGTACAACATGTAGTTCTTATCATCGGCTGGGTATACATCTGTTGCCAGGTTTGCTAAATGTAAAGTAAATTTTCATTTGCATGCATGCATGCATTGAAAATAGCAATAAAAATGAAAATATTGTTGTTGTATTTAATGCAAGTATGCGAAAAAAAACTTCGCTTGCTCGGTGTTCATAGAATGAATTCGCGCACTTGCAATAATATAAAAGAAAAAAATTAATATTTCGTTATTTTGACCCCTTTTTTTATATTTTATATATTTGTTTGAGCTTAAGGTCTTCTGTAATTTGAGTATTTATTTTTTCATTATTATTGTCCTGAAGAAGCTATCCGAAGGAGAGCGAAATATTGACAAAAATAAATACTCAAATTACAGAAGACCTTAAGCTCAAATAAATATATAAAATATAAGAAAAAATTTAAGTTTTCGGACATATTTATATGCCATATTTATTCGAATTTTGTAATTAAAATTCGCTTATGGCAAACTAATATTAAAATTGAAAACAGACGTAGTAAATAAGGGAATCATCCTGAATATAAACTTTTTATAAGCAGCTTGATAAAGATCATCATTAAGTTAAATCTAGCAAAGACAATCGAACAGAATGCATTTTTCGATATAGAGTACAAATACTTGTTTTTGCAAATAAACTTATTATCTTTATGAAAAACCAAATCTCTTCACTTAAACCAGCTGCGCTGGCAGTGTAACTGCAGAAAACTTCCTGAATCACTTTTGACCAACTTCCTTTACTTCCTCAATAAAAGCAGACAATGCCGGAGAAAACACTGCTGACATACACACACAATTCATTCAATCATTTCATTGTTGCAGCAGACAGACAGCCAAACAGACAGACAGACAGACATACAGACAGACAGACAGACAGACAGACAGACAGACAGACAGACAGACAGACAGACAGACAGACAGACAGACAGACAGACAGACGTTCACACTTTCAACTTCGTGACGATTTCCTACAAATTGTTGTATTTCCACACTTGTCTGGTAAAAATATTTCATAATCATTTACCAGAAAAATCTTTTCAGTTTTCTTTGTTATTTTAGATGTTTCATCTCGTTTTAAATAAAAGTTTCTTTCTTAAGTCTTTTGATTTGCAACTGAAAAGTGCCAACACATTGGAAGAAGAAGGAAGTTATTTTCATTCCAGCAATATCTCTGAATTAATAAATTCATACTAATAGTATTTGTTTTGGGTGTTGAAAGTATGTAGCACTATTTAATGATTTCGTTTAAAACATTACTGATTTATTTGCCTTAAATAAATGTAATATGTTTTTCTTTAAACGTAATGTTAAAACACATTCAAAGTATTTGGTTTTATTTAACCAAGCATGAAATTAAAAGCAAACACTTTTAAAGCAAAAATAAATTGTATCCGTTTATTGGTTTCCTCCTTTGTGGTTTTTTTTTTATTCATTCAATTTTATAACAACACCCACAAGTTGCAACACATTTTTGAAGCTTTTATGTAAATCTTTTATGTTTTTGTTGAGTTAAAATTAATTTATTTCTGTAATCATACCACTAGACTCCGCTGGATCCGCATGGCTCCCGGGTCATTTAAACTATTTGTGTTTTACTTAATTTTTAATTGCAATTATGTAATATCTCTTAACGCCCGCGTTAATCGAAAAGGATTTTAAAGTTCGTTTTATTTTAATATTTTGCGTCTAATCAATTTTTATTTATGCTTTTTTACAACTGGTGTAAATAAAAACCTCAAACTATTTCATACCCCTGTGAGGAACAAACTGTTAAATAAATTTTAAATACTCCAGTTAAATACTCAAGTTGTTGTCTGACTTAAAATAAAAACACAACCCCCTCCCTAAAAGCATGAAGAAAAAACTCACAGTAGTTACACATGCCATACGCACACATGCACACCTTAAGGCGACCAAATAAAGAAAGAAATACATATTTTAGAAAAGAAAAAAAAAACTGTTTGTAATAATAACCACTAAACCAGTAAGACATCAAATACCAAAAAGAAAAAACGCCACATCAAGTTAAAAGACAAAAAAATCCGCGACTCGTAGTTGTTGAATTTAAGAGATTTTCTACTTTTACTCACCATGAGCCACAAAATGCACCACTAAAAGCTTTTCAATTTCTATTCTCTTTTTGTTTTGATTTGTATTTGTGTGATAAATAAAAACCTTGAACTGATAATTGAAAATAACAAAAACAAATGGTAGCAAACAAAGTTGCCAGGGCTAAAATTTCTTATTATATTATCATACACTTTCCACTGGCCTCTAACAATGCTTCTCCTTAGGCAACAGAGTTAAGGGTAAATATGAGTTTGTGACTCAGGTTTTAATTCTCACAATTTTCTCCGTTACATAAATAGCAAAAGACGGTGTTTTGAAAATTTGAAATCGGCCCATGTATACCGGGATTGTTGAAAAACTTCACTTTTATACAGCGCAGGTAAATTTCTAAAAAGGTTTCCAGGTAAATAATTTTTATATCGAAAAGAAAAGCTAGTGTTAAAAGAAGGTCAATAAAAAATTTCCCACAGGTTCTTAAGAAATTTGTGAGCTAAAAATAAGTAAGCTAAAAGAATTTTTTGTATTAAAAGTTGAATCAGCTGAAAAAATAATGTTATTAAGAATAAAACAACTTATTCGGGTTTCACTTTATATACATATGTACCATATGTCCATATTTTATCTTGAACAGGTTTTTCAAGGAGCTCCACTTAGAACTGCTTTATTTGATGTCAAAAAGTAGTTCTAGTGATAAAAGTCGCGCTCAAAGGTGGGCAAGATTGATTGGTTGGCTTTGTTTGCCCATGTCTTGCAACATAGGTTTCTCAATTTCCTCCAGCATATGCCCCGTAATTGGTGAATGTCTGCTAAAATTATAATAATTATGTAAATTATTGAATGGGTTCTTGAAATAAACTATTCAATTAAGTTCAAACTGCGCTGAACGGTTTTGAAAACTTAAAACGCACAACGCTGAAAAGCAAAACAAATTCATAATTGGTTGTCATATTCCAATTTGCTTCAATATTTTCCAGCGGGTGTGTGCTCCGGAGTTAGTCAACTTTATACCAGGTTGCTGCACTACAATTCGCCACACAACATACAAATTATTCCAAGCATTTTGTTAGTGTACAAGGCGAATTTATACAAGGTGAACTTGGTAGCACAGGTTATTATTTTTTGCTTCTAGTAGGAAATAGAAAAAAAAAATTTGACATCTGCAAGTCAAATGGTTTTTTTTTAAAACATAATTGTAAATGAGCTCCATAATTTCGCGTGTGGTTTTATTCGCAAACAATATTTTTTATGTTGCATACATCAGTGCAATAGTAAACTGCTAAAGTGCGTTTTGTTTTACAAACTAATTTAGATTGGCATGTTACGAATTATCGCATTATTATGTTTTATGAGCAGTGTCTTCTCTTATCCGAAAATATTACTTTTGAGTTATTTATTTATAGCCTTTTGGTTTCGCGACAGATGTACATAAATATTTGGAATTCCTTTATTAAATATCTTATTTTCAAACAATGGCAGCACTGCTAAACAGCTACTTTTTTTACTTTCGATTTCGTTACCGGCATTAAGTTGTTTGAATTGTTAAACACACTCTCTCTCTCTCTCTCTCTCTCTTTTAAATGCCCACTAAAGAAAATTTACTCTTTTGAAATATATACTTTCAGTTTAAAAGCTTTTTCACAGTTCATAGATGAAAATACTTTGAACATAAGATAACTTCATGCTTCATAAGATATTTGATTGCTGCTGTTTAGAATAAAGGGAAATGGAATAAGACTGCGTAGAATAAATGATAAATATTAGGTCTGTATATAGGTATATGTATATTAAAGGGTCCGCCAAATAACTTTTTTTTTTTAAAAAGGGTGCAGAACATCGAGTGTAGCTTCGGCTGTGTGATACGTAGCGCCGTCCTGTTGAAACCAAATGTTGCCAATATCCTTCCCTTCAATTTTTGCAAACAAACAATCATTTAACATTGCCCGATAACGATCGCCATTGAGAACGGCCACTCCTTGCTTATATTCGAAGAAAAATGTCCCAATTATGTCTCTGGGCCAAAATCTGCAGCAAACAGTGACTCGTTTTGGGTGCGTCGGCTTTTCAATGTATGCGACAATTTTGCTTGTTTACATACCCTCCAAGATCAAAATGAGCTTCATCTGAAAAGATGATTTTTTTTTTTTTTTTGCAAAATCGGCATCTTCCGTAGATCGATCGCAGACCTACTTAGCGAAACGTATACACTAATTATGTGTCAAATCAGACATGAGCTAGTGTTACCGTTCACGAATTAAACAATAGTTGAAAAAAAAATTTAGATGGCGGACCCTTTATATGTTGATGCAGCAAATATGAGTAGCTTCTCTTGTCACATTTTCAAAAAATATTGTCAAATAAATAGTATTATTTCTTAGTTCAGTTGTGCCGACAACATTATATCAATCATAGTGATAACAGTCACTGATGTGACTCTATATTCTACGTTACACAGATTACAGTTGCTTAAATTACTTAAAGTACCACAGGTCTTATTTAAGAAAAGGGGCCAATTTCTGGCACTCGTGATTGAACGATTTCGTTATAGAATGCTGTGTGTTTGTTGCTCATTTTGTTTTTGCTCTACATTGTTTTTATTATTGAGTATATTTGATCACGAATGCCAGAATCCGGCCCCAGAATTTTATTAGCGGTTTTCACACCGAGCTTGTTCGTTTGTTAATCGTTAATAGTTACTTTTTTACATGTATTTTATTTTTGTATATTTAACGCGCTACTGGATTAACATTTAACAAATTAACGACACGGCATACCTGATAAAATAGTTGTTAGTTGGTAACTCACAATCAGCTGTTTCAGTTTCTAAATAATAAAAGTCATTTGTGATACATTTCTAAAAAAAATATTTACATATGTATGTGTTGTCAATTTTCGTGTATATTGAGAGTAAGTATGTATGTATGTTAATTAAATGATTTTTTATTTTAATAAATCATAAACTGTTCTTATAGTGGATAACCAAAAGAAAAAGCTCATTCGAACAAAAATGCAAAAAAGTGGAGTGAAGTGGAGCATAAATTGCTGTTGGATTTTGTGTTGGAAAATGTGTACATTGAAGTAATGCAGCACTATTTTGTATATGTTTATAATATTATGCCAATGACATACATATACATATGTATGTTTTTTCAGAAACCGACTAGTACAGTCTACTATCAAAAACGTTTGGACCAGACCAAAATGGACGCAAGATGCGAAATGCTGCGATGCAAAGTTCGATACTGGAATGCTACATGTAATAAAGCTGAAGAGAAGCAAAAGTCTACGTGTAAGTCTTCGTGCAACTCATCCGGTTTCATCTTCATTATCGTGGAAAATTTCTGCATTAATATATTATTTGTAATTAAATTATTAAACTTCTATAAATCTTGTCTACTTATTTGTGTCAAAGCATGAGTAATTAAACGGTTTACACTTTCTCCTGGCATCTTTAATTTCTTCAGAATAATAAGATGTATAGGACAAAAAATAAATCAGCTGGCTTACTACGAAAGTTACCAGACTAACAAAGTTTGAAAAAGGGGGTCGTTCACAGTTGCTAACTTTAACAAATTAACAAGTTCGGTGTGAATACCGCTATTGTGTTATAATCTTTAACTGTTTATTTTATTTTTATTTTGAATTTCACCGCTACCGCTGGTCCTTTTCCAAGAAGTGTGTTCTGCACTTTAAAGCTCAAGGTCAAACATCTTCGATAACTCTGTAAATAATGTTTACTGAAAGAAACATAGCATGTACATCTGCCTCACAAACTGATTACGAGCTGGTGATGGCATCGTGCCTCATTTATTTTTGTACTTGACGATTTCATAATGAAAAAATATAATGATTGCTTAAATATTTCACAAATCAAGTTGTTGCATTTATAATGTAATTAAATTAATACATTTGCTTCAAGCTCTGGCCAAAAGAGATCATCATTTGGTAGTTGGTAAAAAAAACACTCAATCACAATTTCACAATCATACAAAGATGCAAATTTCAGTGCTTTGTTTCTATATTTTAATAAAATGTGGATTTCAAATTGTTGTTGCCCTACTGAGTGTCTGCCTACATGATTTGCAAGCAGCACCAGCCCCACGAATAGCAAAACTTAATCATTTTATTTATGAATTGTGTAAATTTAACGTAAATGGGAATTCTTTGGTAATTTTCACAAGGTTGCCAGGTGTTTATGGCCACACATACATACATACATATGTATGTATGCAAGTGTGTCAACAAATTAAAACTATCGCGCGAACTAAATCAGTCTTAATAATATTTTTTCGATGTTGATAAGCAATCGGTGACCCTCAATGAACAATTTGGTATTTCTGTCAAGTCAAAAGAAAACGTTATTCTTCACATGTTTTTCTATTACCATTAATTAAATAAATTTATGGTTAACTGTTTAATTAATATTCAAACAATCATAGTTACCAGTTCAAATACATAAGTGTCACGTTTGAGCCTTACTTTGACAGATTCATTGCATTTGTGCTTAGTAAGCCTGAGTTCAATGACACATATTGATACGATTTAATTTTTAATTGCAAAAAATCTAACTTCATTATAATTCGTATACATTAGGGTAGGTCAATTTAACAATCGATATTGTGCTATCAATTTTTCAATATCCTCTTGCATGAGGAAAATATAAAAAAAAATCATTTTCGGCGCTTCTGATTTAAATTTTTTTGTCTTCACATTTTTTGGTCACCTCAAAAATCAGGCGTGAGTGCATGATTTAAAATTGTGGTAACGCGTGATAACATACTATTTCATTAGATTTCTTCATTGTAGTTGATTTCAACTGAATTGCTGCTACATGCAACAAATGGACTTGTTTGTGAACTTTTGATCGGAGCAGACGTGTCTTTTGTGATGTGAAGTCGTAATAGGTGAACGCGTGATTTTTAAATGGCTTATTTAAACAATATTCCATGTTTCCACGTTTATTTGGCAAATTATGTATAGATATTTGCCAAATGAGATCTTAACAAACATGATACACATATTTTTAAATATAAATTCGCCAAAGTAAACATTCGTAATAGGTATTGTCGTGGTTATTTTTTTCAAAGTTTCTTTTTTTTTTTTTTGTTTTTTTGTATAGTCGAACGATTTGCAATACTGAAGAGGTTTCGTTGAAAGTTGTTAACTGGATAGTGTCGAGGGTATGTACACTGGACACTAAACAGACAAATTGGCAACATTTAATCCTGACTGATTTAGATTTGCAAAAATAAATGATCTGTTTTTATGTTATAATTTTTGTGCTTAATCAAACGTTCACAAACACTCCCCATTTTCGTTTTTCCACACACCAATCCTATTTTCCTATTTTCCCAGTTCCAGTACAATGTAATGCATATATAGGGATCATCCCCTGAGTACTGGTCCTAGTCTAAAAAAAAAAAAAATTGATACCGCACTAAGCGTTATTATCACAATTTGCATGAAAGCTGTTCCCGTAGTCGAAGCTTCTGAGAGAGAAATATTCTTAAGTTTCCAAAAAATGTTCAATAAACTCTTCACTCAAATTTGATTGTGTGCGTGTCGTTTATTTTAATAATTTGCTGCACACACTCAATAAAAGACGCAAGCATCATAATTTCTGTGACTTTCTGAGGTTCGTTTCTATTATGCCTTGTATTGTATATTCTATTCTATTTACCTTGTATTCTTTCGTCTCGCATAAAGATTGTTTTCAATAAATCGTAAAAATAATTATTTTTTCATCCTCGAACTTTTCTATCACTTCGACAATTGTATACCCACCACATTAGTTTTTTTTTCGTCATGAAGGCTTCAAATTAAAAAAAATTAACAATTTATTTCTCACTTTCGATTGATTTCGTAACTTGGAGAGCATTTTTCCAAGCTTATGTACACTTTTGAAAATTAAGTTCCCCAGTAGTAAACTGAAGGAAGGCATCTGATGGATGGGAAGAATCCCGTAGAGTTTTTTTTCGTTAATTAACTCTTCTCTTGCTTGTAGCTTTTTTAAAGCTAATATAGCAAGTAAATACGCTGAAGGCATTTTAATTTTAAATATTTTCCATAAAAATTGTTTAATTAAAAATAAAATATGTACTTTAAAATTTTCATTTGTGTTTGTCAATCAAAAAAAAAAAAAAAAAAAATCAAAATTTATTTTTTGATAATTATTTAATTGACGAATTTTTTGAATAACTTTTTCTTTTTCATGTTTTCTTTTTAGGGTTCCGTACTCATCAGAGTGAAACGGAACCCTATTACGGAGACAAGTACGTCCGTCCGTCCGTCCGTCACAGCGTCCATTCTCCGAAACGGTAAGAGCAAGAGAGCTGAAATTTTCACAGGATGTTGCTGTACCTTGAGGCTACAACAACAAAAACTAAAAACAACAACAATTCGAAAACTAGCAGGTGTCCCCATACAACGAAAAGTTGCAATTAGCTATAACTTTCGAACCGTAAAAGATAGAAAGCTTAAATTTGCATAGTGTATGTATTTATAGATGCTTTACAACAACAAATGCTAAAGACAACAACAAGTGGAAAACTACCAGGTGTCCCAATACAACCTAAAGTAACAATTAGCCGTAGCTGCTAAACTGTAAAAGACAAAGAGCTGAAATTCGCAGAACACATGTGTTTACATATGCCCTACAACAACAAATGCTAAAAACAACAACATGTCCAAAACTACCAGGTGTCCCTATACAACGTAGAGTAAAAATTAGCCGTAACTCCCAAACTGTAAGAGACAGAGAGACGAGATGTGAACAATATATGTACTCGCATGTGGCCTACAATAACAAATGCTAAAAACAACAACAAGTCGAAAATTACCAGGTGTCCCTATACAATGTAAAGTAACAACTAGCCGTTACTCTCACAGAGGGATGAAATTTGCACGATATGTGTATTCACATATGCTCCACAGCAACACTTGCTAAAAACAACAACAACTGTAAAACTAGCAGGTGTCCCTTTACAACGTAGAGTAATAGCTATAACTCTCGAGCCGTAAGAGATAGAGAGTCGAAATTCGCACAGTGTATGTATTCCCAGATGCCTTACAACAACAACAAGTGGAAAATTACTAGATGTCCCCATACAACATAAAGTAGATTTAAAAACAGAGAGATGAAATTTATAAAACATACATATGTATTCACATACGCCATTCCATACATACATTACACATACATACGTACGGAACCCTAAGAGTGCGAGCCAGCCTCGTACTTGACTTAATTTATTTATATTTTGTCATATTATAAAACGTATGTTTTTTATATGTTCGAACACAATTTCGAAAAACGCAAAACGCCAGCAAATCACTTCGTTTTCAGAGCACGGTTAAATGCGTTTTGCGATTTATAGAAAAGAACATGATACCCTTGGTAAATGTGTAGTATTTTTTTATTAGAACAGAACATAAACGTAATATTTTGTCAGAAAAGAAAACGCCATAAAATAAAATTTTACTCTCCGTGTTGATCAGTTTCCTTTTTCTAAAAGTGTTGACATTTTTCAAGCATTATTAATATGGAATAATTACTCTAAAACAATTGTACTGGAGAATTACAAATTTCTTGTATGGCATCTGCAAATTAGTGCTTGTGAAATAATTCCTCAAATGGTTGAGAGCATTTGTGGCTTAAGATGAAACAACTTGATAATGTTTGAATAGTTTTCTGAAAGGTAATTTAAGTTTTTTTTTCTGCTTTACTCCAGGTATATACATAGATACATATGTACATGTACATACCCACTTACATGTATCTGACCATAAACAAATGAGCTACGCCTTATAAAAACTTTATAAAAAATATAGGAAGGATTTAACAACACTCGCAATATTTTTCGTTATTATTTAATCAAGTGGTTGTAGTTCAGCCACAAATTGCCTTAATGCAACAGTTTTAAAACGGAAATTAACTACTTTTGCTAATAAATCATAATAAGATAATTGTTTTCGTAAAAAAAAGTTCCAGAAATGGTGTGGTCTTACACATCTATGTGTAGAGTGTATATTAATCTTAAAATAACAATAATAATAATAATAAAATGCTTGCACAAACAAAACTGGCAAGTTTATATAAATGTACAAGAAAATTAAATATGTAGATTAAATATTTATGGCACGAGCACCGACCAGGAGTGAGAGCAGAGTTTAACTTTAACGATTTTAACTGGTTCGTATGTTATAGTTTTCATTAATATGTATTTAGGCAACATACGCACAGCCACAACAGAAGCACAGTGAAACTGAATGCTTGCAAGCCATTAACAAAAAAATAGGTTTATTATGGATTCTTAAAGAGCTTCGCTAGTAATTCGAACTTCCATCACAAACTAGTATAGAATGATATTAGCGGTATTCACACCGAACTTGTTAATTTGTTACTCGGTAGTTTGTTAATTAAAGTTAAAGTTAGCAACAGTGCACGACCCCTTTTTCAAACTTTGTTAATCTGGTAACTTTCGTAGTAAGCCAGCTGATTTATTGTTCCGACACAATTTATGCTTACAAACATACCTACTTTCAATATACGCGAAAATTGCCAAAACTCAAAGATATTTGTTTAGAAATGTATCACAAATGACTTTTAGTATTTAGAAACTGCAACAGCTGATTGTGAGTTACCAACTAACAACTATTTTATCAGGTATGCCGTGTCGTTAATTTGTTAAATGTTAATCCGGTAGTGCGTTAAATATACAAAAACAAAATACGTATAAAAACGTAACTATTAACGATTAACAAACTAACAGTGAAAACCGCTATTAACAATTTCATCGTTACTTCTGCCAGCTGCTTCAGCCAAGTTCGTATTGGTGCTACACTCAGAAAACTCTGCCAGTAAAATTAACTGAAAACACTCTTTAAAATAAATGAAACTTCATTTAAAAACCGTCCTACTTATCTATCTATCTTAATTTTTTTTTATTTTTATTTATTAATATAGAAAATATTTTTTTATATACTATTTATTAATTATGAATTTATATATTATTTATTAATATAGAAAATAAATAATATAGAAAATAAAATACATATTTAAGGCCATATTCATAATAATTATTGTAAGTTTATTAAGCTCTTATTTGACGTATTTCTACGGAATATTTGTCAAATATCGGTGTTAATTTCCAAAATTTTTTTTAGAATATAATTTGGAATATGTTTTTTAATTAGATTGAAATCCAGTATTTGAACAGAATTTAGGAGGTTGGTTGTAACTGATGGGTTGTTGTAACATGATATGTAAATATGAAGGATTGTAAGTTTTTCGGAGCATTTAGTGCATGTTGGAGCATTTGCTTTGTTTATATAATGTTGGTGGATAAGTTTACTGTGTCCAAGCCTAAGCCTGGTTATGATTCTTTGTTGGTGTTTTGATATTTTAGGTGGATATGATATAGCCCTGGTTGTTGGGTTTATGATTTTGTTTAGTTTTCATTTAAATTTACTTATAACTTCATTCGAATTTAAATGGTAAAATATCTAGGGAACCCAATCAGGAAAAATAAGGGGTTTTCCTTTATTCTAACTGTCAAATAAATCATGCGTAATTAACTTGCGTAATTAACTTGTAAAATTTTTTTAAATTTTTTCTTAGGTGCGGTCATTTTATTTAATTATATTTTTCTATCTGTATTGTCTCCTTTTTCAATTCGCTAATTTAATT
This sequence comes from Sturmia bella, assembly GCA_963662145.1. Taxonomy (NCBI): domain Eukaryota; kingdom Metazoa; phylum Arthropoda; class Insecta; order Diptera; family Tachinidae; genus Sturmia; species Sturmia bella. The sequence continues at coordinate 25,426,036 of OY759172.1, forward strand.
TTTGTGCTGCAAAACCTCTGCTGAGATTCGAACATGCAGCATCTCGACTTGAAAGCAGCTGCCACACCTACTCAAATATCGCAAACATCGCACAAATTCAACAACAATCAATTTAAATAAAGAGTATGTATGCTACATATGTATGTATGTAGAAACCAAATTATAAATATGATATTATACGTATTAACAGCTTGATTCCTTCATGTGTGTGTAACATAAGTTACTACTGTCATTATTTTATTTGTAGTTAGTGTTTTAAGTAACTGTACAAATCAGGGGGTAAATCACCGCATTCGAAATCGAGTGCTTTGTCATCGAAATGATGTTAACTTGGATCACAGGACTCGTTATCGAAACGCATCTAATCGTTGTTGTACTCGATTGTTACTACACTATCGAAAACAAATAAACTCTAGCTTTTAGCAGCAAAACAAATAAAACAGCAAAGAAGGTACAAAAAATTAAAGAAATAATTTAAAAAAAAATATAAATTTTATTGTTTTTAGGGAAAGTGAATACCAATAAAAAGATTTTCCACTAAGTAGTGTATTTCATTTGCTACATTTATCACCGCTTTGCATATAGTGCTTTGTGCCAACCCCACTAAAAAATAATTCCCGGCCGTGTGCTGAAAGCTGCCACTGGCCAAAAGGGACAATGTCGACATGTGACCAGAGATATTTATTTCCGATAAAACGTATTCAAAAGCTTCCTTAGAGAGCCGAAAACGTCTTTTGAATCTCTGTATGTACAAACGATGAAGCATTTAGTTCTAATCTTTTGCTTTAAACTCACAACTTCCTCGGCTTCTGGCAATGAAAAAGGTTTGCTTTTGTCACGAATGTTCCTACTTATAATGGCAATATTGGACTCATCCTCCGATTCCGTAGATGAGAAACATAAAAACACATTTGGATTCATTTATCTTGAAGTTTTTCACCAATTTATTTATATTTTGTTTTCCTTTTTCGTTTTGTTTCTTTATTGTCAAATGCGTACTGCGATGTAAAAATTAGTAGCAGACAATATTAATTTCGATCGAATACTGTGATCCAGAAAATTGCAGCCGTCGAAATATTTGTACACACGAAAGAAGACTCGATTTCGAATGCGGTGATTTGCCCCCAGTTAAAACTAACATTTCATTCTTTTTTAAACGTTTTGTCATTTAAAAAGAACTGCACTGATTACTTCTACAATAAACTACGGTCAGTTGCTGCGAAAATATTCTGAGTGTATCAGAGAAGATGCATATGTCGGCTCTACATACATTACTACGTAAGCTCTGTGTCATAGACCTCCATTTGAAAAACTGTGACTGTTTTTCCTATTGCCATCGCAATTCTGCTATCCTCCGTTTTGGAGCCATGTGTGGACCAGAGCTGGTAATCCTAATTTACAACCATGTTCCAAGGATCACTTTGAAGTTCCTAGAGAATGATAGTGTTGGGCTCGCTTCTGTCATTACCTCCTGCTAGTAGACCTCATTCTTGGAATGCGTTTTCAATGTTATAATAGGAACTTTTAGCCTTTAGCATTTCTATTACAATGTAAACCGGTAAGATGACTTAAATTTCGCAGGGAATATCTATCTTTTTAATTTTATGCTTTCTACCCACTGTGAGCTGTTGATATGAGTAGAGCTGAAATATTTATGTTTGGCAGCAGGCTGAATGTCTACGTATTTTAGTTGACAAAATGATCAAAAGAAAACTAAAAGCGAACAGGAAGAGTTTTGTATATTACTGAATAGAGCGTTCGCTAAACATTTGTAGCACAAATGTGGCATGTTGCATGCTGATGTGTTTTATCGTTTCAAGTTACACGCTTTATAAATGTCAAATCGCCCAGACCACTTTAAACGGAAATGGACACAAGATTTTATAATACGCATGCAGCATTTTATGGATTTTTTTTTTTTGGCCACATTTAAACTGCCGGCACTCGTATAGAGTATACTGATTTGCAGTGCTTTTTTGGAGACCAAGTTTTTACTTTGCATTCGAATTGACATTCTTGCAACACTCTCAAATCGAATCCAATGTTCAAAAAAAAAAAACAAAAAAAATCTTAGCGTCTAATCAACCATTGAACCACTCAACTAAAGAAAGTGGCAAAGTGGTCGGTCACAAGTAACACACATGCGACACAACATGAAATGAAAAAGAAAAGTGTTACACACATGATTTTATGCAATACGTTGTCATGTCTTTTTGTTTTATTGAGATGGTTTTTTTATGATAAATGAAACAATTTGAATACTAATTTGAAATAAATAAATTTATAGAGATAACTGCAAGTGCAAGGAAACATTTGGTCTGCTGCCACCTCCTGCCTGCAGGTCAGGCGCACACAATTTTCATTTGTTAGAGGGGGCTGGGGGGAGGCGGTTTTGGTTAAATGCGTGGTCGTTTGTCTACAAGGTTGAACTCAGGCAGGAAAGACCACATAAACACTTAATAAATCTTTATATTTATTCAAAAATAATATATAAAGATTGAAAACTGTTTTCCTTTTACTCAAAATTTGCTCTTACCTGAATTTTATTCATTTATTTTTATTTGATTTATTTATTTTTTTCCAAAACAAGCAAACATTTTGCACAAATAATTAAATTGGAGTATTGCACAAGACAAACTTGCAAACCAGGCTGGCATTTCCTTATTATTGATTATATGTACTCATACTCGTAAGCCGCAATAAAAATGAAAAGAAAAGAAAATATTTTCCTTTTCCAGTGATTTGGTCAAAAACGTTTAAGGCTGGCTTGTATACTACACATTTTGAGATGTGCCCATTCACGTACAGAGTACCTCCTCCCCATATGCGGACGAGTTGTAGTGGTGGTCTGCTGTGAATACCTTTGCCTCATTTTGTTTCATAATGTTCATTTCTACAAGTTGTTTTACTTTCTGCCTGTTCGCCGCAATTTTTTTCCTTCACTCAGTGCGTTTGAAAAACATTTCACTTGCAATGATTTCTTCCTATAACGAGTGTTATGTAATTTATACCCACTTGATTTCAAATCGACGTGTGTACAAGTGTGTGTGTGTGTGAGTGTGTGTGTTTACAAATATGTGACAATACGCACCGTTATTTGGTGGTGTTGGATTTTGGCTTCAAACATGTATGTCTGCTCTTTGAGCTTAATTATGCTTATAATGATGATGATGATGCAAAAGAAATTAATCATAAATTATGTTTATCAATAAGGAAATGTAATAAATTTTTTGGAAAAGCTGCTGTATTACAGTTAAAAGGACTTTTACACAAAAGAAAAGTAGAATTGTGTAAGCAAGCAATAAGATTAGATAATGATAATGATTTACTTTCACTTCGTTATGCACAAAAATAGGTAAGTAAGTAGATACTGGGTATTTTATTGAATGCGATTTTCATAACACAGTTCCTGTTGCTGGGCAGTTCACTCTATTATATTAAGTATTAATATTTGTCAAAAATTCAAATAAAACGTGATCAAGAATGTGATCAAAATGTGAACGCAGTGCGTTTTACAAACGCAAAATATAATACTTCTTCCTTGTTTTTTCAAATTTTTCAAAACGTTGATATTTTTCATTGGATCAGGGTGGTGTCTTATACAGAGTTGCCCAAAGTTAACACAAGGGTTTAAAATTGCTTATAACTTGTTTATTTAAGACATACCTAATTATTAATATTTTTTAATATGGCATATAAATGGGACATATATTTTTAGTTTAGTTTAAAAAACTAATATCTTTCTATTTTCTCCATTCGCATATTCGTGCGATTTCCAACACATTTGCAATAACCTTTCGCAAAACTTCAGGTGTTATGTTGTTCATTTCTTCGCTTATATTGCTTTTTAATTGTTGGATGGTTCTTGGCTTGTTAATGTAGACTTTTTAATTTTAAATAACCCCAAAGAAAACAGTATGAAGCGGTTAAATCCAGTGCATGCGGAGGCCAATCAAAAATCACTTGTATGCGAAATAATTCGTTCACCAAAGATGTCCCGTAAAAGAGCCATTGTATTCCTTGCAGTATGGGCTGTAGCTCCATCTTGTTGGAACGATATTTAAAGCTGAAAACAAAGCGTGTTAAATAAAAGTTTAAATGGAAAACGAAGGTGAGGGTAAGTTTATTAATTTTATTTATATATTTAATGATTTTGATTTCCTATACAACAAGACTACGTCATATAATTAAAGTACAGGACAGTAAGTTATTGACATCATAAAATTAATATATTGCCGTAAATTTTAATAATAATAATAACATAAAAAAAAATATATATATGTATATATACCAAATAAAATTTATAAATTAGTGTAAATTTTCAAAACAATTATTAATTTTGTTAATTTAAAATTATGAAAATGAAGGAAAACAATAACAATAATAATTTTGTAAAATATAAAATTTATGTAAAAAAATTAAATAAAAATTTTCTGAAACTATTAGAGCATTGCTGTTTTGCTGTTGATTTCGTGGAAGACAGTTCCAAAAAACAGGCGGCATTCACATAAAACTGCCACTCGGATACGAGACTATGGTGTAGAGGTATAAATACGGTTACGCGGTGACTGGAAAAAATGAATTCTTTCGAACAAGTATTTAGGTGTTTGTGTATTTATTATTTTGTTTAAAAATATAAGGTTACGAATTTTTAACAAATTATTAAAAGAAACACCGTAAAGATTATGAGAAACTGAGGAAATATGTATGATCAAATCTTCTTAATCCACAAACATACCTTATAATGTTATTGTACAATACATTTAGTTTTCTTTTACTAATTGAGTCACAGCTACAAAATAACTCACACCCGTATACTAAGGAAGTTATTAGATAAGTTTTGGCAAGTAATGCCCGTATTCTCTATGGAGTTAAATACCGTGTGATCAATAGAGCACGACGCAACTTTGTATAAATTTGAGCAGAAAGTGAATTTATATGATCAGTCTATGTTATTAAAAATAGTCCCGAGATTTTTTGCTGACTTTACTATTTTAATTCTCTCACTATTTAATGTGATGTCCTCCGAGATCATGGGAATTACCTTTTTCTTAGATGTTACTAAGCATTTAGATTTGCTGGGGCTCAGACAGAGTCCATTTGAATTAGCCCACACGCATATTTTGGCCAACTGTTCATTTACAACTGAGAACCGAGCTACTTAACACCATGTTCATACATGCATTTCCAATTGAGATAATATTCAGTTTATTGACATAATATTTTTTGCAAATATGTATTGCGCTAACTTAATTAGTATTTGACAGCTGGAAAAAAGTTGTTATTTTTGTTTTGGTAGTGAGAAAGAAAAAGTGAAAAAAATATCGAATAGATTTACACCGGTATTCATAAAAAATAAAATGTTGCTCAAATACATTTTAGAACAAATTTGATATGAAAAATTTGTTCTAAACTGAAATTCATCAATGTTTTATTTTTCATGAATACCGGTGTTAAATGTTATTAATTTAAACAAAATAGAACAAAAAGATATAATATTAATATAAAAATCTTACCTTCCTTCACTTGACTCTCCGTTTTTTTTATTTTTTATTATTTTGTTTTGTTTGCTTTTGTTGACATTTATCTCGTCATGCATCTCGCATTGTATACGTTTGCTTATTAAACACATCTTTTACAGTGTTGTGTTTCATATTTTTCTCAATATTCAAAGCAATTTTGAGTTTATTAAGCAATAACTTTATTGACTTTTTGTATGAAATATTGAGCTCAATAATGGACTTTATGGCGATTATCTCAATAAAGGCGCATATATGAACATGGCATAACGTTACTTGCACATCGTCTGCATATAAGTGTATATTGCAACTAGAAATTTGTGTTGGTAAACCATTTATATAAAGGGAAAATAGAAGTGGTCCTAAAATAGAACCCTGGGGCACTCCTCTATTAAGAGGCAATTTAGCCGACCATACATCGTTCATAAATACTGATTGCGATGCGAACGATCTGAAAGATACGATAATAAGATTAGCCGTTTAGCAACACAGCTAAACTTAAAAAAAGTGTTTTAATTTCTTAATTAGCATAGAGTGGTCTACCGAATCAAAGGCCTTAGAATGGTCTAAAACGACCAAAAAGTTCATATGATCATTTTCCAAACCTTGCCTCATGTTCTCACGTAAAATATAATACTCAAAAATTGGATGCTCTAAAAAATAAAATAAATTTTTCCAAAAGTCTAACATTTTCGAATTTATTTTATTTTTTTAAATTTAAGTAAGCTGAACACATTTTGTTTAGGAGTGTTAAGCATAAGATTAAAAACCGAATTACTTTAAATTGTTTAGCTTTTGAAAATATTTATCCCCATTTGCGGCTTTTTACGGTTTTGAGTATTTAATTGAGCAACCCAAAGTGACTTTCTTAAAGGCACAGATTATAACAGCGTAAAATTTCATCCCATCGATGGAAATCTAAAGTACGGACTTAGTCCACTGCACTCCTGGATTAGATTTTTTGAGTGCGTACTACATTTAGGATAAAAAAATAAAAACTCAGAAAGAAAAGAAAAAAAATTTTATGTAAACTTTTTTTTTTTTTAATTTTAATTCTCAATGTTGATAATTAAAAAAAAAATTAATTATTTTATACAAAACACCTACACCCTTATTCATAAAAATTATTACAGGTTTATAATGCTATTATTTGACAAATTTGTATGAAAAACTTGTCAAATAGGAGTTTCGTAAACCTAAAATATTTGTTATGAATAAGGCCCTTCAAATATACTGCAAATTCAAATTCCAGTTAAAAATTCCGTTATTTTAAGTTTTAATAGTTTTGGCCAAGAAAAGTGATGTTTCCGACCATAGTGCGCTGGTCTAGGAAAGAAATCACACGTATACGAATGTTTACATCAGTTTTTTTCAGTTTGCCCTTAAGAAAATGATAGAGACCCTGATGTATGAACCGGTCGGTCATATGATGCATCAAATGACCGACACTGTTCTTGCTGGGTTTTTTACAAAGAGGTCTGCAAAGACTTCGTTTACAACAGATATCGAAAAACAATGACTTAATGGACATGCTTAGTCGTATCAAAATGGCAAAACAAAAACTACCCTGTAAGAAATAGCTGATGGGAACTAACACATTAACAACTTAATTACTAACACATGCAAAGCAATTTTATAGCTTTCAGCGTTGCCATTACAATGATTGTTTTAGTATTTTGATTTTCCCTTATTAATTTGGTAATTTCATTTGGAACTACGTTTATGCATCAATGTTTTTATAGGTTCATTTGTCCATTTTTTTAATATAGTTTATTATATTCTCTTTGTATTGTTTTTTGAAAGTTTTTGGAAAAAATCTTTTTTTATTTCTAAATACAGAAATTAATAGCATTACATGTAATTTTGTGGGCATTTTGCAAAAAAGATTTTGAATGATCACTTTGCTGAGGTGGTAACGCTGGTTAAAAAAAAATCACACGTACACGAATGTTTACATCAGTTTTTTCATTTTGCCCTTAAGAAAATGATAGAAACGCATCAGCAGTGTCGGTCATATGATGGATCATATGCAGGGTATTTTCAAATTATTTATTTGTGAGTTTATTGCTTATGTTTGAAATGATCTCTCCAAATTGGCTTGTGAATTGAGTCAATACCGTATAAAAGTGCAGGAATAAAAATTACATGAACGCCCTTTTATCACCACAAAATATAAAAAAATAATTTTTCTAATGATTTGCCAACATTTGTTTCAAATGATAGCAGATCGTGGTGGGCATTGTTGACAGTGCAGTTGATCGCAATTAAAACTTGTATTAATGATGAAAATGTAAAAAAAAAAAATGTTAACTCGAACACAATGTCATGCCCAAGTGAAGTGTTTGATGTTTTGAAAATATTACATAATTGAAAAATTGTTGCTTAATTCCACTGCCATTAAATAGAAAATCCTTTCCGGTTTTTCTATTTCAATTTGCTCAAAAATTCAAATCGGAAAGCAACAAACAGCAACAGCAGCTTCAAATGGAGTTGAAAGTAAGTTTTATGTGTGTCTATATGGTATTATGATGGCCAAGAGCAATGCCACGCGACTACCGCATACGATCTGCATTTTTGTGCATTTATGACCAAACGTCTACACAACCAACAAACTGAATTGAGTGCACAAGCACACACACACACATAAACTTACGCACGAGTCTGAGGTTTGCAAATGTTGGTGGTGTAACTCTTCATGTGAGCATTTGTATAATTTGGTTAAATTGCTTTAACAGACTGAGTCGACCTGGCCAGTGTGTACTTGCCGTCAAGCTACAGACAAAAAAAAAAAACCCCAACATACATAAATTAAGCGGCCAACTTCACCAACTTCACAATTGTTTGATGCAAATGTTTTTGTGGCTGCTGCAGTGGAATTTTCAACCATCGACATTTATAAAAAAATAAAGTTTGCCTACATGACATTGTAATTTGCAGTTTATTAAAATATCGTAAACATATTTATGATATGAAAAATAAAATACGTATTTAGGCAGGTATTTGTGTATAAATGAAATTAATTTGCATAAAAGCCTTTCACAGATTATTTGGCATAGAAGGCGTACAAGGCAATCAAAGGCTGCGTAACAAACTCTTCGCTGGCTGTAATGAAAAAAAAGTGACACAACAAGGAAGAAAAACTAATGAACCTCATGGGGTGCTGCGTGTACATTTTGGTTCAACTAGTTGCTATCTTTAGGACTATCATTTAAACTGGGTTTTAAACTCCTTAGGATATAATATTGATCTAAAGCTTGTATATTTACTTTCTTCAAAGAAATCTCTACAGCCCAAATTGTCATAAGTGGACAGCCTTAAATTCAAGTCAAGAAATAAATTTTCTACCAAATTGCTGTAACTAATACTTTTTAAGGATGGTTTTGTAGTATCAATGTTTTATGGGAGCGATGTTAGGTTATGTTATGTTACGCGGGTTGCCAGGTCATGAAACTGTCTAGTTGTGCTTCATGAATAGGCTGCAGAGAGCTATTCCTACATACCCCCTGCCGGTTCCGACTTGAACCAGCCCCCGCTGAACGGATGAAGGAATCCATCCTATCCAATCCGCATTCCGACACCTCCGGCAATCCATTTAGTGTCGGACTGCCTAAGTAATTTGCTCTCTTGTGAGAGAGAGCTGGGCACAGACAGAGAAAGTGTTCGACACTCTCCTCCTCTTCCTCATCTCTGCAACCTCTGCAGAAATCATTATATGGAAGATTTAGTCTTTTCGCATGTGCTCCCATGGGACAATGTCCCGTTAGAACAGCCACAAGGGTGTGGAGCCTATGCCTCGAAAAGTCCAACAAGGCCACAGTTCTCCTATACTCATACCTGGGCATATAAGAACAAAGTAAAAATAAGTTTTTAAACTGAATTAAAACTATGTTTAAGTAGTTATAATATTATATTTCTTTAATAATAAATTGGTATATTTTAAAAATAATTATTGGTTTTGCCATGATTTGAAACAAAAAAAATAACACAAATTAACTGCTGATTTTACGTGTTGAAAAATTCGCTTTATATACAACATTTGCCACAGCTGATAGATGGCTTGGAAAATAATTAACACTGCAGTTACACGACCAAGTTTTGCTATCAAGTTTTTTTCACATACTGCTTGTCAAAACTCAATAAAATTGATAGCTGTGACGTAGGCTGCACGCAATTTCATAACAATTCGTTTTCCAGATGCGGTCAAGAAGAAAATTAAAAATAGCTGCTTCATTAAAAGTACTATCAGAAATAAAGAAAATAAAAGAAGAAGAGAAAAACCAGAGGGCAGAAAGGAATCGATATGATGCCACATTCATATTCCACAGAACTTGTGGCTCTATAAATTGCAGCACATCAATTATTAGATGGTTTTGCACGTAAACATTTTTATTTCTATTTTTAAGCTTGAATCTGTTTAGTTTTTATAGCTTTTAATTGCAACTGTCAAACAAAACAAAAAAATATTTGCAGACAGAACGAAAAAAAAATTGTTGTCAGCTGTTTTGTTGATTGTGACTTGATGCTCTCTATGGAAAGCAAAAATTGTCATCAAGTTTGCATCAATTTTCAAAATTGTCAGTGTATTAGTAAAAAAGTGTGAATGTATTAAAACTTGAGAGGCAAAACTTGATCGTGTAACCCCCAAGTAACCATATAAACAAACGAAGAAGTGGTACGAAAAAGCTATTTTAGCATCCACATATTTTCAAACATCCATTTAGTTTTTTTTTAAAAAATTTGATGTGTACATACTTTCATAATTGGTGATTTGTTTTAAAGACATACGCCTTCTAATCCAAATCAAGGGAATTCTAACCATTCCCCAAGACTTTTGCGCTCTAGTCACTAAAGGTGGGATCACACGATTGCCGCAATGCACCAATTTTACACAAGTTTTATTGGGCTGGATTGCAGCACAATAAAAAATTTGTCCCAATCAAATTCTCTGCAATCACATGATTGTGACATTTTACTGAAATTTTATTGTCGCAAATTGCCGCAAAACAATTTAGTACCAATAATTGCCGCATTATAGTCACACGATTGTTGTATTATTAAATGGCAACTCTGGGAAACAGCTGTTGTAGCTGATGACAAACTTTGTTTTCTCAAAAAAAAAAAATGAAGTAAATGTTAAAAATATAATATAATATAATATAATATAATATAATATAATATAATATAATATAATATAATATAATATAATATAATATAATATAATATAATATAATATAATATAATATAATATAATATAATATAATATAATATAATATAATATAATATAATATAATATAATATAATATAATATAATATAATATAATATAATATAATATAATATAATATAATATAATAATAATAGCCGAAGCAATTTTCTTTCTTTTTAATGAACAAACCCATTAAAAAGAAAGAAAATTGCTTCGGCTATTATTATAATGTTGTGTGGCCTGCAAAAGCAAGAAATTAATAGTAACAACAATTGAATTTTACTGATTGAAAAGCAGAAATCATGTTTGAAAGACGCGTTTAAACAATTTTGAAACTAAATAAATGTATACATACATATGTATGTATGTACATATATTATTGGCGGGCATTGTCTTCTTCGATTGCCGCATGAGAACACAATAAATATTGCTGCATTTTTAGAATTTTTATTGGTCCTTAGTTGTATGTCAAGTGTTCACACGGTTGTTGCATCAGGGTTGTATTTGATTGAGACAAATACGAACAACATTCGTTTTGGTTGCCGCATGAGCCAATAAATTGTGCTATCACACGATTGGCACACAAAATGTAACAAAAATTGGTGCATTGCGGCAATCGTATGATCCCACCTTAACAGGTTTTGTTTTAGGATTCCTCTTCAGTCACTGAAACTGCTGCAGCAATGCAATTCACAGTTTTTCGTTTTTATTTTTGGAACTATTATTTTGGATAACTATTTTTAACGATCCTTAGAACGTAAACAATAAACATCTGTTTTTCATTTAAAAAGTTCATTGTACTAATTCGAACTTAGGTCTAGAGGATGCAATGCAAACTTCGATTCTGTCGAAATTCATAATACCTTTTTGTACGAGTTCATCACGGAGAGTTCCTATTACGAGTGATGTTCACTCGGAATACGTAATAAGGCTGTTAATTTTGTTATACATATACATACATAGAAAATCGAATTCAAAATCTCTCATGTAAGCTGGAATATGCTATATGAGTTTTCGTTTTCTTTATTAAAGTCAAAAAGAAACCTAACGGTTAATCAGTTCACTTGGCTTAGAGCTTTAAGCCGTTAAATCAAGTTGAAGATGAAAAATTAGGTTTAATATTCAATGTTCAAAAAATGTCGTAAAAGCTCTCCTTTTTTATTTATCATGAGCGAAAGCTTTTGTTAACTTTTCTTTAAAAGTTATGCCTGATCGTTCACTCATTTGGCATTAAGACTTTCGCTATTAGTTTTCTTCACTTGTGGCTTTTTTTCGTTGTTTCACACAAAGATGTCGCCGCAGTGATTAAATGCGCCACAATAATTGTGTGATACAAACATATACTCGTATATGTACATAACTATTTCGGCTTTATTGTTTCCAGAATTAATTTTTTTCCCCTGTTACACCACTAACAAGTTATTTAAAGTGTTTTTCAGCCAATTATGTAAATGATCGTTTGTTTATTTTTATTTTGTTAATAGAGTAATTAATTGCTGGCAGAGAGAAAAAAAACATATGTAATACGGCAACTAGAAGGAAAAAACTGTTAAACGTTTTCAAATGCAAAATCCAAATGCAACATTTAAATTGGCTTTAATGCTGATGTCTGTCCGAGGAAGTCATAAAATTGTTGTATGTTGCAATAAATTTGCTTCAAAGACACATTCAGGCACACACTGATACAACCATAATTTCATTCAATTATTTTGCCATGCAAATCTTTTTAAATACAAACGATTTTAAACTGTTTTTAATGTGTTTTTCCCCCACTTGTTGTAATTGGGAAAAAAAAGATGCAAAACTAAAACAATAGTATGAATTAAAAAGCTCTGTGTGTACATACATATTGCATTTTGCTATTTTTATACCATTTCCTAAAAGTTAACAAACATTTTAATAATAATAATGCTTGATGTTTGTGATTGTGTTTAATGTTAAAGTGAGTTGCAGCGTTATTTGCAGTTAAGAAATATTTTAGAGTTTCTAAGTTTAATTTTCTTTGCATTCAGGCTTCGGGCCTCTTGTATTTTAATTAAGTTTTTGATTGAAAAATTAACGCTGGAAATAGTGTTATTTTTACACTTGCATTCATTCATGTGCGAGTTTTTTTTTACAATATTCAGAGTCCCCACTGACACAGTGGCACTTGTCGGTAATTTCCATTTTATGAATTGTTAACAACTTCAAAGTTATGAGCGATTCTAAGCAATAAAATTAAACAATCTGTGTAAGAAGATATTTACGTCTGTTCTGTAAACCAAACCTGAGTAAATTTGTTCATTTTAAGAACGAGTTTTTGGTGTTCTGTAAATCGAATTTGCACATTTGCACAAATCGAAAGTTGCTGCAGGGCAACTCCCAAGAGCCCTTATGAGGGTAGACACAGAGTGAGTGTGTTCTGTAAACTGCTTGTGACAATATATGTATATTAGGGGGCTGGTCAGTCACTCGCTTGATTCTTCCATGTTGCATGGAAATGTCGAGGAAGAAAAATTAATTTAAGCGAGTCATACATTTGTCTTCTACGGTGGCACAATGGGGCTTGTTAGAGTGGTGGGGAGAAATGTTGTGAATATTTTATTTTTGTGCCGGCTAATCCCTCAGGAGGGCAGATAGAGGTTTGATTTATTCTCAGGAAATATGGAGATAGAAAAATTAATCAGGCTGTTTTGGATGAGAGGGAATATTTTTGGAAATATTTTTGTATCTGAGGACCATTAAGGCGGGTAGAGAGAAGATTATTTTGTTGTGAAAAAATGTCGAGCAAAGAAAACTAATGGGGGTTGGTCAAACATTGTTTGTGTCTGCAAAGGTACAGGGGGACTAGTTAGGATGGCAGAGTTTTATAAAAGCGGTATTTTTGTATGGAAGTCCACATAATGAATAGAGATACGAACAAGTTTGTTTGGAAAATGCAATACACCTTCTTCCAATGAAATCTGTCTAAAAATTTCCACAATGTAGTTTTATAGTATGAAGAACATTTTTGGCAGCAGCGACAGTGTAATATCGAATTAAAAACAAAGACGCGCTCTACTGTGTACAAAAAGAAGAAAAAACAAGTTAAAAACATTGATTTCATGTTTTTCTATAGTAATTTTGCTTCATAGGACTTTCACTTTAGTTTATCCCAATTTTGTAGCAAAAGTTCAAAATGAAAATTAGTATATTTAATTTTATAATGTACTGTACGATTTGCACTTGTTAATAATTTTATTGGGATTTCTAGTTAAATTTTCTGGTCTTCTTTAAAAATGTTGGTCACTCCAATTTTATCACAAAAAAACTTTCTCAATTTTGGTTAAGTAAAAATTGGCAAAATAACTTTTTTTTTTTTGAAAACGGCGCAAAATATTCGTTCATCATGATCCGATAGCGATTGCCGTTGACAACGTCCACTCCTTGCTCATTTTCGAAGAAAAATGGCCCAATTATGTCTCTGGACCAAAATCCGCACCAAACAGTGACTCGTTTTGGGTGCGTCGGTTTTTCAATGTATGCGTGCGGGTTTTCTGTGCCCCAAATACAACAATTTTGCTTGTTTACAAACCCGCCAACATCAAAATGAGCTTCATCTAAAAAGATGATTTTTTGTGGCAAAATCGGAGCCTTCTGTAAGTCGATCGCAGGCCCACTTAGCGAAGCGTCTACACAACCATATTCGTTCAGCGGAAGGATGAAAATAATTATCTATCAAAGCAGATATGAGCAAAGTGTTACCATTTACGAAATAAGCACTAGTTAAAAAAAACGTTAGATGGCGGACCCTATAGAAAGCCCAATTAATAAATATTTTTTATTTATTTTATAAGTGGGACAGATGTGGAATGATTAACGTGAGTACCTGCCACTAGGGCCCAACCTCACGGTGGTCAAACCACGTGGTGCAATCAGGACGTTACACCACCGCCCCCGAGCCGCCGGAACAACTGCTCGGGTGGCCGGGACATTCAAAACAACACCATGGGCTATGGAAGCAATGTTATCCATCGAGCCAAACAAAATTCGTACAAAATATGAAGAGACTGTTGCAGCGAAACGGTTAAAGGTGAAGGGTGAGTGGATCGAACAGGGACAGTCATGGACGAGACCATACCGGAAAATGTGACGACAGATCACAGACCGGAGATTAGACTAGAGGCCAATTGCGAAACATTGTTTCTCGACTTCCATTCCTGATTGACTGGCTCTTTTAACCAGACCCTCACATGACTTCATTCTTAAACTGAAGGTTCAAGGGCGAGGGTAAAAGCAGATTAACTGAGACAGTCGAATTTCTTACCATTCGAATTTTCCCGATTGCACTATCACCACAAGAATTTAATGCAGTATTCTTCATGTGTAATTGCTTCTAATTGCTATCGTCAACAGAAGAACTGTCGCAATCACTATTGGTAAGTATGCTGAACTATCACAAAAATATACCTAAATAAATATGTATATTAGATTCAAATAGATAATAGAAAATTCGAAGGAAGTATCTAATTTGATCCAGTTATTTTCAAGGCTTAATAAACCGACAACTTGATATCCTGCCTGTTTCGATTTTCTCGTAGTCGTAAGCTTTTGCGATCAAACATGTGAAAGGAAGTATTCAACTTGATCCCGCCCGTGTCAAGTTTTACAAACAAACCACAATTCACTTTTATATATATACATATATAAAATAATATATATAATTATACATATATATTCATAGATTATAATTATATATAGTAGATAATATGTGCATTCTATGTAGATTTAACAGGACTAAAATTAATTGAAAAAAAGGTTTTATAAATCGATTACGAACCGATTGAAAAATTAATAATTACTACTCAGTTGAAAAGTCATGCAGAGATGGCCAATTGATTATTGCCCATGACATGCTCTAATGTTAAAATAATCAGGCGATCACAAGGAAAAACGTCAGTTGATACACCAGATGTGTGTGAAGATAAATACGTATTTAAGTTCCGGGACACAAACCCCAATTTTTAGCAAAGCCACATTTTGAAGTTAGCAGAGCACTGTTAACGAGTTAACAGCGCTATTTTTATAACAGATGACAATTGTGGAGAAGATGAGTGGTTTTTATGGAAAAATGAGGACATCTGGGAGGTACTGACCATATGGAAATGGTGGTCTGGAGGGTTAGCTATGACTTGTGGTACCAAGAATGACTGCAAAAATTTTTTTTGTCCCAGAAAATTACTTTTAAAAAACCCCATTTATGAAATTTCTGGAGAAGATGAGTGGGCTCATGGAAAAATGAGGACTTCTGCGAGGTACTGATTTTGGTTCTGTGAAACGGTGAAATGAAAAGTTTTTTCATGTCTTCATAGCAGTTCTGATTCTTGTTGTGTGAAAAAGTGAAAACATACGTCACAGCGTTTTCATGTGAAAACAACAGTGCAACGAAATGGGATTTTTCATCGTTACACAACTTTTGCGATTCTGGTTTTGTGAAATAGTTAAAATACTTCATATGAAAAGTTGTTTTTTTTTCGCAGATAAAATATGCATTGTTATTTTTTAATAAGCAAAAATTAGTTTAATGTCTGATTTAGAGCCAACTTAAATTAATTAATTCAGCTAACAGCAAATAAGAAGAGGTCTTTTTAGGCCCAAAATTTTGTTTGATGAAGCTTCTAGATTAAAATCTCATTAAGAGCTTGTTAGGCTCTTTCATTGTTCACCATTTCATTTCTTGCAATATTATTTAAATTAATTTTAATATTTCTCTTAGTGGCTGCTTATTTTCTTAATGATACGTTTTATTAATTAATAGTGTTTTCTTTTTTGCTGCTTTTGTAACAAACTTCAAGCAACAGAAACACAGAAAACTTATCATTCAACTTGTAAGTTTGCAGCATATACATATGTATTTTTCTTCAAACGAACTTCTTTTATTGTTGTTTTATTTAATAACCATAAAATGTGAATAAACCCCGGAAATTTATCGCTTTAGCTTAAAAGCTGCTCAGTAGCTCGCAGTTGTAATTGAATTTTTTATTCGCCGTTTTTCTGTGAAGGTCGTAAAAATTGTGCACAAGTTTAAATGTTAAAAACTATTATTGTTTTTGACTAAAACTTGACTTTGTAGGTAAGAAAATAAAAACATTTTACCTCAATGGAGAAGAAGAATTGGTGAGATGTCTGAGCCCCATCACTCAGAGGCTTGTTAAGAATAACAACAACAAAACAAAAAGGTTGCTCTTAATAAAATAGCAAGTGTGAGCTCGTGGTTGTTATTTATGATACTAATCAACAAACAAACAACAACAACAATAAAAAAAAAGAATATGTAAATTTTTTAAATTAATTACCCGTTTTGGTATTCACAAAAAAAATCCCGGTCACAACTGGTTGACTTTGTCTTGTAACTTAAAAGAAAATGCGAAATTAGTTCAAACAAAATTTTTGAAATGTTACATATTACACGCATACATACATAAATATTTGGCAAAATTGTTTGCATATAATGTTGCCACAATTTACGTTAATCAGCAGGGTATATATATTAGGATGGGTCGGTTTTGCAAGCGATATTGTGCCATCGATTTTCAATAGCTTTGGCACCCAAAAAAACTATCAAACATTTCTTTTCGTTTTGCAACTCTTTTACTTTTCTTTGCAATCTTCTATACAACGAGTGGTTACTACGATTTGTATTCTTGAAAGTATCAAAAAATAAAAGCTTTTTGAATATTCAAATATGAACTTAATTATTTATTTGCTTTAGGACCCAATTGATTAAGTTCATATTTGAATATTCTAAAAGGTTTTACTTTTTGATACATTCAAGAATATAGAGGGTTGCAAAGAAGAGTAAAAGAGTTGCAAAACGAAAAGAAATGTTTGCTGTGTTAAAGGTTTGTTTGAACATTACTGATTATCATTTTGTTTATGGGAATTATGGAATAAGTAGTTAAGTTTCAAACAAACTTTTAAGAATTTTTTAAGTCTACTGCATATGGACAGCTGAAAAAGACAGCAACTATTTTTTAAAAAGGTTAATTTTTGGACCTAAATTAATAAATTTCAATTGGCTCCTAAAGCAAATAAATAACTAAGTTCATGTCTTGCTTAATTTTAGTGTGTTTTATTTTTATTTTGGCTTTTTTATTCTCTTCTTTTCTCTACTTTCTCCTCTCCTCCCTCACCACTCCTCACCTGTCCTCTCTTCACGGTTCTTTTTTCTTCTCTTCTCTTCTCTTCTTTTCTCTTCTCTTCTCTTCTCTTCTCTTCTCTTCTCTTCTCTTCTCTTCTTTTCTCTTCTCTTCTCTTCTTTTCTCTGCTCTTTTGTTCTCTATTTTCTCATCTCTTCTAAAAAGTGCTGCACATGCTCTGTGACTTGCTTAATTCATATGAAAGCAGTTTAAAGGGAAATTTAGTAAGATTTGCTGCAATTAACATGCCATTTTTAAAACTAGGACTACCATTGCAGATGCACTTTGATAAGTGTTGCATTATTGAACATGGTTGGCTTTCAAATAGAGTTGTACTTTTGAATTTTCTATTACACCCAATTAAAATATGCTTTCAAAGTTGCACTATACAGTAACAACTTGAGAGTATTTACTACTCAAAAAAGTACAAATATTGAGTAGTCGGTACCCAGCACGTCGTCAGCACCATTTCAGAGTATGTATGATAAGTTGAATTTGTAAGAAATTTAATAAAAAAAAACAAGGTCGTTTTTGCAAGTCAGCCAAACACAGGCCATTAATTGCCGGTGATAAAATGTTGTTTTTATGAAATGGTATGTGCATAAGTGAGTATTTACACATATACATAAAAATCATCATCATCATCACCATCATCATCGCCATCGCCATCATTGTAAAGTACCCCGTCCATAACAAAGCAATATAATTTCAGCCAAAAATAGACAACCAGCAAACGCGTTTGCGTAGACTTCTTACAGCTTTTTCGGGGTTTTTATTCACACCATAAAAATAACAACGACACAAGCAAAGAAGATTTTTGCAAGATTGTAATTATGCAGAGATTATTGTTATTTTCAATTGTCTTGGGTTTTTATGGTTAAAAAGTTGCGTGCTGTTTTTTTTTTATTTTGAAAAGAAACAATAAAACAAATAATTTTAAGTGTCCAAAATTTAATACATTTTGCGCAGTGCAAACAAAAAGTATTTTGATTTATAAAAATAAATCCAAAAAAGTATTAATAATAATTTCATAAAATATGTCGCTGCAAGAAAAGTCTGTTGTAATGCTGAAAGTTTACAACTTTACAACAAAATCAGCTGGTTGGTTATATGAATTTAAAATGAATGTAAAAGGAACTCCCTCCCATTCATTCGTTTTTATTGACCATTGTCTCTATATCTTGAAAAGTTGTGCGTGACAGTTAAACTTTTGTTTTTTTTTTTTCGTTTTTTTTTCAAGTTTTGTAGTCAATGAGTATTTAAAAAATATTCATAAATTTTTTTTTTAAAGAGGTGCAAATTTATGCACAGTTTAGTTAATTATTTTAAGTTTGTTTTAGCTGCAGACAAAAGGGAAAACAATAATTCAGGCAGCTTATTCGTTGTTACACTGTCGCTACTGTTTACGATCACTTCACATGTCAAAACGGAAGAAATTAAAAATCAATCACTTAAAGATACTTGTGCTTAAAATTTGAATAAATAATAAGACATTTGTTTCGAGAAACGCATATGCCAGTACGTACATATATTTACACTTGTAATTGGACTACGGGAAATGAGTAGTAATGGGAATTAAATGACGATCGTTACTTTGATAGTGATTGCCAAATAAAGTTCATAATTAATATGAACTTAATTATTTATTTGCTTTAAGAGCCAATTGAAATGTATTAATTTAGGTCAATTACTCTTATAATTTTGGGCCTGATAATTGTTTCGATAAGTGAACTTTAAAGGAATTCCATCCTTTCTTTAGAGGAGAATGCTCAGAATGTAACGAAGCGGATATAAAATATAGATAAAAATTTCCAGTTTTGAGGCTCTCTGTATTTTTTTTCTTCTAATTTTCAAAAGTCCAATACATACCAGTAGATCAGGGAAACAGTTTTATATCTTCGTTTTTTCTTACGAATCTGTAGTATGATTTTTATTCCCATGTTTTAAAAATCGGATGGAATTACATAGTATTATCTCTGTGACTTTATGTACGTAAGGTATTACCGTCTAAGTGTGAGAACAAAAGGGAATAAAAAAAGATAGAAAATAAAATAAATTAATAGCATTTAATTTATGATTGATGATTTTTGGACCCCTGATATGTGTGCTTAAGACTTTAGGGACATGCAAAGGGTGGTCTAACCACAACGCACGATGTTAATTGTGGGCAAATCAGAAAGCTTTAAGGAAATCATCTTGGCATTTTTTTATTATAGAAATATAAGTTAAGCAAAACAAAAAAAAAAAAAATGGAACACCTCTATCCAGTCGGAAAAAGCCTCAAGTACTCTGTTCTCTGTTGCGTGTGAAACACTGTAAATGCTTTTCGTATCTGTGAAGAAAATTCTACTTAAAAGACGCTTTTTACACATTATGTTATGTGGACCGCCGGTAGTGAAACCGGCCCACTTGGGTCCTAGAAAGCTCCCGTTGTGATACCCGAGTAAACTGTAGGAATAGCCCTACATGCCTTCCGCCAGTTCCGACCTGAACCAACCCCATGAACGGATAAACGAGTTCACCTTGTCCAAACCGCATTCCGACACTTCCGGTAGCCCGTTTAGTGTCGGTCTGCCTAAAGCTTTGTCTAGACGGTTTTATGATCTTACAATATTGTCAGAAAATGTATAGAATATTTCTAACCAATTCTGAGAACTTACAATTTCTTCCTGACAATATTGTAAGCAAAAGCATTGGCAGGCCACCTACCTAATTAATTAATTGTCAGTTAACTGTCAATTGTCTGAACACTTTGGCGTCATCATTCCTAGTACATTGTCAGGTATTGGCTTATTGTAAGATGTATAAATTCGCAACACCTTACAATGGCGTCATTGTCAGAGTAATGACCAAGAATATTAAAGAAAAATGTGTGTGTACGAAAAGGAGAGAAAACACAAGAGAATAGAAAAAATGTGAGTACGAGAGGTAAAATGTTGCAGAAAAGAGTACAAAAAAAATTAAAAACCTGGTTATTGAGCGAGAAAAATAAAGAATGAATAATGGCATATACGTGTGTGTGTGTGTGCGTGTATTTTGATAACGACAATTGGCTGACAACTTATGATACGTACAAAATCTTACATCCGTGTAAGCTGACAAATTTCGTTGGTAGCTAAATTTATTGTCAGGCAATTGTCTGGCAATGAAATTGTAAGATTTTCTTCCAACTGTCTGAACTGACAATTTTCTTAATGCTGACAATTTTGTATTTCTAGTAGATTGCCAGCACGTTGTTAGGTCTTACAATATTGTAAGATCTGACAACCGTCTAGACAAAGCTTAAGTAATTTGCTCTCTTATCAGAGAGAGAGAGATGGGCAACAACAGAGAAAGTGTTCGACACTCTCCTCCTCCTCGTCTCTGCAGCCACTGCAGAATATATTATACGGAAGATTTAGTCTTCTCGCATGTACTTCCATGTGACAATGTCCAGTTAGAACAGCCACAAGTCTACGAAGTACGTTGTGTCAAGTCTTGGCTTAATAATTTTTTTTATTTATTTATTTATTTTTTTGGTATTGCAATTTTGTTATATACATATTTTTCTGTTTGCGCAATTCTAATGCTGAGTGGTCCAAATTTGTTTGTCTCAAGGCTTTGATGTTGGTTGTAAAAAACTATTAACACGTGCTACGTAAGTTTCAAGTCATCTGTTAACACATTGATTATAATATCAGCTGCAGCGACTACTAAGGCATTTTTTTTTTAGTTAAATCCTGCCATATGCTCTTGGTTATTTTGTAAGACTAATGACACTTTGTTCTGGTAGGAAAGTCTAATATAACTTTATATAGACTTCATATATGAGTTTATATATAGAACATGCCCAAATATATCATTAAAAGATCTTGTGTGCTGTTTAGTTTTTGAGCCGTCTTTCATGTGTCTTTCACATTGCATTGATGAAATTAAATTGATCATTTCTCTTTTCTTTTGGATTTTTTCCATTGGCCTTAACAGCAAATATTGCAGTTTTTTTTCCTTAAAATTGTAAAATAATAAATATATATTGAAAAAGTCGTAAAAAGTCTGCATTTACAAAGTACCTGATTCCTACGTCTATTACTTGTGACGGTGACGGCCCAAAACACTGGGGCCAAATCGTCTCATACATGATCGAAAGAATTGTGTTGCCTGGGCCTTGTGGTTGTTGTTCATTTTATTTTTGTTTTATATTATTATTACTCGATAGTTCATTCGATATCGAATGCAACAATTTGGCCCCTGTATTTTACTGGAGGATTAAGTAACAAAAACTGCATAGAAGTTTTCATAGTTACGTGTTTTACCAATCACGAAGAGTAGTAGATCTTACTTTAGTTTTGATAGTGACAGTCATCACGGTGTCATGTGACTACGAGAATCTCAGACCCGAGCACCAACGTCTTAAGCCGAATACACACGGTCAAGCAAAAATACTCAAGCAATATTATAAGTAAGTAAGAATAAATTTCCTACTTTTTATTGTGACTCTGACAGCGGTTGATAAAACTCATAAATTCTTCATTTCAATCAAGAGTCGTGGGTGTCACGGGCTTGTGTACTAACGCATTTTTACTCAAACGATATGATGTCCAACTTAAGCTAGCGCATCGGCCGTTTTATTGCTGTATTAGCAAAACGATGGTGTAGAGAGCGCTTGACGCGCTCATTTAGTTTGGCCTGTAATAGAGTCTAAGCATGTCCGCTTGATTTATTTCAGTATTGTGGTCTCTTCTCAAATAATTTACTACGTTTGCAGTTTGTCGTTACCCGCCATAATTGTGCTTACAACTTTTTAACATTTTATATCTTTTATGATGGCTAATGGCTTTGTTTTTTCTTACTTTTTTGTGTGCAAAATATGGACAAAATATGGTAAAGTCGTTTAAATTCCTCAAAGATTTATAAATGGATTAAATACATACGAAACAAGCGAATTGGGGCTAATATGCATGAAATTTTTTAATTTGTTTGTCTTTTTTGCAATTTAGACGCCTCGAAATCGAAAACACTACACAGTAAAAAGGGGTTGTGATTCAACTAAAGCCCTTCAAGTGTAAAATAGAAAAAAGATATTAATTATTGCTTACCAGTCTTGAGAAGACAAATATGTTATTAATTTATTTGAAAACATAATTGCGAATCTGACTTTAAGCTAAAAACCCAACAGATTCATTAAATACATATTTTTAGAGTGATTCACATCAATTTGAAAACTTTTAATTTATTCAAAAACAATTTGTTTTGAATTTTAAAGCCATTTGTCTAAACATGTGTATGTATGCAGATATTTTGGTATCTTTTTTTTGCGAGATATTTAACTTAATGCGAACTTGTTGGCAAATTAATGAAATCATCTAATGAAAAATGTTGATAAGAAACTTTTACTTTGCTCCACTTGATTAATCTATAATCGGTTATGTAATTTTTTCTCTCAAGATTTCATCAATTTGATCAGAATGAAAAGGTATATTTTTACCAGTACATAAGTCATACACAGAATGTGTTAAGCAACATGCTTAAGGTGACATACTATGAGTCCATATTTCCTTGCCTTGTGAAGGTGTTCGTTTGAATTGGTTGTTAAAAAGAAGCAATTTTTCTTTTTATTGGCAGCTGCAGTGAATTATTTTTTATTTCAATTTACTGCCTCTAGTTTTATTCGCATCATTTTGATTGTTTGCCATTTAATTAATCACAAAGAAAAATACATGCACATATGTATTTGCCCGTCGTATTTCTTTATTGTTGCCAGGTTGGAGATGTTTGTTGCATTTCAAAAATAGACAAAAGCAAACCAACCAAGAAACAACTAACAAAGTCAAATACAAATATGAAGCAATATGTTACTGTGTTTTATTGTTGCTTGAACTCGAACTTTTTTGTTACAAAAAAAATTTCTTGTTTTTTTTTTTGCAATTTGTTTGTTTTTCTGCGCATATTATTTTTGTAGCCTCCTCAACAACTGTTGTACTACATGAAAAACACTCTTTCAGTGTTTTAATAGCGGTACTCAGCGTTTGGTGCATTTTTGGTTGCGACTACGTGCAATTGCGATTATATTGCAACTAATATTGAGCACCCTTTTTAACAACTTTGCAAATTTTATTGCACTCCAAATAACAGCTGATAAATTAATACACAATTTTTAATTTTTCACGTTTTATTTTTTTGGTAATTGCTGTTCGCTCCATCTCTACAATTTTTTGTTTGCTTTGTCTTAAAATGTCAGCTGTTCGAGTGTCAGTGTTGCAAACGCAATACTCATGCGAAAAAAGCAATACGTAATTAGCGGTGCGTAAATACAAAAATATTGCGAGTGCAACCTTGTATATTTTGTTGTTGAGTTGCAAAGAAAAAGCAACGATTTCTTGCATACGCACTTACGCAAGACATTTGCATCAAATGATGAACTGCGCTAATGTAACAATTGTTATGTTATAAAAGGGAAGGAAACTAAAAGGTCTAGCTGAAACTTGTTTAAAGTTTTTTTTTTTTTGTTGAGCTAAGCAGTCTGTACTCCGAACAGGCAGGATAAAAGTGCTTAAAGTGCCCAGGACATGTACAAAAAAAAAAAAAAAAATCGTTACTCACCTTTGATTGTGGGCGTGTTGTTTATTTCAATAATTTTTCTGCAGACCATGAAAGTCCATAAAAGACATAAAACACCATAATTTTTGTGACTTTCTAGCGTTCGTTTCTATTATGCCGTCGGGTGTTGAGTTATTTTTGTCTTGTGCTGTTTGGTTTCGCATAAAAATTAGTTTTTAATAAACCGTAAAATTATATTTTTTCCACCACTTAGACCATTGCGTACCAACACAGAAAAAATTATCATTAAAATATATTCAATCAACCAGTTGCTTCAAAATATTGAAAAATAGTCACCATT
This sequence comes from Sturmia bella, assembly GCA_963662145.1. Taxonomy (NCBI): domain Eukaryota; kingdom Metazoa; phylum Arthropoda; class Insecta; order Diptera; family Tachinidae; genus Sturmia; species Sturmia bella. The sequence goes on from OY759172.1 coordinate 25,450,793, forward strand.
GTCATGAATAACTTTTCCCCTAAAATTGTCTCCCATTGCCCAAAAGAGCGATGAATTACTTTTCCCATTTGAAATTTCCCACACAGAGAAAAAAGCACCTAATAAAGTAGAACAAAATCAATAAGATATCTCTATGTTTTTTTTCAAGAAGGATTCCTTATTATTTTAAATGGGAAAACCTTATTGAAAAAACAACAATTAATGAAATTAAAAATATGATTTACGTGTGTTTATATAGGAAACTAATAAAACCAATAGGGAAAAATTAATAGGATAACCTAATAAAATCAATAAGAAATCCTTATTGTATACAATTTACAAGAAAACCTAATAGAATCAATAAGTTCTTCTCTATAGAATTTTTTTTTTTTTGGTACCATGCAAATCGGAAATTGAGTAAAAACAAACGTGAGTAACAAGTTTTCTTCTTGGTTTTATGTGTGTTTTCTTGTTGAGACAATTAATAAGATTTGCAACATGGAAATAATAAGAAATACCCATAGAAAAATCTTGTTTTCTCTCTGCTGGAATACCCCTCTACTTAAAAACGTTTCAAAGAGAAAATCTTATTGAATCTATTAGGAAGTTTTCGCTCTGTGTAGAAGTAAAATACTCACAAAATAATCAAAAGCAATATTTTTGAGAAACAGGCTTCAGCAGCCCTCTGCACTATTTTATAACGATTTTGTCTCCTAATATTGTGGTTTGCACTAACGTTTATATGATTCGTTAACTATCTTCTAACACTTATGAGTGCTGCATGTCAAAATAATTTGAAAATATGTGGCAGCTTCGTCAAAAATGGCAAAAAAAACACAAATAAGAGTGAAAAAAAAAAATAAACAAAACAAAAATTGTCTAATCATTCTGTTAAGGGCCAAGTAAATTAAATGAAGCAATATTTATTAATTATAGTACTTGCATATTCAATAAAGAGTGCTGATACACTGATCTACGGATAAATCGCAAGCCGAATACTCAAAAGCCATTTCAATAAAAATTTTAAATTTATAATAAACACCACAAATGAAATTGGCTCCAGGTTAACACCAATCAGCCGAGCTTCAAAAGCAGCTGATTTTGAACGCCTGCGAATGTCTTCATAAAATCTTACTGACTACCAAAAGCGCTAATTTATACGTCAAATTATTTAAACGATTTTATTAGCGCTAAAATTGATTACTGAATCGAACCACAGGCATTAATAATTATTTGTTCAAATAGCTCAACGTCAAAGCTAAAACATTAAAAATAGTATGAATATTTTTATAATGCAAATTAGCATTTATAAAACTATTTTTATTAAATAAAATTTAATAAAATTTAAATCATCGAAATTAAGTTCAAAATGTTGTTCCATGATGTAAGTAAAAAGAAAGTAAACCGCAAGGTGAAAGGTATAGAAAGCAAATACAGAAGTAATTTATTCATTCAGTTGAAGGAATCATTCGGTTGAATTAATTCGTTCAGGAATGACGCAAGTCTAGGTGCTACACATTTTTTTTTTTTTTTTTTGAAATTTGTTTCTCACAGTCATATCAAAGTGGAACGAACGTTTTCTTTCGCTTATCTTTTATACTCTCATCACAGTTATTACACAAACAAAATACAATCAAGCTCTTGTTTTTGTAGAGTTGCCCTGACCTAATAAATAGGCCTTGCGCGTATACAATAGACTCTATGCTGCCTAAATGCTGGATCTTCCCAATGGTCTTCATTGTGCGCACTTAAATGCCACAAATCCTTTTATTTTAGAAAATTTTTTTTCCTCACAGCCGATATTCGAGTCTAAATTCTACGTGGAATGGTGCTAAAATACACGCAAAAATAACGAAGTAAAACATTTATTTCCGCTTAATTGAGTTTCCAAAAATTCACGACTTTTGACGTAATTCAACGCGAACTCAATTAAGCAATACTCGGTTAATTGAATTGCCGACGCAATTAAACGAAAATTGCTTAATTGAGCAATATGTGCAATAAAGCGAAACACTCATGCGTAGATGGAGACACATTTCTTTATATTACATATAAGGTTGAAAATTTTTTTAGGTTTGTTAAAACAAAACAATAATCAGACACGTTCATCGTACAATTTTTATAAAGGAACAGAACCATGACGTTTTTGCCGCAAAATAATTTTTTTTACGCAAAAAAAAAAAATTAAGTAGACGGAATCAGTTAAGCGAAACCTTTGCTATTGTTTTTCGCAATGCGGTCTTAATTTGCGAAACAATTAAGAGGGTGACGCAATTACACAGAACTTTCGTTCTATTATTTTTAGTGCAATAAAGCGGGAAACTCAATTAAGCGAGGCTCAATTACGCGGAAATAACTGTATATGAATTAATCGGGAAATAAAGCTGCGAAATAAAAGGAAGCGTCCTTTGCTTGATGTAGAATTTACAATTACAACTGGGGGCTTTAGACAAGCGTTAAACAATTTGTTTTACTTGTAATGCAAAATAAAACTCGTCAAGTTATGGGCAACCTTGAATACACGTCAAATTTCACGTGGGAAAAAATTGATGTGGCTGAAGATTTTCCACAGTTTCGAATAGAGTACCACCAACCTTTAAGGTAAACTCGTTGTTAAGAGTGCAGCCGATCGTCTGGAGGAGCTACATGTGTACTTCAATATTTGGCAATTGGCTTGGCTTCCCAGTCATTAAAGATTCATATCGTTTATGGTAAACATCCTCCTTAAACACAGCGGTGGTGCAATTTTTTTTATCGTTATCATCTTTTTACCTTCGTCTTTTAAAAGTACAAACTTTGAATGTGCAAAAAAAAAAAAAGCCACGAAAAAAAATTGCGCTACACGGACAGACAGACGGATGGATGGATGGATGGATGGTTGTTGTCGTTGTTGGTTTTGTCTTGTATTGTTTTTGTAGGAAATTAAATTTTGAAGCTGCATTGAGAGATGATGGCATTTGCCATTGGTTTAATTTTTTTTTTGCTCATGTATCGAAATGTTTCCTTGAGATTTTTAGTTTTTTGTAAATTTTGGCATATTTTTTTGCTTTTTTTTATAAAAGAAGAAAAACAAAAACTCAACAGCATTAATAACTTTGAATGTTAAAGTTTTTTTTTTTTTCAATGTTTCGATATTGTTAACATACACAAGTGTGTTATACAGTCGCAAAAAGGTAAGATCCAACCGGCCAGACCGGCATTTTTGACAGTTAAGCGGCAGCGGCAGCGGCAACGGCAGGCGGGCATCCAACCAACCATCATGAATGAGGCAGCATTAAATGAAGAAGATAATGATGACGTTAAACGGACAAAACCAACAAAAACTTTGAATAAAAGTAGCAAGCGAGCAGTTTTATATTTAAATGTTCGAATTTTTTTTTTTGGTGGCGCGTTTTTTATTATATTAAATTAAAACTGCATGAATTTTGGCAGCTGGTCTAAGGTGCTTTGAACGCCTGTTCAAAAGCTGGCAGAGGTTTCCTGTTGCCAGCTATTATTACATAATATTTTCGATAATGAAGAAGATCTTTGCTGCTGCTTGCTTTCGTCTGCCTGCATGCCTGCCTTCATTTTTCAGTGATTGTATTTTATGAGGTTGCGAGGTTGCTGTGTGAAAACAGCGACTGTGGCAACAACAAAACGTCATCAACAAGTGGGGTTTTGTTGTTTCTTATCTAACTTCCGTGTCACATCTTCATGTTAATTTGAGCCTTTTATTCGGTGCTTCGGAAGACTCCGACTGTTTGCTTGTTTGTTTGTTTGTTTTATTTTAAAGTAAAACAAACACTGACACCGGCCTTAAGGGGAGAATAATTGAACCCGAAACTGAATTAAGATAAATTAAGGTCTGCCTCCGATTCGTGTCGTGATTATAAAATACTGTTGCAAATGTGTATATTTTGTGTGATTCAAGGAGTTTACATTTTATATAACATACAAAATTACATGAACGTGAAAAAACGTGCTTCCTTAAGCGGTTTGTTCTTCTTTTTGCAACAAGAAATCTATTATCTTTTGTTTTTGTATTGCCTCTTTTTGATGTACATATGTATATTGTAATAAAAATTAATCAAAATATTTTTATATAGCATAAACAAAAATAACGAGATCCTGAAGATGAACCGAGAGGTTCGAAATATATAGAGCAAAAAAGAAGACGAATTTTTATTACAATATACATACATCAAAAAGAGGCAATACAAAAACAAAAGATAATAAACTAAAATTGATGGCAATACAAAAGAAGAATTATTAAGAAATCTATGATTTCTAGAGAAAACTAAGCAAATAATAAAGGGTAAGCAGGATCTCAAGGATTTTGCTAGAATTGGTATAAATGCTTGGAAAAATATTATAAAGATATTCTTTCAATAAAAATCACAAAATGCATTTAATTATATTAAATGTTACTTTTTGTTTACGACCAGTAATCATTCATTTTTAAAAAGAAAATTGCAATGATTACATAAATGCCTTTTAGATAACTTCATATTAGAAATTAATTGAAGTTGCATTAATTCTTTGTAACTAAGTAATTAACAATTGAAAATTACAAAGAATTTACAAATAATCATCAGTATATTTGGTAGATAGAAAATGAAGCAATAAGAATCAATAGTAATCAAAAATTAGTCAGATTACTTTTAATGATTATGTTTGATTTTTTTTCTAATTATTTTCATGCTACTAAAATGTTTTAAATTTCTTTTTAATGCGAATAAGATTATATGGAAAATACTCATAAATAACCCTTGAAAGTATTCGAATTACTTTTCGAGTACTTTTGATTCTTCTTGATTATTTTCAATACTCTAAAGTAATTCCCACTACTTTTAAAATTGTTGCATTTGTAGCCAACTACTAAGTGTGATAAATTGAAAGTAATTTTATTTCATATACATTTTTTTCTACTAGCAAATAACAAAATGTAAATGATAATATTCTTTTCCAAGAGCATATAATCTACTTACGAAGTGTATCATATTCTTTTCTAGATATGTATGTAGCATGTCCCACACTCTGCTTCAAGTGAGGAGAAGATTCTGCTCTTTTTACATCCCTGCGCTACACTTCATCATTTAATTGTTATTTTAGGTACATCATTGCTGTTCCGAGAAGAACGAGCAAACATTTTAAATGTTACTTGTGATAAACACATTGTTTTTTTCAATTGAAAATGCACCACTGCATAAGGGCGATGGTAGTCGGTAAAGCAGGTTAATACGCAAAGGCAGCATTCCTGCTCAAAAAAAGAAAACGACATAAAAAGTTAGTGAAAATTTTATTACACACTTTAAGGTCCAAAAAGTTGACTTGATTAGTAAAACTTTTTTAAATTGAGTAATAGTAAACCAGTATTCCATTTGAGGTAATTTACTTCCTAACCTCAAATTCGCCCAATTTTGACCGTAAAATTAACAGGGGTTTTTGGCATCAAAACTTGTCTCGGTTCCTTATTGGGACAAATTACTTTATAATTTCGACTATATATGAACCGATTTTGAAAATGTTGGACTTCTAGCGACAGTGGTAAATAATGTTGCCAGCTTTGGAACAAAAACAAGTCTTAAAAATTAAATGACAGAAAACCAATTATTTCAGTTCTAAACAGAAATTTCGACAGAATTTTTTCTTTTCTTCATTCTTTCTATTATGAGTAAATATTTCGTTGCGTAAAAAATTACCGGGATAATAATTAATTATCATAAACTGTTTAGAATGGGTTAGAAATTTGCTTCGGGTTTTCTAATAGCAGATTTTGGAAAACTCACTTTAAAAATTCCAAAAATTATTTTGTTGATTGGCAGATACAAAGATACTAATATTTACTGCTAAAAACGTGAAACACAAAAATATTGAGCCAAGCATGAGATTGACTCGCCTAGTAAGTGCTCAAAAGTTATAGCTATTCTTTAAGCTTGCTGGGTAGACAAAGTGATCTTAATAATGTACTATGGAATGCAAACGGATTTATTCAGCATTTACTTGAAATATAATCATTTTTAAACTGTTTTTCAGTAGACATACTACTTGTCTCTGCACCACATTTCACACACAAGAGCTTTATAGCCATAATAAATTACTCAACATTTTACACCAATCGAGATGATTGGACAAATGCACTGTAATCTAAGGTTTGAAAAAGCTTTATGTAGGAACAAGCACAATTAGCCCAGCGAGCAAAATGGATTAAAGTAACAGGTAAAAACACTAGTTTGAAAACCTAAGTAAAGAAAAAACATACTAAATGAAATAAAAAATATAAAAATGGAATACATATAGGAAAGCCGACGACTACGGACACATTGCGGAAAATTTAATCTAATTTATAAAATATATAATATAAAACTATCATCATTATTAATTAATATCGAAAAATAATGGTAATAATATAATCTAAATATAATTAATAAAATAATGTGTTTTCTTCAATAAAAGAAAGGAACACTTATCACATTTATATTCAAGAAACTTCCATTTAAATAGAAGTCATTTATATACCACTTGTACTATCTGCTATTTATTGCCCTTCAAAATATCATAATTCAAATGTTGAATATCTTGACCTCCTTAAGAATCTTGGTAATCAATTCATAGCGAGCGGCGATTTTAATTCTAAAAGACAAGTTGGGGATCTAGGCTAAATTTAAAATATGATAAAACTCCTAGATATGATCAGATCACTGGTAAGCTCCTAAAAGAATTGCCAAATAAAGCACCTGTCTGCTTAAGAAACATATTTAATTCAATTACCCGCATAAAGACTTTAATGAAAATCAGCTACTTACCGGCCAATTAGTCTACTTCCACTGTTCTCTTAGTTCCTTGAAAAGCTCATCCCTGACCACTAGTTTGAATTTAGACGAAAACACTCTACTATCCAGCAAAAACATAGAGTAACAAATAAAATAGCAACTGATATTACAAAAAAGAAAGTTCTGTGTTGCAACATACCTCGATGTTGCAAAGTGTATGGCGTTCGATAGTGTATGGCTCAAAGGTCTTCTCCACAAATTAAAATCTCAACTACACCAAAAGCTACTTACAAAATCGATTGTTATATGTGAAATATAAGGACGTGTATTCTGAAATTTTTCCTATGAGATCAGGGGTAACCCAAGGCGGTATGCTGGGTCCAAAGCTTTATCTCCTGTTTACATCAGACATTTCAACTCCAGCATCAAACAATAACATCATAACTACATTTGCTGATCACACTCCTTTAATTTCATCTCCCGAAAACGCCACATATGGGCTGTGCAAAACCTACAAAAATTGCTCAATAGCACGTTGAACTGGTTTCGTAGTTGGAGAATACAAGTAAACAGTGACAAAACAGTTCAAGTAATTTACACAAACTGGAAGATACCGAGTATTCTATACATTCAAATAAATAGCTCAACCATCCTATCAGAAACAATAGAGATCATGGCCACTACGAAACTCATTTATTTGAAAACACCAGATTAATTACCTGTTTCTTGTCTAAAAAGTTTCAATAAAACCACTCTATTTAAAATTATATTTTTATTCTTTCGTTTGTTATAACAAATAAACAAAAACAAAAAAAAAACTAAAAATTAGTTTAACATTTTTTATTTTCAGTTTTGTCTTAAAAATAATGTTTTATTTACAAAATGTATTTATAAATTTTTAACATAAAATAAACTCTTATTCCTTATACAGCCTCTGTGCTGTGGCTGTATAAACAATTCGAGTAAATGACTAATTTGTACAAACTTAAAACTAAGCGAAACTAAAAAATCAAAACAAATATGAAATGAACTTTTAATGAAAATTAATTTACGGCGATTACAAGATGCAAAATGTTGTTGATTGAAAAGCAGACAAAAGCGAAGGCTGCTGCTTGGAAAAGTTTGGATTTCTAATGGAAGCACCAGTGCAGCCAGTGACACTAAGTAAGAATGGAAAAATTACACAGTTGCATTCATCGTTTTATGTTTCATTATACATATGTATATATATATATATATTTTTTTTTTTTATTTGATGTTAGGTTCCATGAGATGGGGCCATATTTACTGTCATTAGTTATTTTAACCAATTGAATTTGACTCACAACTTTTTGTTTACCATTAGTGAAACCATCAGTTTTGATTGGTGAGTTTCTGGTGAGAAAGCTTCAAATATAATTCAAATACAATCTCTTAAGCCACAAACAGTTTTCAAATAATTCACTTGTGATTTCAATGATTGTATTTGATTTGAAATGGTCACCATTTAGGTCCCAATCACAGTGGTAAGCAATATGTATGGGCTTTTAAATTAAGCCATTGATTTGAAGTTTTTAAAAATCCATTTTCCTGCACACGTTGTGACTTTTTCCAACCAACGATTTGGGCCTGCTTTTCAAAGTTTTAAGCACAACTGGTGCTTAGAAAAAATAAAATATTTAAAAACTATAAAATGAAGGTCACAGCAAATTTTGAATACTCGAAATAAAAGCAAAGAAAATTATGAATGATTTCAGTACTGTGTGAAACGCTTGCAGCACTATGTGTAAAATAATGTCAGCAGTTTTTCTAAAAACAAAACAAACAAAAAAGAAAAAACAAAAAACTAAAACAAAGTGAAATCCTAACGAAGCATACAAACTAACTTAGTCCCAACCATGGCTGTGGGGCACCCAAACCTTTTCCCATACCGGTTTCCATACTTTTTTCCATTCTTGTACTTTGACTTCTTTCCACACCGGCACCTGTATTGATTTCCATTCATCTTTCCAGGCCTCCTTTTTCTCTGTTGCCCACACTTGCTTCTTTTCTGTGCGCCAGATTTGTATTTTTTCCTCCACCCAGGTTTCACGTTTTTCTTTGATCCAGATTTGCTTTTTCACAGGTTTCCAAATCTGTATCCATTCAACTTTCCATTCGAGCTTTTTGTCCGTTTTCCATTCTTGTTTCTTTTCTGTTTTCCATTCTTGCACTTTTTCCGTTTTCCATTCTTGTTTCTTTTCAACTTTCCATTCTTGTACTTTTTCGGTTTTCCATTCCTGTTTCTTTTCAGTTTTCCATTCTTGCTTCTTTTCGGTGCGCCAGATTTTCTTCCAAACCGGTTTCCAAATTAATTTTTTGCGCCACAAATCATGGCTGGTGTACTCCCAGCCCTCGTGATCTTTGCCCAGATACTTTTCCCCGGGTATGCCCATTTTAACCCACTCGGGTACAAACATTTTCTTCCAGTCGGGCACTTGCACCTCACGCCACACCGGCACTTGTATTTCCTTCCACACCGGCACTTGGATTTCCTTCCAAACCGGCACTTTTATCTCCCGCCACACCGGTACTTGTATTTCTTTCCACACTGGCACCTGTATCTCCTTCCACACTGGCACCTGTATTTCCTTCCAAAACGGTTTGGTTATCTTCTTCCATTCCGGCACTTTGACTTCTTTCCAGGCCGGCACTTCACGCTCTTCGATATGTGGCTTCTTTATGATCTTCCAATCGGGTATTTTTTCTTCTTTCCACACTGGTACTTTTACTTCCTTCCAAATGGGTACTTGCACTTTTTTCCATTTTGTTTCCCACGCTTCTTTCTTCACCGTCTTCCAGACCTGCACCCAATCTTCTTTCCACACCAGTTTCTTTTTCCATTCCCCTTCGGGCGGATGGGCCAAAACGAAACTCACTGCAAGAGCACAGCTGGCACCCAAGAGCTAAAAGACACACACAAATTAAAAGAGACAGCAAAATTAGTGGAAAAATTCAAGTGTTGGAAAATTTTATACATTTACTTTAAATTGTAATGAAAAATTAAATAGTTGTTTGTGAGACAGACATGTGCGCTTGTAAATAAATTTATTGTTATTTTAAACGATTGTTTTGCATATTGTTTTTTTTTTTGTATTTCATTTTAATAGTTTATGCGGCATGCGCAAATAATTTATTTTTCCTCTTTGTCATAATTTGCATGAAAATTGTTAACGAAACTTGAATTGCATTCACATCTCCGCATATGTTGAGAAAGAAACAATTAAGGAAATGAAATTATCTTTACTAATTATGGGTGTCCAAAAATTTTAAACGAAGGTATGAGATTTAAAATAATTGCACCCACCCACATTAGCGTGCAGGGAGTATAGGAAAATGTATTAATGCCAGGGTGGTAGCAGGAGCCAGTCCGCATACCAGACGAACAATTACTTGTCAATATTTAAAATACTACTTCTTGCTTTAAGCTGACCTGGCATATACATGTAGTTGTCAAGAGTAGCAAGAGTAGGGGGGTGATGACGAGATGTTGGAATATAATATCTTCTCACTTTCATGAGATATTATTCTTCGCCTTGATAGCGACGACATGCCAATATCCCAGTTACTGGGAAATGTTCAAGAAGGTAAAACTGCATTTGTGTCTCTATTGCAGAAATATCTCAAAGTACTATATATGTATATCGCAAGGTATCAATTTTCAGCAATTTTTATATTTTTGTATAATTGGCTCATGTGGCAACGAGGGCATCAGCGGTCAGAGAAAGAAAACGTTTGCTTTAAATTTAAGTTTTTTTTTACATGATTTTAGTACGAAATGTACTTGAAAATTAAAGTGCCTGTAACACAGAAGTGTACTTAAAACAGGCCCAATAGGGATTATTGAAAGAATCACTCCTGTTAAGGCTTAAAATGGGTATTAAATTCTTGGGTGTATTTGTAGCCAACACTTGTGTGTGCTTTTGTAGGTATATGCATTTTTTTATTGCTACGAGTTGGTAGCGTGATTGGACTGGTAGTAGTTGGGCTCTAGGTGCAAATCGGCAATGAGACAAAATAATTTATAAATTCTTATTAATTATTTCTGCTCAAGTTCTTTCTATATTATCCTTGGGTGATTGATATTAATTAAATTAGACAAAGAAGACATCAAATACATTTAGCAGAGTGGACAACTAGTTGTTTCGAAGCCGCCACACTTTCTCGTCAGCACCCGTCTCTGAACTCAGGGATCGAATAATAGAAATTAATTAATTCTTATTAAATTAAGGAAAGAGAGGAGAAAGTTTATGTACAAATTAGGCATTAAATAGACCTCAGAAAATCATCACACTTAAGACAAATTCAATAATCCTTGCGTACTTAAATCAATCCGAATCAGTGTCAAAAGTATGATAAGTACAACGATCCCGACATTTTGGGAGAGACACCTTACCAGACATAACCCAATTACGGGGCGTATGCTGGAGGAAACTAAGGAACTTGTGAATGACACGGAGTTCCTATAGACCTATGAGTCAAACTGGTTCACGGTTAAGCCCACGGAGCACACAACAAGCCTATATTGGCTTAGGTGTATGTCGTAAGACATGGGCAGAAGAACCCCTCCATTCAACCTAACCTAACCCTAACCTATGATAAGTACGAATATTCTTAAATCAAGTGCCGCGAGCGTGCTTTTTGTTAAGTTCAGATTTTAGCCTGTATTCAATACAAAATCAGCCTAAAATTAAGTATTTAGTGCTTTTTATGCATAACAAAACAAACAAAATTAAGCGTTAGTTGTTGAAGGATAAAGGAAAGATTTAAAGTTCGAGGAGAATTACATAACTAATAAATATTCCAAATAACTTTGGTGATACGTTCCGAGCAGATACTACTTCTTTGTTTCGTATTATTGAATATATATTTTCAATGCATAATAAAGCAGATTTTAGCAGCATCAAATCTTAAAAGTGATTGATATAAAACTTCGAAGTTGTCGTCCCAAGTCTTGGGTCTGACAACTATTTGTCGTACCATTTTCGGCAGATAAGCTCACGTATCGAATACCAGTCATTCTGATATTTCGGTACTAAGCAGGTGAGCCAAAAGAAATCACCCAAACGCTGGCTAATGTCAAATTTGTTTTTACATTGTGAACTAGACAGCTGAGGAATACAAGTAAACAAGCCCTTGGAGCGATACATTTCCCAAGAACGAGGAATAATCGTGTCTATGACAAAGTGTAGGATTTTTCCACTGAAATCATAATTATCGATGAGGCTCATTGCCACCTCAGCGGGTACGTGAACAAGCAAAACTATCGCTTCTGGGGCAACGAAAATCCACGAGTGATGCACGAGGTGGCATTACACCCGGTCAAAGGGCCAGGCTTATCGAGTTTTTTTCAGCTGCATTTGCACGGTTAAGTTCTGGGGCCAAATTCTGGCACTCGTGATTGAACGATTTCGTTATAGAATGTTGTGTGTTTGTTGCTCATTTTGTTTTTGCTCTACATCGTTTTTATTATCGAGTATATTCAATCACAAATGCCAGAATCCGGTCACTGGAGGACATGTATTTCAAACAGGACTGAGCAACGACACACACTGCGCAACTGAAAGCCAAAAAACATCGGCTGACTTCTTTTGGCCCACCTTGCATGAGCCAAAATCACTAAAATGGCTTTTACCATCTCGAAATATTGAAGCACTTTTCGTTCTAAATAAACATATTATTAATTTACGTTAACGAAAAAGAAAAATTAAAAAAATGTTGGTGCGTTTTTGACCTTAGCGAAAGAATATACAATATCCGTTCCCTTATAGCCTTTTTACACCGACTGACAACGACGTGAAACGCTTGGAAGATTTTGAAAATGTGAAACAGTCGTTTACATTGACAACATCTTTCATCTTTCATTTCTTTAGATGTCAAAAAAAGAAGACGCAAAATTTTTGTGAAAAATAAAAAAAAAATTTAAATGGATTTGGAGCAGGAATTTTGGACTTTTTTCTTTCCGCAGGTCAAGCCATATGTTCTCCATATTGATTGACCATACGATGGGCTTTCTTGCAGTTAAAATGAATTTATTTATAATTAATTAAAAATTATAACAAAATACATGTTCCGCTCATTTTTTTATGTTAAATTTTTTTTTTCTGAAATGTCATTTTGCTAGTGATGGTACAAAAGCAATCGATTTTCTGCAATTTTTTTTTAGTGATGGCACTAAAAAAATCGAAAGATGTAAGCTGGAACAAAATGAGAAAGGATCATCTTCTGCTGATGTAGAATTTTCGCCCTGTATAATTCTTATGGGAAGATGTAAACTTATTTGCAAATTGATGAAAGATGTAAGATGTGCGTAAGTGTAAAAATGCTATTATTTATATTTTTTTGTTCTATCGGACCGTGCTTTTTTGATATTTTCAAAAATTGTTAGTAGCTTCAATCGCTAATATTCCTACTTTATTCTAATTATTTTTGTGAATAACAAAGATACTAATATATATTAATTTATTTTAAGGTAATTATAACTTAATGTACGTTTATTATGGGCTCTTCGGCAAGTTTGCCTTGTGGAAATTGTCGTTAAATTAAACGTTAAGTCTTAAACATATATTGTGAAAATACGCGTTATTTATTAAAAAATTCTACTCAATTGATTATCCACTATTTAGTTAAGCTTAATGCTAGCAACACGACTGGGACGAACGACGAATTTCGCCCAACACGACGAAATTCGCTGTGTAAATTCGTCATATGAAGCACAATAACGACGAAAAACAAAAGCATCTGTTATAATTGATAAAGTTGTTTATTGTTTGTTCAAAAATAAAAAATAAAATTAAATGAATCAAAGAATTTAAAATTTTGTAAAAATAATTAAAATAATTGGTAAAAGCCTTGAAGTTTAACATTTTCAATTATAATTTCACTTGTCTCCATTTTCTCAGTTTTTTAATTTTATCTTATTATAGTTGAACAGCTGATGGGGTGGCCATATTAAAAAAAATTGATTGCTAAAAAATTTAACATTACCAAAAACAAAAAATTAAACACTACAAACATGTTTTATAACCTAATATGTTGGCTTTTTATTTTAAATGGAAGAAGTCAAAGCTTAATTAACTGTTTTTACTAAAACACCAGAAAACTAAAACCGAAATGGCCACATTGTACCGATTTGTTCGTCGTTTGCCGGCATAAGAAAAAGAAATAAATCTATTTCAAGTTCGCCGAGTACAACGAATTTCGACCGACGTTGCGACTGTGTGCATTTTCATACACACCAATGTGTTTTATTTTTGACCGCGAATATTCGCGGCGAAAAATTCGTCGCTCCTCCCAGTTGTGTTCCTAGCATAATAGTCGCTTATTAAAATTTGTTGTTGAAAAGTAATTAATAATAAAATAAAAATTGATTAAATATAAATTATTAACAACAAATAAAATTACTAGCAATTGTAAATTATATACTTCGATTACAAATTGAAAAGTAATGCTTAAAAACCGGTGGCCGAAAAGTTTGAAACCATTGTTGTCACAGTCTTCTTTGTCTAATTTAATTAATATCAATCACAATGATAATATAGAAAGAACTTGAGCCTGATGAACTTAATACAGAAATAATTATATAAGAAAAAGTTCGAATAATAGAAATTAATAAACTAATTTATTAAATCTAAGAAAATGCACTGCTGTATTGAAAACTTTCATTGATTAATTGAAAGAATATTAATGAAATAAATTCATTGGAATTGTGCACAAAAGTTCTTTCAGCGTATCAGACTCAATTTTCTTCCCGTCTTACATTTCAGGGAAAACGTAGTCTAATGGCTCAATTCAAAAAATTAGCTGTATTTGGAGAGACAATTTCAAAGCTGTGCGTGTGTGGGTTTTTATTTGGATAAACTAAACTACAAATACAACTTTCAACGGTTAAACCGAATATCCCTTTAGAATTTATGTGTTTTGCAGGAACTTTTACAATATTGGGTTTCATCTGAGATTGCGCAGCTGTATTAAAATTGATATATAAAGACGGTGTTTAGCTTTGACACATTTGTGTTTGGATCAACGATTGCCAAAATTACATCACTTCCCTCCAATGATATAAAAAAAATTTAAAAATGCTGCATTTATTTGCTTAGAATTGGATTTAGTTCGTTTCAGTAGTGGTTACACTTTTTCAAAATCTCTTTCTTTACTTTTTTTTAACAAAATACACTAATCGTTTAATTTAAATAAATCAATATAATTAATTTTGTAAAACAAATTTTACTCTTTTTTCAAGCAAATACTTTTTATTTTAATTATTAATAGAAACTGAAAAAATATAATCAAAAACTGTGGCTGCCGACATTTTTAAAATATACATACATACATACGTATGCATTTGGACAGAAGATTTATTTTGCTTTTTTGAATTTCCATGATAATTTTGATTTACATGCTTTTTGGGCATATTAAAGTTGTAACTTTACAGTTTGTAAAAAAATGCTCTATTACGATTTCCATGTTCCATTATAAACTTTTTTTGGTATAATTATTTTGTGTTTTTCTTTTAAGTATGAACTTAATTATTTATTTGCTTTAAGAGCCAATTGAAATGTATTAATTCAGGTCCAAAACTGATCCTTTTCAAAAAACGTTTGTTGTGTTTTTCTTTTAAGTAAAACTTTTCAGTTTGATTAAAATAAGCAAATAATTTTTTACACTTTCGATTAAAAATATTTATTGTTTTTTGAATTTTAGATTTACAGGCTTTAATATCCAAATACTTTACAAATGTTCTTTCACAAACCACTGTACTTGAAAACGTTTTGTTTTATTCAATTTTTGGTCAAACGTTGCAAACATTTAGGCAACTTTATTTGCAAATAATCCTTTATCATATACATATAATATTGCTTTGTTTTATTAATTAATTGGGTTTTTGTGAAAATTATATATGGCGCAAATCATTTCATATATTTCAGGTGTTATTTTTTATAAATTTGTTTAAAAATTGTTACTTTAAGTCCATGGCCTTTAAAGCATTTTCTTTTAATTGTTTTATTAAAACTAGTTAATTTATTTAATCATAATATAGTTAAGCACTGATTTTAATTGCTTTCATAGCGAACCTTCACCCACCAATAAATTTAGGGATCTCATATTTAAAACTCCCCTCGTGGCCGCGTTAAAAGGCGTTAAACTTCAATTTAGCACCAGTAATTGTCTGCCTCTGTTGAGGTCTTCTAATATAACTACCCACATTTCTCCACAACGGATCTATTTATATTTTGGAAAAAGATCATCATCACCAGCCATCAACTGAAAACGAAATTCAAGCAAAAACGCCGACTGCGACTCAGCAGTAGTCGGTGCTCTGCCTGTAAAGTCGTGGCCATTTGAATGAAAACCGAACACCAGAAATATAACTGATACTGCAACATTTTAAACAGTGTGAAAAAAAAGAGTTACAAAGCCACTAAAAAGAGCATAAAATGTGTAAAAATCTCTACTCAAAATTACATTAAAGTGCTGCAGTTGGCAAAAGTACGAAAGCTTAACGTGCCTTTTACACAAAAATTTAAAAGAAATACACATGCACTTGAGGCTTGCGATGAAGAGGTTTAGTTGGTGTCTGTTTATTTCTTTATTTATAATTTTAATGTATTTCAAAGCACATCAAAGACATGTTTTGTCTGTTCTTTAAAGGAAAGTATGTGAACTGTGAGAGTGTTGATCTGTTTTCAGTTTTTCATTATTAACTAGGAATGTTTTATATAAAAACACCTATCACATGGTGAACAGAAGGTACTACTGGTATGGGGTACCCTTTGGTTACTAACTTTTTGTTTTTAGCATTTGTTGCTGTAGAGGACCGCCTGCTACATTCATATGTATATGAAGATTTAAAATTTTTATCTCTTAAATTTCAAAAATTACAACTCATTTCATCCCAGGTACCACAAGTCATAGCTAACCCTCCAGACCACCATTTCCATGTAGTCACTACTTGGCAGAAGTCCTCATTTTTCCATAAAACCCACTCATTTTCTCCACAATTGTCATCTGTTATAAAAATAGCGCTGTTAACTCGTTAACAGTGCTCTGCTAACTTCAAAATGTGGCTTTGCTAAAAATTGGGGTTTGTGTCCCGGAACTTAAATACGTATTTATCTTCACACACATACATATATATTTTTAGTGCCTTCTAAGAATTAATCATATTCAGCTTAACGTTCACCCACCACCTCAATAACAAGTTATTTTTATTTCTTCATATGTAATTTTGTACATCAGAGATGACTTGGAAAACTGTGGCTTGAAAAATATCAAAATATGTAGTTTATTAAGCCACACACAATTCTAACATACTGTTATACATACCATTTTCCTCTTCCTTATTTGTAGCCTCTGGAGTCTTATGGTGTTTGCCAGACACTAATTGCCACAAATGTTTTCGGCCTGTGCCACATTATTTAAATTTGATTCCAGCAATGATTTTATGCACTTATTGCTCAACTTTGAACATAAATTAAATTCTTTGTTGAGGAACAACAAAAACAAACTTAAATTTTTATTTTTTCTATTAATTTTACACTACAAATTTTAATTTGTGTGCGGCTGCCGATGATCAACTTTATAAATTTCTGAAAATGCATACACATTTTTGTAAAACTAGAACAGCTGACCTTGACAGTTATTAAGTCTTTTCTACCAACAAAATACATTGTTGTTTGTTGGTGTTGTGTTTGTTGTAGTTATGCGATTACCTGATACTGAGGTACGTTGCACAAGTCCTGGGAGAAAGGTAAAACAATTTCATCTAAGCTCACGTCTTAGAACTCTCTCTCTCTCTCTCTCTCTCCGTCTCTTTTTTTTTAATAGCTCTGTTAATTGTCTCTTACCAAGCCATTGGCGGAGTGAAATTTGAAAAGTAACGTTTCTGAATAAAGTTTAATTGCATCACGTTACGTTTTTAGTGCCATTGTGAAGCCGTTTTCTCTGTTCACATACACGTGCATCAAATAAAATTTAAATAAATTCATATCTAATGCTTTGATTTTATTTCCAAAATATTAAAAAGTTATTTTAAATTTATTCTATTTGCTATTAATGCAAAATTCCTTACGTACTAATACTTATCAAGGCTTACAAACAGACTTATTTAATAAGGTTTATATAAATTATATATCTCTTAAAAAAAGGTCCTTTGTTGACATTTAAAAATATCCAAAAAAAGGGGTAAAGAAACTTAAAAAACGGTAAAACGATTTCAATGATTTTTCGTATACAGTATTTATCGGATATAAGAACATCTCATATAAGAACAAAACGCTTATAAGAAACATTTGCAAAAACACCATATCTTTTTACTGTTTTTTCTAACAAAAAAAGTTTCATATAAGAAAAACGCTTATAAGAAAAAAACTGATAAAAGAACATTTTTCTTGAACACCAAAACCACAAAATGTATAGAAAAAGAATTTATATAAGAAACTTTCAAGGGCAACACTGGATTTATGTAGTTTGCATGGACAACTCTGTTTTCTGATAGTTTTACAACAACAACAACAACGTTTTTTTTTTACTTTTAGTGCTCATGAGAAGTTTTTGTTTCTTGCCTCGTAAATAAATAAATAAATAGTACAAAATGAATTATGTATGTATGCACATGTATTTACTAGATATAATTTTTTTTTTCAAATTGAAGTTGTCTAGTTTTTTATATCTATTTACTAAAGGGGTTAATAAAATAAAATTTGATTTGTTTTATTTTTCTATTTACATACCTACATCATATAAAAAGATAAAAAAGCTCGTATATTCATACAAGAAACAAATGCCTTATGGCCATAGCTACTTATATAAGAAATAAGTTTCTTATATAAAATAATTGTATAAAAGAAAGAAACGCTTATAAGAAACTTTTTTCATGGATTTTTTAAGTTTCTTATATCCGATAAATACTGTACTCCCACGTCTTAGAACTCTCTCTCTCTCTCTCTCTCTCTCTCTCTCTCTCTCTCTCTCTCTCTCTCTCTATCTTTTATATGATAACTGTTGTGCTTGAATTTTGTTATTTATTTTGTTTTGACGTTTGAAAAGTAACGTTTCTGTATGAAGTTTAATCACGAAACGCATCACGTTACGTTTTTAGTGCCATCGTGATGCCGTTTCAGTTAATAAATGTAACTTAAAAACTTTGTTTTCTGCTCACATATGTACATGTATATCAAATAAAATTTAAATTAATTCATATCTAATGCTCCCCAATAAGTTTTTTCGTGTGTCAACTGTATTGTGGCGACAGTGTTTGTTCGTTTGTGTTGGATGCACTGCCATCAAAGATATCGATAATTAAAGTAAATACTTAAATCGATTACAAGGCTATTTTTTTTATTTATTGAAACATTTACAAACAAGTCGCGATTTATAACTGTAATTTATTTGAGAGGTTAGAGTAGCGTATTTTTGTATACATTGATATTAATTGGGAAAATGTATTGGTTTTTTAGAATAAGGTGCTTTATTAAATTAATTAATTTAAATTAATTGGGAAACAAGTGTGAATAGTAATTATTGTTTAACGAGCGCTAATGGGTTCAGCCATTAGAAAATCAATTAAACACTAATGAAGGATATTTTCTGTAATGGCTATTTTGTATATAATATTAAACACTGTTTAAAACATAATTGGTGTTTTGCAGCCTCGGTTTTGATTGAATGAATGACAAGCATGAATATTTCGAAGCCCTCCATCTTCAGCAAATGATTGATTGCCAATATAGAGAACAATACCAGTGAAGGCTAAAAAATAATAGAGATGTGTATAAATTGTAAATTTCAATTAAAAAAAGAAAAAAACTTGTGCTCAATTCAAGATGACAATCCTTTTAATGGCCTCTAGTGCATAAACTTTGTAAAGTTTTCAAAAATGTTTATTCACAATTCTGATTTGAATAGGTTTCAATTAACTGAAAAAAACAAACTCCTCAAAAGTTTTGTTTTCGTTTTTGGTTTTTTGGTTTTTGTAAGACTTCGAATTGACCTACTTAACATTTAACTTACTTTAAATCTCTTTTAACTCGCACTTTCTTGAAAAATATGCTCATATACATACATTGTGTGTACGTAAGCAGTGGTATGCAGTTTTAATGACCCTTCTCTTTGCATTTAAGCAACCAAACGACCTTGAGAGTAAATTACAATTATCATGGTGATGTTGGTAAAGTTGCTGGCATGCCATGTACCTGTTGGGAACTGTTGCAAAGTGAAAGATGAAAAAGCCCTTTATGCTGCAAAAGCAGGTTCCAGCAATGACCAGAAATGGTTTCAATTACCTCAAATGTGGTTAAAGTGAAAAATTCATGGTTAAATAAATTGAAGCAAACTTAATTGAAGTGGAAATTAAAGAAAAAGAAAAAGAAAAATATACAATGCAACAGTTTAATAGGCGTAAAAAGGTGTTTGATTAGGTAAATGCTTGTGATGACATGAGTGTAATGACTCAGTGAACAGAAATACATACAATCACCTCGATTTCTATTGCTTAGCTTAGTTATAACTATTGAATTTTTTATTGAAAAATCTGTTAGCAAAGACAAAACTATTAGTTTTAATTTTGGTCTTTTGTGTTTTCCAAAAATGAATAACAATTATATAACATCATCTCAATTTTATAATTAAATCGAAAATTTTTCTTTATTACTAAATGCCTTGTTGGTAATTTCGACTTTGTGCCACAAGCGCCACCAATAGGAATTTTTTTCTATGGTGTGATAATATCTTAAGTCAAGATTAGGTGGAAATATATTCTACACCATTTTTAGTTGCAATTGAGAAAACTAAAAATGAAATTGAGGAATTTAATTTGATATTGAGAAAATTTAAAATGAAATTGAGAATTTTAATTTGAAATTGAGAAAATTGAAAATGAAATTGAGAATTTTAATTTGAAATTGAGAAAATTCAAAATGAAATTGAGAATTTAAATTTGAAAATGAGAATATTCAAAATGAAATTGAGAATTTAAATTTGAAAATGAGAATATTCAAAATGAAATTGAGAATTTAAATTTGAAAATGAGAATATTCAAAATGAAATTGAGAATTTAAATTTTAAATTGAGTTATACAATTTTCATGAAACAAATGGCGACACGGTATAAGTCGTTTTATTCCACCACGCGTCATTCTTATTAAACATAGAACACAATTGTCCTTAAGCTCCATGTCCGTTGAAAAGAAAAATTTATTTTAAGTTCCGCACAGGCTGGTTTTCTGTGACATAAGTACGTAATTTAAAAAGCCTACTTGTCGCAGTTTTTTTTTTTAATATCTTCAGTTTATTTTATATGAAATTATGTGTGTACATAGCCAACAATACGGGACATCCATATGATATGTTTTTGTTCCTGATATATCTTTTTATTTAAATATCAAAAAAAAAAATAATTCTTAATGTTTTGTTTAAATTTTCTTAATTTGATTTAGAATTTTCTCAGTTTAAAACTAAAATTTCTCAATTTCATTTAGAATTTTCTTAATTTGAATTTGAAAATTCTCAATTTCATTTTGAATTTTCTCATTTTTAAATTTAAATTCTCAATTTCATTTTGAATTTTTCCATTTTCAAATTGAAATTCTCATTTCCATTTTAAATTTTCTCAATTTCAAATTGAAATTCTCATTTCCATTTTAAATTTTCTCAATTTCAAATTTAAATTCTCAATTTCATTTTAAATTTTCTCAATTTCATTTTGAATTTTCTCAATTTCAATTAAAAATGGTGTAGTTACAGACTGCATTTGGAAAGAAAAAAACAACATTAGCACAAAATTTTCTAAATTTGAGTAATTTGGCAAATGGTTTGGCGATGGCCAGGTAAAGTTGGCATAGTCGAGTGGGAATTGGGGTTGAAAACATGGTCGGGAGGGCAGTACGAATGCAAAACCATCAGCCCCTCGTAACAATGGAAACAGGTCTGGATGACGGGCAATAAAATGGATACTACACAAGGTGTATTTTTTTTTTTTTTGTAGCGACAATAGTGTTTTTTTTTTGTTCTGTGGAAAAAGTAAGTTGTGAGATTTATTTTCGATGTCAGTTTTGTAGGCGATATTAATAAAAACATATTCGCAGTTTGTTTAATAATAATCATGTTTTTTTCAAAAACCGAATTCGTTACACATTTTTCTTAATTTATAAAACATGGTTTGCTACAAAAATACTTACCCCCTAATTCATAAAAATTATATCAGGCTTATAAGACTGCTATTTGACATATTTGTATGGAACATCTGTCAAATAAGAGCTTTATAAATCTGTTATAATTTTTATGAATTAGACGGTTAAATTCTATTTCAAGGTTGTTTATTTACAGGTACTTGACAATAGTATGGAAACAATTATTATTATTTATTATTATTATTTATCAATAGATATGTAATGTTATACAGTATATTATACATGAATTCATTTTTACATTTAACATATCAATATAAGGTTTTAAACTAGTGTTGTAAACCTGATTAACAACCATAATTTATATACATATGTATAATTTTCTCTCTCCAATTTGTATTTTAGTGAATTTAGTTAAATTCATTGATAATAAGTTTTCTATATTTTAAAGATTTTTGCCATTTAGTAATAAATTAACCTCATCAGAGTCTAGATGAGATTTGCCAAAATATGTTAGTCTATACTGCTTATAAAGGGCAGACGCCAATAAAATGATACGTATTTTCTGTTGCATCCAAATTACATACAGAGCAAATACCCACAGAGTTATACCGAAAGCATTTTGCATTTATATCCAGTAAACCTCCTCTTGCTTTAATTATTAGTCCAGTGCAGTATGATGAAAAACTAGTGAGTAGCTGTGAGACGTTGTGGTTTAGGTTGTGGTAAAGATCATGGAAACAATTATATAACAGCAATTTACGTAATAACTAAATTAAGACATAAGAACTATACCTACGCAAATAAACTAAGAAACGCATACAACTTCCTCTATACAAATGGCAAGGTAACATCCTGAAATATTTCTACAGTTTTTTTTATGTATAGCGTACCCAGGGAGAGGGTTGGAATCCATCCGAGAGAAATCATGCTCAAAAACGTAAGTCGGAAACCTTCCTGATCACTACGGCTATAACATAAATGGTAAAGGAGCGCCTCGATGGATGAATTGGTAGAGTATCCTATTAAGAGTCTGCGAGGTAGCAGGTTCGATACCTGCCGAAGGCTTTGGGTGTTTCTGCAGACAAACAAAAAGCTTCGCAGTTAAAAAAAAAAAAATTCTATGGCAAAAAAAAATTCTTCAAACTAATTTTGGTAAATTGGAGGTGCTTTTTTTAATTTTTGAAATTCAGCTTGAGATGCTTTAATAAAACAACATAGATATTAAAACTTTTTAGTGACTGAAAATTCGTTTTATTATTTTTGTGTTTTTTTTCGAGCCCAGAGTTTTGCTCGAACTATTTAACAACTTAATTACTTAGCTTACATGGCACAGCCTGTTGGCCTGTTCCCCAGCTAATAAGGCCTCAAGTTTGCCATTGGCTTGTCTGCGGTAAAAATGTTGATCAATACCATTTTACTACGAAAAAAAAATTTTTCAATTTAGTGGAAGTGAAAATCAAACTAAGGACTGTAAAAATGTTGATCAATACAAGTTTACCAAAAAAAAAAAAAAAATTATCTTTATATTATTTGATCTTTATATTGTTATGTGTATTAATTATTCAAGCTATTGATCTTTGGTTTTCTTATAAAAATAATATTAAAGAATTATTTATTTATTTTCAATATTTCGCCAACAATTTGTTGGCATCTTCAGGAAAATAATTATAAAATTCAAAAAAATTTGAATTTTATAATTATTTTTCTGAAGATGCCAACAAATTGTTGGCGAAATATTGAAAATAAATAAATAATTCTTTAATATTATTTTTATAAGAAAACCAAAGATCAATAGCTTGAATAATTAATACATATAAAAAAAAATCTTTCTCAATTCAGTGAAAGTGAAAATCGAACTAAATACTGATAAAATAATTAAATTTGCTTACTAAATACAAATTCCTTTTTGTTTTACTGTTTGTTTGTATAAAAAGGTAAATGGTTGATAAAGGCCACAGCAGTCAGCTCCTGACAAGTGATGTTATTAATATATAGACTTCAGGTCATATTCATAATAATTATTGTAAGTTTATTAAGTTCTTATTTGACGTATTTCTACGGAATATTTGTCAAATAAACGTGTAATAAACCTTCAATAGTTTTTATGAATATGGGTGTTATTTTCTATATTAATAAATAAAATAAAATAAAATAAAATAAAATAAAGAAATAAATTGAATACTTTAAAAGTTGAATTTGATCCAGCGACCAGGATATGGACGTAAAGCAAATGAAGCTAATATTTCTGCTTCTTTCTGCTAAGATATCTGAAGTAACAAATATTTCTTAAAAACTGATCAAGTGGTGACACCCTTTTGCTGTTCACTGTGTTGTGTTGTGTATGCCTCATCCTTTTTGAGAGTGATCACCAAATTTCCAACTGGTAGCTGTTACACAATTGATACTGAAAGAAGAACAAAATTGAGCACAGATGAAATTTAATGTCAATTTATTTAATTTTTTTTTTTTTACTTAAAACATGTATTTAAATGTTTGTGGAAAAAATGTACTCAACAAAGGCATTTTTTGTTTGTTCACAAATTGGGTCAGTCGAGCATCAATTTAATGGCCAACATTATTTAAGCCTGTTGTCGAAGACAACCACAAACAATTGCGTACAAAATTTGCTCCAATTCAAAAACTTGGCCAGTAGGTTTTGTTTTCGTTTTCGTATGGTTTAATAAATAAAAAATAAAATTTCCATAAAAAGTCATATCGGGTTCAATAGCTACGGAGAAAATAAATGTTTGTAGTGTTTTGTTGTTCAGTGCATGGAATTGTAAGTTGAAAATTGTTTTAAGTCACTTTGGATTTGTTGTGGCCCACATGACTTGAACATAAACATAAACATGCAGCTTGCAATTGTTGTGTCTGGTTTTGTTGTGCCAGCAATTGAAGAGTCTTAGCAGAGCAACAATTAATGTCTGCTACAATTGTTCGAATTCAGGCCTGAGAATTCAATTTAGTTTGATTTCAATTTCTTAAGCAACACCTTTTCAAATCACTTTTGGTCAGTCAGTCAGTCAGTCAGCCAATTGTATGCTACTGCCTAAAAACGAGTAGTTCTTGTTGTGATCATCATGTTTGTGCACGTTTCAAGTAAAAGTTATGTGATATTCATGATTAAATAATATTTGCGGATGAATCTGTAGTGAAAATGAAAAACGAAGAAGAAGAAGAAGAAAAATTACTGAGTCTGTGCAAAAGTAACAAAAATTAAAGAAATGAAAATGAAAAATAGTTTTAGATATGCGTGGCATGTAACCAGGTTACAGTCAGTCGTAACAACAACAACAAGAACAACAGCCACTAGACCTGATGCCTGGCAATACAAGTAGTTGGATGCTGCTGTCTGAGCGACTGCTTGCAGCACCTGCAGCTGTTTATCTGCTGTGACTCTTAATGCTTCACCAGTGGTACTTTAGCAGGATTGTTTCTTTATTTCGTTTCATTTAATGGAGAAATTCACAATTTTATTCACTGCCGCATCTTGCAAATCCATATTGAGAAATAAAATTATATTGTTATGCAATTTAATTGCATTTTTTTTATTATTTCTCTGCGCTTGCTGAGAAACTACTTCGTTGTTGAAGAAGATGGTGTTAAACGTATTATGAAATACGATTTTGGTATTTTGAGCCAAGTGGCATTAGTTTTAAAGTATTTTGCTTTAAATTTTAAAATAAAATTCTTACAGCGGTATTCATAAAAAATAAAGTGTTGCTCAAATACATTTTAGACCAAATTTGATATGAAAACTTTCTTCTAAAATGTATTTCAACAATCATTAATTTTTCCGAATACCGGTGTCAGATTCTAAGCATTAATTTAATTTTATAGTGAACTATGTATATGATTTATAAATGTTAATAATTTTATTGAGATTTCAAGTTAAATTTTTACTTCCTCAAAATTGATTAAGATTTTATTGTGATCAACATTTTTAAAGAGGACAAGAAAAGTAAAGTTGAAGACTTACTGGCTGGGGTACATACTGCGGCTGCTTCATGACCACCATGTAGCTTATCAGCATCCAACTTTGCTTCTTGCCCAGGTCATGACTAATTGTATACTTTAAGCAGCAGCGCACAGCCATCCTTCATTATGCTACAAACACAACTGGGACGAACGACGAATTTCGTGTAACACGACGAATACGCCGGTTAAAATTCGCTGTGTAAATCCGTCATCTGTTATAATTGATAAAATTGTTTATTGCTTGTTCAAGGATAAAAAAAAAATGAAATGAATCAAAGAATTTCAAATTTTGTAAAAATAATTAAAATAATGAACATCATGTTCATTACGGTAAAAGCCTTGAAGTTTAACATTTTCAAGTATAATTTCACTTGTATCCATTTTCTCAGTTTTTTAATTTTATCTTATTATAGTTGAACAGCTGATGGGTGACCATATTAAAAAAATTGGTGGCTAAAGAATTTAGCATTACCAAAAATAAAAAATTAAACACTACAAACATGTTTTATAATCTAATATGTTGGCTTTTTATTTTAAATGCACTTAAAATAAAAACTATTAAAGTAAAAATTAACTGTTTTGAAACTAAAAACAAAATGGCCACATGGTACTGATTTGTTCGTCGTTCGCCGGCTTAAGAAATATAAATAAATTTATTTCAAGTTCGCCGCGTACAACGAATTTCAACCGACGTTGTGACTGTGTGCATTTTCATACACACCAATGTGTTTTATTTATGACGGCGAATATTTGCGGCGAAAAATTCGTCGGTCGTCCCAGTTGTGTTCCTAGCATTACTGACTGTCTACATTTAATGTTATTGATCAACTTTTCACTTTATGTGTAAAGTGTGATGAAGTAAAAATTGAACTAAAAAGCCCAATAAAATTATAAAAAAGACTTTAGATAATTATTTCTGTATTAACTGTAAATTTTTAATTTTATTGAACTTCTGTATTGTAATACATTTATATTAAATTACTTTTCAGGCTTAAGTTCAACCCTTGGTTTGTCACTACTTTTAATTAATATCAATTAAGTAAAAAAAAAATATCATTGCTTTGGTTAATGTTAATTAAGTATACAAACAGAAAGTAAAATTACGTGAGCTTTGGTAGCCGAGTGGTTAAAGCGGCTGTGCCAAAATTGTGAACGTCCAAAGTTCATAGGGTGCGGATGAATGGTGTTTGCTACCCAGAAACAGCCGGTTGTCCACCTAGCTAATAAAATTTTACTTTTCTTTACTTAATTGACATTGATTAAATAGTGACAAACCAAGGGTTAAAATTGAGCCTGAATAAATGTATGTGATCTCCTTTATTTTATATGTTTTAGTTGTTGATGAAATTAATAAGATCTATCTATCACTTAAAAATAACAAAGAACAACCATAGAAACATTTTCGTTACTTGCAGCAGCGAAATTCCAGATTATTGCTGCATGTTCCGGCACCCATATGACACGTGGTTCACCATGCGCCGAGTAGCTGTTAATAGCGTTTGTGCAATCGCAAACCTTCTGTCCATTCAGCTGAGATCGCTTGAATGGCCAGCTGACTTTCCATACGTATATTCACGGGCCCTTGCCTTACCATTTCATTAAGTTCTCTAGTACATTCCGTTATTGCCCGAACTTTCGTCTGCAGAGTTTTGTAATAATCTGACAGGCGGAATAACAGTTTTGTTTTGGTTCTCTATAGTTAAATGCCAAGTTTAATTTGCTCTCTTACAATTGATCCATGTGTGTAGCGGCGTAGCCCTATGACAATCTGGCTCGAAGAGTTGGTCAACCAGGAAGGTTTCGCGCAACAGGAGTTTTGGTTTCCGGTATGCGATGTGACATTACATTGTCCTGTGTCAACCCTTGATCCATCTGTGTAACAATGAAGCTTTTTGGGAATCTGGTTCAAAGGATTGGTCAACCTGGAATTTAAGTCAGGGATCAATGTTTCGCAATTGGCATCGAGTCTGGTCATCGGTATGCGTTCTTACGTCACATTTTGTAGACTGGACTTGCCTGTGGCTACAAAGATTTGTTGATGAGACGCTTCGGCTGTAAGTACAGCTTTTATTTTATATCAATTGGATCAACGACTAGTATTGCCTTCAGCGCCTAGATATTTAACTAGCTACTAAGACATTGTTTTGTTTGTCTGGGTTCGCAGCAAATATCAGAACAAATATTTTATGTAATTATCTATTTAATGTGACCGCACTTTAAGGGCATTTTTTTCAATCTTACAGTGGCCTTTAAGTTACATTAAATAGGTGAAATTTATAAAAAAAAATTTTAAGAGTTTCGTCCATTAAGAGCTCATCTAATATTAAACTGAAAATATCCATATTCATATTTGATGAAAATTAAAATACTTTTTACAAATAATTTGCAAATCTACAAATATTCCGATATTAATTTTCAATGAAAAAAATTTCAGAGCTTTGCTTTCGATTGTAAAATCTTCAATTTCAAATATAGAGCAATGAGCTTGTTTCACTAAAAGACACATTCATATATAAATAACTACACACATGTATGTTAGTATGTATACATGCACGCCGCAGATATGCACGTATTTATAAACACTTTGTGTAAAATTATGTGAAATAAAAATGAAATAAAAAAACCATCTTTAATTGGCAAAAAATGCTTTTGGCCAGTTGGTGATGAATACAATGTTTTTTTTTTGTTTCTTTTGTGAAATAATGGCATGTAATGGAAAGAAGACAACAACAAGACAAGTAACTACAAGACAACAACTACAGACCCATTGACAATGACAACAACAACAACAACAACAGTAATAACAACGGCATCAACTACAACAATGAAATGAAAACGAGCAACTTTTATGCACGCTGCTATTGCGTCACTTGCAATTGCATGTACGGCCTTCACGCGTAAACAAATTACAATCGACTTAAACTGAAAGACTTAAAGACAAAACAAACAGCGTTTCATGTTGTTCGAGGGATCCAGAGACGAGCTGGGGTAATTAATGGCTGTCCATTGTGATGGATATGTGCATGAATCTACATAAACGTTGTAACCACACATGATCGTTATGAAGGGAGCTTAATAAATTTAATAAATAAAAAATGATATAGCAATAATTTTGTCTTGCCACCAATATGATGACATTGACGTACATTCTATGGGAAATGCGAAATATTGAGACAAATAACAACGACACTATGGGACATTTCGAAAAGTTGTAAGTGAGCTGAAAGTAATTACTTTGTTTTAATGTTTTTCCATAAAAAAATTACATATGTATGTATAAACATTTTGTGTAAAAGTGGCCCCAAGTTTTGAAATCTTTCAGTTGCATTATAGCAGTACTGGTTAAAGTAATAAAACACCGAATATTCAGATATTGAGCAGAGAATTGTTTAAGAAACAAAAATATAAATTTGAATTGAAAATTCAAATTAAATTGCACCAAGGTGTACTTGCCATATTTTCCAATAATGGGTGCAAAAAATTTACATTTAGCGATCCTATTGAATTTTTAATAACAGAGTCTCAGACCTGTTATCATTAGTATTGACATGAGAAAAACAAAAGTTCGCTGACTTAAGCTATGGAATGATTTTTGACTTGAGATAATAAAACGAAAGCTCCTTAATAGTCGATCCAAGGTCCGCTGTAGAGAACTTCAAACACCGAGGTGCCACCATGTTTCCACCAAGCTGCTACCAGTACATGTTCCTCCGAAGAAACACTCTTTCAGCAGTGGTCCCTGTGACACTGACTTATTCCTTCTGGTTGAGGTTTGAAGAAAAGCCATCTTTAAATTTGATTGAAGGGATTGCCTTCTATAGCTTTGATAAGCGTTTGTTGGCTATTCCTGGTCGTATACATGCCCCGAGAAATAGGAAATCATTGAATTAAATTCAGTCAATAATCCAACTACTTGCAGGTGGGTAGATGACATGTGATAAGGCATGCAGGTGGCAATATTGTTTCAGTTAGATGGTTAGTCTCCCATACTCCTTGCAAAGGAAGTTCGTGCTATCTATTAAATACGACCAGGAGAACACCGGATGACTTACGAGGTACATCCAATATTTTCTTCAATTTTTTTTTCATACATATAAGCTACACCGGATTGAACTATCGAATCTTAAATAACTGAACCCAAATCTCATTATCAAAAACTTACACAATAAAAGTTCCTACACTCTGCCATCTTGCTTTCAATAATTGAAACTAGGCTTCGTAATCATCTCTTTACGCAATCAATTATTGAAACCAAGCCACTACATTTTAGTCAAGTTAGGCTCCTCAATTGTGATCAGAGGAATTTGCTCAAAAAAGTAATCTCCATTAATACTGATTTACGCCCTTGGGGCTAGGGTTGTTAGAAGCTAGCTCTCTCCTAGATTTTGAGTAACCATCTACTGGTTAATTTTCAAACTTTATCTGCCCCGGTATCAAACAAACCAAGCTCAGAGTACAAAACAACATGTCAATCTACTTATTCTGCGGTGAAGGAATGACGTGCATTGGGATAATTATAATTTTTGCTCTGGCAAAAGTCAGCGGATCTCAATGACCTTGTACTCCTTTTTTGGTCCAGGGGAAACTGTTGTTCTTGTTCTTCGCTGTAAGACATGATATTCGTTGGAACTTGATTTAAAATGACGGAGAAATTAGCAGCGTCCTTTAAACAAAATATTAAGTCCCACTTCTTTAAAGTTACACACAAAAAAATCTGCACCAATTAATAAATACAAAGTTTTAACAAAATAATAATCAAGTAATTTGTACAATTTCTATGAAAAGGCTATGAAGAACATTTCTTTTCCTTACTAAAAGCTAGATTTGGTCACATAACCTCTTAGATACTGGCCTTTGCCATCGCAGTACTTTAAAAGAGACACACTGACATGTAATTCAGAGACAACTTTCTGGTAATATTACCATTAAAATTGTATTGCTACAAATTTAATAGTACTGTTCCAATTCTAAATGTTGCTTAATAATTTGGTTTGGTTAAAATTGTTTACATCATTTCTAAATTCCTAAAAAAAATTTACATGAGTAGTTATGTAACGACTTCGATCTGGTTAGTATAACCAACAGAAAAAAAATTTTGTATCATCAAAATTGCAACAAGAGTTTACATTAACAGCATGTTTCCATTACGAGTTGAATCATCCGCTTCGCTCTCTCAATTATATTTACATCACTTGTCTATGTGCTTCAATTCGGCTACTGTTTTCAATAGGCGAACATAAATATTTCATCTAAGGAGATATAGCTGCTCCAAAAGCTGGAAATGCTTCCGAAAGTTGAAGTATACTTTTTTTTTTTAATTTAAAAAATATCCTTCCCGCCAAATACTTTTCACAAAATTGTTTTCCATTGTTTTTAACGTTTTATTTTTTATTGATTTCCAAGATTAGCTTTTATTTTTGTGTATTATTATGCTTTCTTTGTTTACAATATCTGATTTTCACAGCTAATTCAGATAAACATGCGATATAAATTAGAGAAAACAGCAATTTTTCGTGCTTTGCATGTGGCTTCAATATGAAGCTACTTCATTCACTCTCAAAATTTTCTATGGCGAAGTGCGTTGCTTCGCTCCTGATTAGGGTGTTAAGCATAAATAGAGAGCGGACTCAATCGTGGAAACGTGCTAGAAGTTAACAGTTAATATTAACTAAGTTAACTTAAGTTTTTTTTGGGTCTAGCTACTTACAATTTCAGTTTAGGTATTTAACTCTAGATATGTTATAGAGTTTGTAATAGCCTCGACAAATGTAAAGCCAGCAGGACGATACCCATCATGCAGCAGTTAGTTGGTTTTGGAAAAATCCAAGAGATTTTCCTAACACATATATTAGAAAATATTGTCCACTTTGATTGGAATTTGGTAAGAAGTTAATTCTAGAACTTAATAACTAGTTTTGTTTTAATACAATGCCGAGCAGATTAAGGCAGTAAAAATAACTTCATTTAATTCTTGTTTTACTTGCATTAGACGTGTACTTTCACTTTTATACATTTTACTATTGACCCACTGTGTTAAATACATATTTACAAAACATTTTACAAAGACTTGTTTGCAGCCATAATAAAAATTAAAGCAAGATATACAAGTACTTTTCTTATGATTTTGATTACGTAATCACCTGAAATGTGTAACAAAACATATTTTAGTCTATCAGACAAACTTTTCACGGGACAAAGACATGTTATCAAAGTAAATTTGTATAAAAAATGTATCGATGAGTTGTATGTTGACAAAGCAACTTATGAGTGTCAATATTAAAAACTTAAGGTGGAAGTACACAGATACAAACACTTAAAACATTTTTAGTGTTCCCAATGCTGGACTGACGCAAAACTGGCAACGAAAAGTTTGCACCAAGATATGTTTCTTAACTTATTGATTTGAATATTCGAACATTTTTGTTAGTTTCACAATTGAACCACGAAGCTTTTAAAATGAAAAACATAAATAGAAGTTTAGTTCTTAAGTCTTCGGCTTTTATACTTGAAGTTTTTTTTTTCCTAAAGTATGTATTATACAATGAGTTTGTTTCTTAAGTCTTAAAATTGCTTCTTCTTCACATTTTTATATCAAGAATGTTATGAAGTGGTTGTTGCTTAAGTCTTTTGAATTCTAATTCCTATAATATATTCATTTATTTCAATATGGCGAAAAACAGTTTTTAAGCGTTTCTTTCTTAAGTCTTTTGATTGAACTAGCACAATTTTTCGTTTAGGGCAGTGTTCGTTTACAAATACTTTCTGCCCCTGCAGATAATTTTCGAATATTTATAACACTTCTGGGAAGGAGTTTAACAACAGTGTTGCCATGCAAAATTTTTGAAGAGAACAATTAAATTGTAATAAACAGCACATTTTAAATGAATGCTTCGTTTTGTAATGCGTACAAAAAAAAATGTTTAATTCTTGATAAACAATACAATAACTATGACGGTTTGTTTCCGTTTTTAATGCAACCAGAAAAATGAATTTGTTAGCGTGATTTATAACAAAACAATATGTTTATAATGGGTGATTTTTTTTTAGCAATTTTCATTTGGCAGCACCGTTCGTGGTAGATGAGCTGTTTTTGTGTAAAAGGTTGCTTTCAAATATATTTAGCTTGAACTTTAATTTAACCATGATTCATCTTACAAGCGAACAATACTTGTAGACTATTGAATGTCATGTCGAACATAATTTTCGGTTAAGAAAGTATGGCCTGCAATTTATCTATTTTATGGTTAAATTTGGACGCCCTTTCGGTTATTCGGAATCTTGTGACAGAATTTCGCCAAATACTTATATCACGGTACATTAAGTTTAAAAATATCTTCTTTATTAATATTATTTTAAAGAACAATTGTAGCAGGTTTCTGATTAGTAACTGACTGCATATACAAAGAATCCAAAACTCGGGACTAAAAGTAATGAAAAAGTAATGTAACTATTCTCAAAAATTATACTTGGTTCCAAGCCGATGGTGGACAAAACCACGTAGTGTAACTCTGACGTCACACCACCACCCCCGATATGAATATGAATTTGCAGAGCTTACAGGAAAAGGTCTCTTTGAAAAATTTTAAAATTTTAAGGGTCTATTTTACAAGGTAGATTTATGTTACGATAATCAGTGAGTTTTACTTGGTAAAAAATTGATTTTATTCCAATTATTGTTCTAAACAAGCAGAATGTACAATAGAAATAATTGAGTTCTGTTTTTTTGCAAAGGAAACAAGTATACTACTTTATTTCCTATATTTTTCAATTGCGTTCAAAAGCCTAGATATTTCATAAAAATTCATTCCACTGTGAAGTAAAAATTCATACCACTGTGCAGTTTAAACACAATTTTTTTAGCTTGTAATTGCTCCTGAGGCTAAACTCTCAACCAACTTCTTGTTGTGAATGCTGAAGCCTCTTAAAATCAACAATATAAATTATAAGTGTCGATGGCTGCTTTTAAAATATCGTGTTCAGGACAGAAACACAAAATTTAGCCACTACCAAAAGCAATGGTGAAGCACTTGTTTATATACATACATATAGTTGAGCATGTTTCTATATTAACAGATATTTTTGGTGCTCTTATGATGCAGATCGACAACGACAATGTTCCACATTAGTGCCACAAACATCACAATCATGCAAGTTGATCATAAACTTCAACCTCAACACCCAGAAGCACAAGCAAAAAAAACGTTGCTTATAAGATTTTTAATAATTTTTAACAGCAGTACTGGACATTGATTTTGCAAATTTAAGCTCCTTACAACTTGCGGAAAACACAACCTTTCAAGGTTGTTCTCATAAATTCTTGAGTAAATATTATAAATTAATATTATCCTTAATTTTAAGAGATGCAGCTGTTCAATATACAGCAGTCTGGTTATTTATTTCAATTGGAGAAATGGTTTTAAGATTTTTACCAACGAAGGTCAACCATTTTACATAATCAATAAATTTAATTACTTGTGTTATAAATAGCCACAGTTTTTAGCCACAAAAAGTCGACATTATCTCGTGATATGAATAGATCACAAACAATTTGTAACGGCCTGGTAAACTGGGCATTGTATGGGGGCCACTAACTAGAAATGAAAAGACAAACTCACTTGCTTCAACAGCCAGGTAGTGAAGCAAGATAAGATTGGTATGCGCAAAGCCTTTCGATGCAGTTAAATCTGAACTAAAGAATTGGGTGCATGGGCTCTACATATAACTCCCTGGAGTAACAAAATCGTAGGTATCTGTTCTAAGGGGTGATTCAGACGGGGATTGTCTCCCCAAAGGGACTGCTAAGACTTAGCAAGCTCGAATTAACTAGAATAATGGGAGTTATGTCAGGTCACTCTCAATTACTGGCACATCTTTATAGCACAGGAATAGCGGGATGAGATGAATGTATGGCATGTGAAGAGGAGAGTTAGACATAACAGCACTACTTATGCCAGTGTCCCGTCTTCTCAAAAACATTTCAGCAAAATCTTGTGAGACAGATAATCCAATTACCGAGCGTATGTTAACGAAAACTAGGAAATAAACTTTCTTATGTGTATGTTGCATGACTTGAGCAAATATACTTCTCCAATCAACCCAACCAATTGCGTGATATAGAACATCCCCCACAGTAGTGATTTTCGTATTTGTTGCTATTATATCGTTGATATCGACAGTTTCGAACTTTTCGTTGAAAGCAGAGATTTTAAGGCATTAAATTTAAACTTTATAGTCGCACTATACACCATAACAGTTGTCAGTTATGTAGTTCATCTATAAAGTTCTAGCTTATGCTTCATTAGAAAGTGACCAACCCCTTCCATGTCTCCTAAGGAGACTCGCATACAAAAATACAAAAAAAAAAAAATATTAGTCGAACGCCCTGAAAATGATTTGCTTGATAAGTCGTAGCAAGTTTGGTGCCTAAATTGACCCACTCTGTTGCATGCACATATCTCAATTAATATTTCTACTCGAAAAGTTGTCTGCGAACTCAACATTTATTAATTTTATTCTTTCACTTTGCAACCGCTGTAATATTTTGGCTCAGTAAAAATTCCCAATGTATTTAAAATAAAATTTATATTCCTAGTGTGGTTTACTGCTCAATCATAAATAAAATAAAAACATTTATTTAACAACACAAATGTTTATTTTATTTAAATATGCATTTGGAAAAAATAAAAGAGAAACATGAACAAAAACTAATTGGTGAACTGAAAATCATCATGCTTAAAATAAATTTGAAATAAAAACTGATCATTAAGTGATTCAAACGACCTTTACGGTGTGGAGGGGAAAATGTACTTTGAAATATGTGTGTGTGCGACTGCTGCTCTTAAAATAACAAACATGCAGCCAGCCATTCAACTCTTTAAGCTGACTGTCATTGACTGCACGTACCATCATTTAGATGTTGACGGAGCTTTGGAAAAAAGAAACTAATATCAACTAAAATCTGTGATTTATTTAAAAATTTGTTTTCTTCATGTGCAGTAAGCACATGTACAGTGGGCTGAAAAGGCAATTAGACAGATAAAATATGTAAATGTATCTGTATTAAAATCGTACATAAGCTGAGTGCAAAAAGCTTATGTTGTATTTTATTTTATTTTATAATGTTTTGTTTATTTTAATTTTAATTCTTTTTTGTTTTATTTTATTTAATTCACAACATTTTACTTTATTATATTTATTTATTTATTTATTGATTTATTTATTTATTCCTGTTATATTTTGCAAAATGAATTTGTAAAATATACTTTTTATTATATTTACTTTATACAATTTGAGTTAAAACGAAAGAAGGTACGACAAGCGAATGCGTAAAAAGAGGTAAAGAATTTTTCTTGCAGAGAGTTACACTTTATATATACAATAGTAGGTATTTTCAATGCAATAAGAAATTACATGTTCAGCAGAAAGATGTTACCATGTAATCTCCAGCTTCTCAGATTGTAGCTGATATTGTCAGGGATGAATTACTCAATTATTGTATTGAAAAATGAGCTATAATGCCAATCATTAACATTAAAATATATGTTAATGATCTATTTTGTATTATATTAACTACTTTAAATTCTGTCACCATTCGTTTGCGTTTGTGTGTTTATGTTGTGTATATTGACAGTACTTGATGCTAAAAGCAGTAATCAGCTGGGCTTGTAAGGTCACCTTTCCAAAACTGTGTGTTGTCATGTTTGTTCTTGAACAAATTTAAACTGAACAACTTTTTGAAATTTTATTATATTATTACCCTGAAGAAGCCATCGGAGGGAGAGCAAAATACTGGCAAATAAAATAAACAAAGAGTGGGAGCCATAGCTTAAAAAAATAATATATGTGGCATTAAACTAAAAAAAAAACAAATGTTGAATAAACTTAATAATTAATAAATAGTTATTTTGTATTAGGTTTATCAGGCTAAAGATCGTTACATATTATTTCTGCGATTGATATATAATTGAACAAGACAAAGAAAACATCTAGAACCTTTAGCTAGGTCGACAACTAGCTGTTTCGAAGCCACCACACTTATCGCCAGCAGAGTGGCGTGAGTGTCGCTTTAGTAACATGACCCCCGAAATTCAAGGACGAGTGTTGATGAGTAGTTGTTTCGGCTTCAAAACAGGTACTTGACCACCTAGCTGAAGACGCTTAATGTCTTCTTTGTCTTGTTTTAATTAATATCAATCACAAAAATATTATCTAATGACCTTAAGTTTGATAAATGTTATAAAAACTAGTAATACAATAAAGAGTTCGAATAATAAAAATTAATTAGTTTCATTAATAAATAACAAAAGCTGGAAAAAAACTAGACATCTTAAATTTTTTTTGTGAATTTTTAAAAACTAAGTTGCAAATATTTTTGCAAACAAAAAACATATTTTTTTTCCAATTAGTTTCAACAATAATTGGTTTACTAAGAAATTATACACTCAATCCCCTAATTCATAAAAATTATTTCAGGCTTATAGGCTCTTATTTGTAAGGAAAATTTGTCAAATAAGAGTTTAATAAACTTAAAATATTTATTATGAATAAGACCCTCAGAATATATTTGCAGCAACTGGCCGTAGTTTGTTCCAGAGGTAATCAGTGCAGTTATTTTTACATGATGAAACGTTTAAAAATCAATAACTGATTTGTACAATTGGTTGAAAAACTAACAACAAATAAATATGGAGTTTTGGTCACAGTTAATAATGACAATAGTAACTTATGTCACACATGACACATACATAAAGAAACCAAGCTGTTTATATGTATATACATATTTGAAATTTGGTTTCTACATATGTACATTTGTAGCATACACACTCTTTACTTAAATACATATATTGTTGCTGAATTTGTTCTAACTTTTGCGATGGCTGAGTAGGTATGGCAGCAGCTTTTAAGCCGAAATGTTGGATGTTCGAAGCTCAGCAGAGGCTTTGCAGTAAAAAAATTAAATAGGCGAATTGAAAAAGGAGAATAAACTAAAGTACAAAAAATAAAATACCGAAAAAAATAAACAAATTTTACAAATTGATTGCGCATCAATTATTTGACAATTCGAATAAAGGAAAAGGCTCTTATTCATAATAAATATTTTAGGTTTCTTAAACTCTTATTTGACAAATTTTCCATACAAATATGTCAAATAAGAGCCTTAGAAGCCTGGAATAATTTTTATGAATTTGGAGGAAAATCATTATTTTTTACCGATTGGGTTTCGTAGACCTCTTAACATTTAAATTCAAAAGAAGTAATTAAAAAATTTAAATTAAATATAAATAGAATAGGATTAAATTAAGTTTTATCTATTTTTTAAAATAGATAATTTTACTGACACATTTTTTTGAGTGTTCTTAAACCGTTTGAAGGTTCCTATATTTGTATACGAAATTCCCTTGTTTGGTGTGTCAGACCCATGATTGCTGAGCTTAGAGAACTTAGTTCATCTTTTTAATAAAAAAGAACATAATAAGTTCGCACTTTCTTTTAAGGCTCGTTATTAGAACTTGCCGACAGCTAAAGTGAGGATTTTATGGGCATTATTTTGCAGTAACTTTTCATAAGTTAGAACTATAGATTTAAAAAAACAAAAAGTTTTGCTTAGTCACAAAACATCCTCAAGCTTAAGGTGTTCTATAAAATATTATTGCGAAATGCAGTCAACAAAACCCTGCCTTAGAAAAATTTGTTTTTATTATATACACAAAAGATTTGGATCAAATAACCCCATTTATTGCTATTGTATAGTGTAAGTAATAACTAATTTATTTTTCATCTTCCACAAAATCTGTTCAGCAAAAAAAAAAAAAAGAGTAGCAACAACTACTAATAAAAAATGACATTGAATACAAGCCCAGTAAAATAATAAATTATATTTGAATCTTAAGCATAAATGTGCAAAAAACGTTATTGCTTTTCGGTCGCATTGTTTGTGCATTGCAACAAATTGTCATCACGTCAAATAATCTCTGTTGCGGCAGACACTCAATTGCAAATGCAGTGTTTACTGTTATTGAAGTTGTTAAGCAAATATTATTTATGCAAATTTGTTTTTGTTGTCAAACCAATATTCGTTACACTTGGCAGCACTTTTAGTATGTTTTATAGTCGTTGTTATTGGCAGGCAGTCTTGACATGATGAATGCTGCAATTGGGCATGTCATCATAATTTCACACACAAACGCGCACGCATACACAGATAGATATTAGTATTCAGTTTGAGATTCGTACTTTGAAAATCCCAAACAGATAAAGACATTAATTTTTATCTTGGTTTATTAATCGATTTCAATCAATTTTGTTGAAGAATAATGTTTTAAAAAATGTATGTATGTCAAGCAATTTCGGAATTAAGATTTATGGTTTTTTCTGCAGGGTTAGAAATTAAAAGTCCGACTGCGGGGCTGTTGGTAGAGCTGCCTTTAAATCTATGCATTGACACGCTGAGTTTTAATTAAAATTACGAGAAGAAAGAAATGCCTTCATATTTGATATAAAAATTCAAATTCAGACAAGTACGATACTGACTCGTTCAGCAAGGGTTCCATGCCACCGTACAAGTGGCTTAATATATTTCATTTAGCAGGTGCAGGGTGCCACTTGTGTGGGATAGCCTTTAGATTTGCGCTTGTTTTTGT
This sequence comes from Sturmia bella, assembly GCA_963662145.1. NCBI lineage: Eukaryota > Metazoa > Arthropoda > Insecta > Diptera > Tachinidae > Sturmia > Sturmia bella. The sequence continues at coordinate 25,490,290 of OY759172.1, forward strand.
TTTAGCATTCATTGTGGTAACGTCTATGCAACTACATTGCCAATGGAAATTCTAGTTCTCTGTCTCTTTCAGCTGGAAAGTCACAGTTAATTTTTAAACTAAACGATACTCCCATATTTCGAGCACTATTTTGATTTTAGCTTTTTGCTCTCTGTTATTGTAGAGAACAGACCACTTGATACACTGCTGAAATTTCTAGCTGCTTTCTCTTACAGCTTAAAAGTTACTGCTAACTTTCAAACGGAAAGGTGCTTTGGTGCACGAGGCCACAATTCAAATTTTTGTTATTTGGTATTTGTTGCTGTAAAGACCAAGTAACTATGTATATATCCTGTACGAATTTTAAGTTATTATTTCCCACAGTTCAAAAGTTACAGCAAATCTTCAGTTACTTGTATTGAGACACAATCTGGTTTTTAGTTATTGTCTTGTTTTTGTAAGCTGGCCTTACAGGCTTAAGTAAACAACCTGTGTGAATTTCAGGTCTTACATTTCGAAAATTACAGCTAATTTTCAGTCCCTTGCCTGGGAGCCTCCTTTAGTTTTCGCCTCTTTGTTGTGTTTATTTGTTGTTGAAGAGGCCCTGTGATTTTATGAAATTGTAGCTCTCTGACTCTTATGCTAGAAACACAACTGGGACGAACGACGAATTTCGCCCAACATGACGAATACGCCGTTTAAAATTCGCTGCGTAAATTCGTCGTATGAAGCACAATAACGACGAAAAACAAAAACATCTATTATAATTGATAAAGTTGTTTATTGTCTGTTCAAAGATAAAAAAATTAAATGAATCAAAGAATTTGAAATTTTGTAAAAATAATTAAAATCATGAACATGATCCCAGATTATATAAATATTCATGTAGTTTAACATTTTCAATTATAATTTCACTTGTATCCATTTTCTCAGTTTTTTAATTTTATCTTATTATAGTTGAACAGCCGATGGGGTGACCATATTAAAAAAATTGGTGGCTTAAAAATTTAGCAATACCAAAAACAAAAAATTTCACACCACACACATGTTTTATAATCTAATATGTTGGCTTTTTATTTTAAATGCAAAAAGTCAAAGCTTAGCGCTTAAAATAAAAACTAATAAAGTAAAAATTACTTGTTTTTACTAAAACACTTGAAAACTAAAACCTAAATGGTCGCATGGAACTGATTTGTTCGTCGTTCGCCGGCGTAAGAAATAGAAATAAATCTATTTCAAGTTCACGGCGTACAATGAATTTCGAGCGACTCTGTGACTGTGTGCATTTTCATATACGCCAAAGTGTTTTATTTTTGACGGCGAATATTCGCGGCGAAGAATTCGTCGTTCGTGCCAGTTGTGTTCCTAGCATTACCGTTTCGGCGAATGAGCGCTGTGGCGGACGGTCGAACAGAAGCAGTTCTCGAGTTTCGTTTTCACTCCATAAGTACGCCTGCCTAATAAAACATGAATTGTTTATTGTAAACCTCATTTTTTCTGTTTGATTCAATATACATATATATGTTATGTGTACAAACTTTAATAAATTTGCATTGAACGCCAAATAAAAGCACATTCATGTTCACAAGGAAGACATCAAACTTTAACATAAATATGTTAATTAATTGTTTATGAAAGAAGGGACTCGTGTTAGTAGTACAAATTATCAAGACGTTGAATTTTCATTTCTCTTCTTTACTGTCTTTTGTCGCTCAATGAAAGTCACGCCAATTTTATGATACCACTGACACACTGCAATGACTGTTAACACAGTGTGTCAATGAATTTCGTCTTGTGTGTTACCTGCTTCTAAAGAAATGTCTTTAGTTTCGTAATGTTTTAATTTAACCAGGAAGTTGCAATTATCTTTTATAACTATTTTATTATATACATTTCTTTTAATTTAATAACATGCTATTGAAAAACTTAAATAAACATGCTAGACAAACATTTGGTGTTGGTTCTGCTTGACAGCTATTGAAGGAAGTTTTCCGCTGTCACTTTTCTTCGTTTGCTTTCTGATAATGCCTACAATTATATTTGGAATATTTGCTAAAATGGCCAATTAATTACACTTCTTTTTATATCTGCTAAGTTTTTAATTTAAGTTATAGACCAGATGTCAAGTATATTTTTTAATTGTAACAAAACTGTAACAAACAGTTGTAATATGAAAGGGAAAACAGTTTTTTTCGGATGATATAATGATAAAGCCTGTATATAAACAATTTAGAGTACTATATTTGACTGAACGGAATCTTACCATAAAACTCAGCATCATGTACATATGTTTACAAGAGTTGATTAACTCTTCTGATATTGACTTATCAAACAAATAATTTGCGAGGCTTCCAATCAAACACTATTATTTATTTTAATATTTTGTATGGCAGTCCCTCTAATGAGGCGCAACCCAGGGTCGCTGTGTTCCAAAGAATATTTAAAAGAAGAAATTATTGGGAGTTAGTCATACATTTAACTTCTCTACGGGCTCCCTGACTCTAATTAGTGCGATAGATTCTAATTAGTGCGATAGGGGTAAAATAAAGATTGAAACAAATATGGACTAGAGCGTTTATTATACTAATCAGTCTCAGAATGCCTGTATACGAGTCAAATGTATGACCAACACCCAATAATTTTTTTCTCCTCAATATTTTTTTTCGAATGCACGTCAGTGTCCCTACAAGGCCTACTTAGGGGAACTACCAAATAAAAAAATAAAAATTGAAATCCAGACACTTCGCCTCTGAAAGCTCAAACTATATCATTTACACCAGTTAATTATTTTATCGAGCTTGAGTTCGATTTACTTCCTCAATATTGAGAAAGTTTTTTTGTAATAAATATGTGAGTTAAGGCCTTTCTACTTGACAGCAAAGATATACATAAATATTAAGTCTGAAATAATGAATAACTTTTGGGAATTCGGAGCGCTGTAGACTCTTTATTTTTTTTAGATTCAGAAAGACTGTATAAGCCAAAAGATTGGCACGAAAGAGTGTTGGCAGGTCGCCTCTCACTAAGAAATAAAATGTCACGAAAGCCTTAAAAACTGCTCTGGACTCACTCTGAAAAGATACGCTCAGACATAAATGAAAATAAATTTCCAGTTTTGCCCAAAAAAAAAAAAAAAAAAAAATAAACGTGACCACTACTTTAGTGTTAACGTTTATTTTCGGCCAACAAAGGGTGGTCCAGCCGTAATGCACAATGAGAGTAAGTCATATCTTGTCAAGCTTTTTGTCGAACTTAGTTTAGCATTTCTTTGTTTCAGTATTTGATAAATTCAATCAGCGAGAGCAACGCAATCGAGCAGCGTCCATTAAGATTGTTGAAGCTGCTTTTAATGAAAATGGGCGTTCAAAGAAAACTATGTTTCGAGCATATCATATATAATTTTTTTGGGTGAGCACAAATTTGCAGCATTTGAGCAAGTGTAGGGGTCACATTGTTTGTGGGATAACATTTGTCAATGTGGCTATAAATTTAATTTAGTGCACTATAATCGTGTTGCTATGAAAATTCATATAATAATATCCAGGTTTTGATATTTTAATGGAACTAAACGCATTACCTCCACCTGATGTCACCTTTTGCACTTCCTTTACTCAACTACAATGTTTATGTTTAATACGTTTACGTTGTTGTAAAGGGTTGCGGCCAATAATTTTGTTTTTAAAAAGGATGTCAAATTTAACAACGATTTATCTCATTGTCAGGCCAAAGATTAAACGAAGTATTTCCTCAACCAGAGACCAGTTTAGCAACAAGGAAAACTTGATAACATTAACAACAAACCAAAAAGAAAAAGCCACAGGCTAAAGTAATCAATGGTGCAACTCCAGCACACACACACACACAGCAACCAGTATTTGATGCTGTACGAAAAAACACAAGCAAATTATTTAATAAAATCAATCCCAAGCAACCAACAAATTTTAACAATTGCCAACAACACTCAACTAAAAGTGAAATGATGCTTAAAATAGTCTAAACCAGCTGGCATGCAGTGCAGTACCTGCTTACGTTTAATTGTCTACTTCTTAGCGTCTCTTCTTCATTTTATTAGCAAACCTAATGCTTTTAACAGCCATCTAAAAGTTTGATAGTTTTTCTACGCTCCGCTATTCATATACCGGAAAATTTGCAATAAAACGAAAATAAATATTTTTGCTGAAACGAACAAAATAAGAAACATCATCAGTATTGATCAGAGCCACAAGACGAGAAAAAACATTCGTTTGCACAAAATTTAGTGACACAACAATCAGCCACACGGCCACGGCGGCTGGCGGCTGGCGTTGGCAGATAATAAGGAAATCGAACACAAAAATTATGCAATTGAATATTTTAGCATTCGAATGTTAAATAAGATGAAAATTATTTAACGAAATAAATGTACGTATTTAAAGGAAGACAAAAGCAAAAACATTTTTAAGCAACAGTCAACCAAGAAGAAAAAGAAAAACTCTTACAGCAAGAAAAGGTTGTGATGATTTTGTGATACAAATTTTTCGCAATCAAATGTTTAAAAGCAAAAACTTATTAATATTTAATGGTACAAAGAATCTAGGGATAGAAATTATGCAAGTTACTTGCAATATCAACAGCTTGTCAACGAAACGTAAATGCTGAGGGTGGCGCCCCGCACATCTGATTATACATCCGGGTGGCAACATTATTCCTATACTCCTCCCTTCACACTGCAGTTACACGACTAAGTTTTGCTATCAAGTTTTTTTCACATACTGATTGTCAAAATTCAATAAAATTGACAGCTGTGACGTAGCCTGCACGCAATTTCATAACAATTCGTTTTCAAGATGCCGTCAAGAAGAAAATTAAAAATAGCTTCTTGCATATTCTGCTAAAGAAATTAAAGCAAAACCTCCTCTTCTATATTCTACATTAAACCCAGAAACTAATTAAGATTCTAAAGCAATATTTTTTTTTAACCACTTAAATATAATCATAATATGCAAATATCTCTTTTTAAAATTAATAAATTTAATGGAAATCAATGTAAAAATAAGAGTAACAAATTTGTTGGTTTTGCACATAAACATTTTTATTTCTATTTTTAAGCTTGAATCTGTTTAATTTCTATCACTTTTAATTGCAACTTTCAAACAAAACCAAAAACTATTTGCAGACAGAACGAAAAAAAAGAATTGTTGTCAGCTGTTTTGTTGATTGTGACTTGATGCTCTCTATGGAAAGCAAAAGTAGTCATCAAGTTTGCATCAATTTTCAAAATTGTGAGTGTATTAGTAAAAAAAAAGTGTGAATGTATTAAGACTTGAAAGGCAAAACTTGATCGTGTAACCCCTAAGCTAATCATTTTTTCCTAGCTCCGCACAGTACACTGCACTATTGGGGTTGCCCCCTAAGTGCCGCTACAAATTAGAAAATATTCCAAAAGATAGTTAATTTTCAATTATCCTTGTTGGAGGAGTATGCAATCGCTTGCTTCAACTTACTCAGCATAGATTGTTTTCTAACTTCATAAAAACTAATGGACTGAGTTCGATTATAGATGACACAACTGATATTTCATAGACCTAACCGACCTATTTTCTGGATATACCCAGTCATTCGTCCTTTAGAAAAGTGCACGTAGAATTTTAATAATTGGCTTAGAGCAATTCCTATAAATAAAGTTTTCTTTGCTTCATCTTGGTAAATTAAATTCTTATCCACAGAAATTCACCACGAAAAATTCGAGTAGAAAGAGTATCAGATGTATTTCATACACGCAGAGAATTAGGATACTGTTGTAAAAGTAGTGGCTGTGCGGCACTGAAATAGTGTATAAATTTTGCTGCACTTTTTTGATGTCAAACGTGTTTTATACAGTGCTACCTCGATAACTCTAAACTTGTTTGCAATTTGCGAATTTTAGTGCAATTTTTTTTTTGTTAGAGAAATAGAAGAGTAAACAAATGAGAAGGGATTTTTTGTAGTAATCATGCTTTTGTAGATCATTCGACTGTAAATGCTTTTTTATTGGTAGTGCATCCGCTTCGTCTACGCAACAACTGATCACGCATCAGCAACAATCACACACCTGTGGCAGTGATGTACACAAATTTACTGCATTAACGAAAGTACGCGCATTTGTAAAGCGTATCAAATAAACTTAAGCAAGCGTTAATTTAAGTGCTTTGTTTTCTGTTCGTTTTAATTAAAATTTATTGCACCAGGCCTTAAAGAATAGCATTGCTATAAAAAACTTAAATTAAACTAAACTTCATTTTCATAATTTTCATTTGAAAAGACGTCAATACGTGTTTTTCCCGTAGTGTTAATTTTTGTATTGTTATTGTTTATTAAAAAATATTTGTATCTGTAATAAGAAATTTAACCTTGAAGATCTTTTTATATGATACACTTCAATTCAAAAAAAACGAATGTGTACAACGGCGTGTATCTTAATTTCTAAAATATAATTGGGAAAGTTGTTACGTTTATAACTAAAGACAATCCAAATCTGTTTGATAGTTGGTTATACCATTTTCCCTGGCTAAACTACCTACAACGAGGGTGGAGCAACATTACATATCATATAAATTTTTTTCGAGTTTTCATAAAACACTTACATGTCGTTCTGTGTGAACTAATATTTTGTAAAAAAAAAAAAAAAAAACAAAATCTGTTCTGCACAGTGGGCAAAAAAGAAAAAGAAAATAAGTAGTTGTCCTTAAACTTGCAGTATGCTTATAAAATGTAATATGAAACACTCCTATCGGAGTAACTCAACTATAGTGGGTTTATTTTAAAGAGTTAAAATGAACTGCAAATCAGTTTTTAATTCAAATACTCTACACCAAATTTCTGAAAATACATTTATATCAAATGCTTTTTAACTGGCTCAAGTTCAGCCCTTGGTTGGTCACTTTTTTTATTTGATAATCAAATTTTATGGCTAGATGGACAACCGGCTGTTTGTGGGTAAAAAAATTGTACGTAATTTGAGCTTTTATACATTTTATTAATCCATTTTTATTACAGCTGCCAAGAAAGTGACAAAGATGGGTGTTATAATGGGACTCAAAAAAAAAAAAATTTTTACCTTTACATGATTGTTTATTATCATTTCGTTTAGTTTTATAATGATGCATGATTAATTAAGTTTGTATTTTTATATTCATGTTCTTAAAAGAACTTAAGCAATTGATGTTATTTTATATTAATTTATATAATTTGCTTATTGTCCAAATTGGATAGATTGTAAATAAAAGAAATAAAAAAAATTAAAATAAAGATGGGTGTTAATTATATTAACATAATACGTAGGAATTCTTATATCCAGTACAAAGAAAATACACAGCCTGATTTTACACAGCATTGTAACCTAAGTTCGAAGCGGTTTGGGAGCCGATGAACGTCGTGGTAGACATGAAACAGCCATGTTGTGTGCCCCAGCCTGAAGTTTTCAACTTTACTTTTGGACTTATATTAAATTAATTTTTCAGGCTCAAGTTCAACGCTTGGTTGGTCACTTTTCATTATCAATTAAGTAAAATTTTATAGCTAGGTGGACAACCGGCTGTTTCTGGGTAGCAAACACTTTGGGGAAACTTTAGAATAAGGAGCCAGGCTTTCAAAGAAATGAGTTTTATAGGTTTGTAGAGAGGGTGGTCGACCTCCTAAAACTGAAGTCAAAGTTTTAAATTGTAAATAATTCGTCTTGGAAGTTGCGAAATTTACTAAGAAAAATATGAAAATGTTGGTGAAACAGTGCTGCCAAGCGAAAGCTTTTGCACAGAACATAAAATCGCGAATTCATAAACGGATCCAAAATCCTATTTTTTTACATTTAGTTCAATAAATGCTTTCATTGGTATGCAAAATTTGTTCTTGACAACCGGCCTTCGGCCGGGCTATGCGCTTTTCTCCTCCATGGCATAACCAACACCGGCTTCGTGTACAAAATCTGTAAGCATCTGGCAGCACACATTTTCATTTTGCGGCAATTGGTACCATTATACTAAAACCGATCCAAGACTTTTTCTTCTCTTCTTCAAAATGCTAATCAATACAATTTTTTCATAAAAAAAAATCTATCTCAGTTCTGAGGAAGTGAAATCGAACTCAATTCCGTTAAATCAACAAACAATTGTATATCATATAGTTCTACTATAAATTAAGTTAATTAAACTATTTTTTTTTTTAATTTCTCACTGGCAAAATGATTTTCGAACAATTTTCTAAAGTTTTGTGTAGAGCTGACTTTCAATTTCGTAATAGACAGTCTCAGTTTCAAAAGGGTTTTTTATTGTTCGTTAAACAGACTTTCGGTTTCAAAAGGGACCTTCGTTTATTCAAAAAAAGAGAAAAATATACGATATCACTTAGTACGAGTTGATCGACTACGTAAACTATTTCTCTTCAATCGAAAACTTACTTTAGGTGTGATACACTCGTTTTATTTAAAAAAAAGAGGCTGTTCGAAGAAGCAAAGTGTTGTGCTTCTTTTCATCGGTATGTTTGATGCTGATGATCGAGCAACCCTCGTTTAACCGCATAGTAACGCGATCTGATGATGTATCTCATTAAATATATTTATTGATAAGTTTGCACTTGCACCTCTAAATTTGCCACAAAATATTTAGTTGTGTGAAGTAACAAAAGTCTATTAACGAGCAAAAATATATTCGAGAAACGATCGTGTTCGTAGAAACTTTATTTCATTTTTTTCTTTCAAGGCCATATATTTATTTTTCTTTTTTTGCTTTATACATTTTAAAAGTTTTTTATTAAGCCACAGTAGTAAAAGTATCAGTCAATCAACTTTAAAAAGAATGCAATAATTAACATGTTGTAAAATCTTATACTACATAAAAATGTGTTAATGTGATAATAATGTTAATAATAATAATAACAACATTCAATATTCGTATTAATTAATAAAATACACAAAAGCGGGTATATTCATATTGTTTGCAACACCTTGTTTCAGTGGTAAGTATTTTTTTTTTTTTTATCATACAGCTTATATTTACAAGCTTTATATTTACAAAGATTCGAATTATTTTAATATACAACTGAATACTGAATATAGAATTATTATAATTAGTTGGAATAAAATATGACAAGCCGTTTCCCTTTAGATGCTCTTCCGTTCTCGAGAAGCCTTCTACTCTAAATACATACATACATTTTATTTTAAATTCATCTAATTTGCAACAAGGTTTGAAAATACTTTTCAACTTACCTATAGTGCAGCCACTTCTACCTCTTTCCGCTTTTATCCGATTTAAGCGGGTTATTTGGTCAGTTGGATGGGTACTAAACACACAGAATTTTATAATTTAAATCGCTATTATTTGCAGTACATAAAAGCATTAATTTTTACAAACACTCTTTGCCAGTTAAATTTAATTTAAAATTTAATTTTTTGTTCAATCACAGCCACTCTGTCGGCAACCAGTCAACCGGACAAATTGACAACAAACAAACAATTTTGATTGAAGTGTTAATAATTTCCTTCATTACACTTAATTTTTTCAAACAACATGTGTTTTAAACATGTACCCGTATTAATGCTGCTATTTACTTAAATGTGCACTTTGAATAGAAAATGAATTAAAATAAATATTGATTGAAACTGTTAACGAATTCCTTCCAAGCAACTTATTTAATGGTGCCAATAGATTTATGCTTAAGCGTATTGAATGCTTAAAACAAATCAATTTTGCGGTCTCTTCTTTTGGGGGGACCAAATAATGCTGCTGTTTAATGCCAACAAAATGGCATCATTATGAGGTTAAGAAACACTGAATTGCTTAGTGTTGTTCTGGAGCAAAATATTTTAAATTATATAGATTATTCTTGTTTCTTATCAGGAACATCTTCCCTAGATGCAACTAGTTATTTATATATGTATAACAGAAAATTAACATTTTAAGAAAACATTTTTGATTGACTTAATTAAGCTTTAGTGTATTTGAAATTTCATCCGTCACTAATATTTCTTAAAGAAATGCAATAAAATACTATGAGATTCATTATTACAACTTATCGATAGCTAAGGTTAGGACCTTGTTGGCCACATTTTGCAACTTTTTTTTTTTTTTTGATCTGTTAAAGCCAAATTGATTTTATGCGTTGCACGGGTCTCCAGCAATAAATTCGCTTTTACAGATTTAAGAAATATCAATTATTCGACGAGTTATAGCCAGAAAAACATAAACAATATGCTGCAAATCGGCATTTGACGGCAAAGTTCGAAGGCCAATTAAAAAAACATTTGAACTAACAAAAACAAACGCCGCGATACGGATCTTCTAATTTAGCCTCTATTTTCACCCCTCATTCTTAGAATCGACCAAACTTTTTCTAACTTGAATTTGTTCTACTTATTCTTATATGTATGTATATCTGAGGTGTTCGCGAAGGTATTATTCCACCAAGGAGCAGTGTTTATCGACGGTACGATGAGTTCCATAGTGGCCATAGTTCACTCGAAGTATACGAGTCTTGGATGGGATCGGAAATAAGAATTATTTAATCACTATCTTCTATGTATATATCCTTAAAACTTGTTAGGAACGGTTTCGATCCAATTTTTTTTTTTTTCTTAAGTCGATAAAGAATTTTCTGATACTGGGTTTTGTTAAAAATATTAATATATGATTAAAATTATCATATTATTTTATTATACTTACGAATTTATTTAGCAAAACTGACGAAAAATATTAAAACCTGCTGAAAATTTTCATTTAATATCATTTAATGCAGCATGTATGTATGTATTTTTAAATGCTTTTTTCACACTTTGCTTTCGCCAACTTCGCACAACACTGGCAACTCTATCTTTGATTTGTTGATGACTCTTCATAAACTAAAACTAATGAGCTGCTATTTTCCAAGTATTCCAAAGCTCGTTCGCTCAGCAATTCTTTGTAAAACTTGAAAACAATTCGATAAAAAAGTAATTGCAAAGTTAAACCTAAAAGAAGAAGAGATGTTTAAGCAAACACGATTTAGTGCAAAAAAAAAAACATTTAAAGGCATCACAGATTGGTAAATGTTAAAGCAATGATGAAATACCTTTACTACACAGTGGGATATTTTTTTCATAAACTAATAATTTTAATTGAGATTTTAAGTGTTTCAGTAGGTAATACATGTAGTGCGAAAGTAAGCAGAATATATTTCGAAGCTATCACAGTATATCGACACTTTTTATAATAGAAGTTTTGAGTTAGCTTTTTTTGACAACTTTCGGACTGAGGGAAGAATTATAGGTTTATATACATATGTTTGTGGTTTGAGAAAAGCTGTGACGGGTGTCGCTTTGTGCCCGTTTTGGAACACAAAACATTATACAATTTATTCACAAATATGGACTGTGGTTTTACATAGTAGATGCACTAAGAAGTGAAGAGAAATATTCGATGGGTAGTTAACTTTTTTAACAATAAAGTTCTTTAAGCGGTTTTCAAGTTAAGAAAGAAATAAAATAAAAAGCCTAGATTCTTTTGAAAAATTGTTAAATTTATTTTATTGACCTATTATTCATCACTACAAAAAATAATCTTAGACTCATTATATGATTATAAGTATTATCATAGGAATTCTCAACACGAAAGACCGGTTAATACCATAATTCAATCAGATTTCAGTGCGGCGACTAAGGATTTGCGAGCACTTATTTCTAAGATATCTTATTTCTAAAATCGGACTTTGTTAATCGAAATGTCAAATGCATGTAGGACATGAAATATTTGAAATGAAATACTATGTGAGAACATACTCAGCCCAAGCATGAATATTCTCAAGGAATTTTATTCCTAAGGAAAATACGTTTCTCGAGAAAAAATTCCTCCAATCATAAATTACCTGAGAAACAAAAAAAAAAAAAATAAAAGTTGGTAATATCGAATTTTTTTTTTAGGAAAAACAAAAAACATATGTTTTTAAAATACCTATCTTTTTTCCCCGCCGACTATTTTTCCCCTTCAATGTGGCTAAAACAGGGAAGGAATTTATCAACATAATAAGAGGAAAGGGAAAAGAGAAAAAACTCTCACGGAATTATCATTCATGATTGGGCTGACTATTTTAACTTTTCCTGATAGAAGTCTCTAACGCGCTGGTACGTTGAAACTGTGATGTGTAGTTTTGACTTTAAATTTAGACTTTAAATAGTTTTCTTCATGCAAGAAGTATTCCGCAAATTAACAAACATACAAATAAATGCAATTTTTTTTGAAATGTGTAATATTAAATAAAAGAGCAAAGGGATTTATAAATCTAACATTATAAGGAAAATGTTTGATTCTGCCTAGAATTTTAATAACAATTTTCATTAAATCGTCAAAATATTGCATGTGTTAATTTTTTTTAGCTAAAAACTTGGTTTTTAGTGTCCGGCAATTTTAAGTATTTTTGTCTGTTATTGAGAGAAATTCTCATTCCTGCAAGTTCTTCTAAAAACAAAGCACATGTTAAACCTATTAATTAGCATACAATATTGTTTTGTACATTAGAAGAATTATCGCTATTATCAAGGCAGCTCGATTCCAGGTAGTCGCATAACTACAACAAACACTTCATATATTTTGTTGGTAGAAATCTTGAGCTACTATCACCCATTTGTTCGCGTTTGTGTATTTGTGTTGTGTATTTTAACAGTTCCACAAGCTAAAAGCAGTAGTCAGCTGGGCTTGTAAGGCTACCTGGTATCGAGCTGCCTTGGCTATTATTTTGTTGCCGTATTTTACAAAAGTCGCTCATTTAAAAAATGTTTGCCACGTAAATAGAGACGTACATGTATGTATTTTAAAAAATTTGTAAATGCATTAAAAAAAACTTACCCAACATCATCGTTAAAGACATGATCACAAAATTATGCACTTCTAACTGTGTTTTATTCAGTTTGTACAAGTTTTTTAATACGGTCACTAATAAAAACATACCATTTACAATAATACAGAACATACTATTGTACAGCCAAGGCACAAAAAATAAATGTCTTTCCTAAAATAAGTGGAAGGAAATAAATTGTATGATCTTTATTACAGGTAGACAATATGTTAAATTACCTTATAAACGCCCCATAACAGCAGTGGTGTGGTCAAAATAAAGGTTAAACTAAAGGAGAGGGAGACGCACATCGATGACACTGAAAATTTGAAAAAAGCAAAATTGGGTCAAACTCATGTGAACATCAATTTTGAATAATATTTGATTTCTATTCCATTCAGCTCATCTTACCCACTTCTCTGTCCTCGTCGTATGGCTCACCGGTCGCCGTGGCTTTCTCCTTGTCAATTTTATATTTAATCAGACTTATTATCAATAAAGCCGAACTTATAATCGCTTGTATCAAATACAATAATCCTATAAAAACTGTCCATCCATTTAAACTTCGACCGCAAATTTTACTTCTCATTTCAAAGAATTTCTTAGCTAGTTTTTTGTTTGATTGCTTATTTTCTTTTGGAATCTCAATTGCACTGCGCTGTAAGAGTGCAACTGATTAGCGAGAAATGCAAGTTTTACTTTTTCACATACGTATTTTCATATGTAACTGCATAAGTTGGCGCTAATGCAATTGATAACAGAGAAATACCAAAAAAAAAAAAAAAAATATGCAGAGAACTTTCTCTCACTCCCTCTCTTTTTGTTTCCCCTAAATGAGAAATAATCAAGAATTGTAAAGTTACAGTGTGACCATACAACAAATTTAGTACTAGAATTCTAGTTTTCCTCAACCTCAACACATAATTAAACTATGAGACATGATGTGACGCATAAAAAATATAAAATTGTATAAAAAAAATATAAATTTATTTTTATATTATTTGATCTTTAGATTGTTAAATTAATTATTCAAGCTTTTGATCTTTGGTTTTTTATAAAAAAAATAATTTTAAACAATTATTTATTTACTAATTCAGGTCCAAAAATGAACCTTTTCAAAAAATATTTGCTGTATTTTTCAGCTCTCTATATGCCGACGACATTTCGTTTTTGAATATTCAAAAACTTTTACTTTTTGATACTTTCAAAAATACAAATCGTAGTAACCAATGGTGACTCGTTGTATAGAATGTTGCAAAGAAAAGTAGAAGGGTTGCAAAACGAAAAAAGAAATGTTTGCTGTATTAAAGGTTTGTTTGAACATTTCTGATTCTCATTCTGTTCATGGGAATTATGAAATAAGTAGTTAAGTTTCAAACAAACTTTTAAGAATTTTTCAAGGCTACTGATGAGTTGATTAGCACCAACGAAATGTCGTCGGCATATAGACAGCTGAAAAATACAGCAAATATTTTTTGAAAAGGTTCATTTTTGGACCTGAATTAATACATTCCAATTGGCTCTTAAAGCAAATAAATAATTAAGTTCATATTATTTATTTACTTTCAATATTTAATTTTTTTTTTAATTTTATAATTCTTTTCCTGAAGATGCCAACAAATTGTTGGCGAAATATTGAACATAAATAAATAATTATTTAAAATTATTTTTCATAAAAACCCAAAGATCAAATGTTTGAATAATTATTTTAAAAAATATACATAAGATATACAATACCCTATATAAATGTATATGAAAAAGGATTTTGACAAAAATATTGATGCCATTGACATATTTTATGTTTTTGAATAAACTTGGTATCTAAGTTGCGAGGGATCAGAGCAAATCGTAGTCCACCAAATATTTTAATTTAGCTTAGTGGACACTTTCCAAGTATTTGCTACAAATTGTGCAACTGTATCTGAAAAATTCCAACTTGTTCCCATATTTTATGTTTACTAACATTATAAAGAGGAAGAATTTGATTGATTGCTTGTTTGTATGCCTGCTATAGGCTCCGGAATTACTGGACCGATTTAGGAAATTATTAAGTCATGGATAACATAAGCTTTGTTTAATTTGACCGCGTACGCTTTTCTGCCCATATAGTGTAAATTACTCTAAATGGAGATGAACTGGATAAATTTCTTACATTTTTCTTTCGAATATTTCTCATAGATTTTTAGGACCATTAAAAATTTAGCGCTCTTACTCTTAGGCCCACTTTGATAGTTTATCTTTAGTGCAGAAGACTTGACTTAGTTGTCTAGTTTTTCTTTCAAATTCCCACCATAACTCATATTACGACTTTGCAGATAAAAAATTTACGCCCACTCCGTTGAAGTTGTGTAAAACAGAGAATGACTGGAACGATTAGTACAGTTTCTTTCAAATAGTGGTCATAAGTTGCACTAGGTTCTTACGCATGGAAAATATAGCCACACCTACTTTAACGCCCACCATTTTAGTTTACCTAATTTTCTAATTTTTTTTTTAACTTAATATTTTAATATTCTTACACCGGTATTCATAAAAAAAAACGTTGCTCAAATACATTTTAGAAACAATTTTATTTGAAACATTTGTCGTAAAACGTGTTTCAACAATGTTTTATTTTTTATGAATACCGGTGTTAATATTTTAATAACAAACTTTCTAGTTTATGTTCCTATTATTTTCTGTATTTCCGTTTTTTGTAAAAAAAAAAAAAAAAATAAACTTTCGTATCGTGAAAAATGCTTAAACTAGACTACGGCTAATATTACTAATAAATAGTTGAACCAAAACAAAGTGATAAATCCAAAATAGTAAACATTATATTCTATGATTTGCACTAACGTCCGTGCCCACCAAATAGACTTTAAAAGTTTCTTTATTTTCGATATGTTTAAGGGGAGTATTATCTGGCACAAATTCCACCACTCTGAACGTCTTACGATGTCCAACTCTTAAGAGAGCAAAAATTGTGTACCAAAACAGCACTTGGGTCTCTGAAACAAACATATGAAATAGATTTTTGCCTAAAACGAATATTCACTGCCAGCAGTTGCAATGTTTGCAAAAATACATTTAAAATAAAAACTAATTTTAAAATTATGTTTCAAATGTATCTGTGCAAACGAACAAACAGTTTCGATATCGATGGACTGGCAATTCATTTGTTTTTCCAATAACACTCACCCAATGCCATAAAAAATCCACATGCCAAATAAAAAGAAACCCTTGTTTCTAAGCGAACTGCTTCTTCAAACTGAGCGATTACAGCGAAAACATTGAATAGTATCAAGACAGCCACATTAGATAGCCAGGGTAGTAGTAAAGCATGGCGGTTCTGAAAATGTATTGCATTATTATTATTATGTTGCCATATTTTCATATTGTTCTTAAAATAAATTCTGCAAACAAAATAAATGAAAAGAAAAACAGATGCTTTAAAATTTATTCAATATTTAGAGAGCATAGCTCTACTGAAAGACTTAAGCCCAAGAGATGTTAGAGGTACCGTAAGTACGTAAATACGAGTTTTCTTAAGTTAAGTACGTTGTGCTTGTCTTAAGTACGGATTAATCAAGCGCTAAATACCTAATTTTAGTAAGCCACATTAAATTCTGACACCGGATCGATTTTAGTCATATTCAAGCCCAATTTTGGATTAAATATGGACAAAAGCCGTACTTAATTTAAGTGAATCTATACTTAGCGTACCTTCGCACCAGTTGGGCCTTGGTTCGCCATTTTTTAAGCCTGTTTAGTCCCAAATCCGCATTTAAAATAAACCACTCCACTCCCTCAATTTAATAAAAATTTTGATATTATTTTGTTTCGTTAGGGACACGAACCTAGCACGTAACTATTGTTAGTCAAGCCAGTCCACCAATTTAGATATTAAAACCAAGTTAGAAAAAATGCAATATTTATACACTCAGAAAATTTTGTCAGTAAAAATTAACTGAAAACAAGCTTTAAAAGAAATGAAAATTTGTTTAAAAACCGTCCTACTTATTTTTCATTTAAACTTACTTCTTACTTGATTTGAATTTAAATGTTAAAAAATCTACGAAACCGAATCAGTAAAAATAATAATTTTTCCTTTATTCTAACTGTCAACTTGTAAAAATTTTTGAATTTTTTCTTAGGTGGTAATTTGATTTAATTATAGATTTCTATCTGTAATATATCCTTTTCAATTCGCTAATTTAATTTTTGTTTTGCAAAGCCTCTGCTGTGATTCGAACATGCAGCATTTCGACTTGAAAGCAGCTGCCATACCTTCCATCAGCCATCACAACAAATTCAACAACAATCACAACAAATTCAACAACAATCAATTTAAGTAAAGGGTATGTATGCTACATACATACATATGTATGTAGAAACCAAATTACAAATATGTATGTATGTATGTATATACGTATTAACAGCTTGATTCCTTCATGTATGTATAACATAAGTTACTACTGTCATTATTGACTGTGACCGAAAATCCGTATTTATCTGTAGTTAGTTTTTTAAGCAACTGTACAAATAAGATAAAATTAAAATTTCATTATTTTTTAACCACTTTGTAATTTAAAAATAACTGCATTGATTACTTTTAAAATAAACTTCGGTTAGTTACTGCAAAAATATTCTGAGTGTACAAGCCAACACAAATGGTGCTTACAAATCGGCCACATGGCATAAGTTCAACAACTCTGTGGGAATTTCAATTCGTATGTATATAAATTGGCATTTAAATAAGTTTAGTGCAATTTCAGCCTGAATATTTTTTATTACAGTGTGCCAAAAAAAACATAACACCCACTTGCTCAATTCTCATGGCTTGTTAAAGAAAATATTTGTATTAAGCACATGTGTTCGTATTCTCACTCACCTCTAGTAGACCATATATTAAAATAATTGAAGTCATTATTGTAAGCGAAGCAAGAAGAATCACGGCATAATCGTCATCTTGAAAAAATGAAAAGAATTATTTTCAAACACTTTATAAAAATGTATGTTTATGAATATTGCACTTGTATTATTATGCACTTCATGGCAATAGAGTACAGTTTTATGAATTTGGCCTGCCTGCAGTTAAGGTATATACATACCTTAACTGCCTGTTCCTCAATGTCGCAGTCGTGCGATTGTTCGCTTTCTAAGCGAAAGAAAATTGTTTTGGGTTTCTCTATGAAGTTCTTTTATTCGAACGATGACTCGATCGACAAGTCGAAAAAACGTAAGTGTTTTTATACAAAATCCGATTCCTCAATATCGATCATGTCGTCAGCAGTGCGAACACAAATGTCAAAATCAAGCACTTGCTGTTTTGCTATCGAGTGGGAGTTTTTATAGAAAAATTTTTTGTTTTTTTGTTAAAAAACTGGAAAATAAAACTACAAACCCCACAAATTTTTAATTTTTATTTAGTAAATATATTAAACAATTATTACATGCATGCATGTAGTTTTGCTAAACAGTCCACTTGTTTGCTGGACGGAAGAAAATCCTGAGTTTGCCAGAGGAATACCAGTGCTCATCGCGTCAAAATACTTATTAAATGTCTATGCAAAAAAATACTTTTAAATTTTAAAACACCACAAAAACTATTTCCGCACTTTCAAAATGTTTGCTTTTTTATCACAGAGTACTCTGCACAGAATACTCTGTGGTACTCTGTGTTATTTAGTATTTGCTTTGGCTTGTCAAATGCAGTTGACCAGTTTTATGAAGGGTTGTATTTACACCAGAACAATTTAGTAGTTTTTTTTCAATACTGCAATAAAAAATCAACTTAAACTTTAATTTACCGATCTGGCATCTCTGTAAAGTAAATGCCAAAAAGTTCATGACGTAAGACTATGCGAACGCAAGCTGGCGACATAGAGGAATCCAAATTGACTCGAAATCGAGCGACTACATTTCGATCGCTTAGATTTTCTTGCGACATTGAGGAACAGGCAGTAAATTTCGAGGTTAGGGGAAAAAAGGGAAAAGCCAAAGAAGGAAGAAAAGGATGTCACGTAAATGATTTCCCACCAGGATCAAAAGAGCTTTAAAGAAAGAAACTCTGGCAGCATGGCAAAACGTATCTTATGAAATTTTGTAAAGCGTAAACAAAAACAGCATTACTCTTTTCTGGTTTGGTTTTGCTAATTTTCTTCTCTCAATTTCGGTTTATAAGTGCTACTCATAAAAGTATATATGTATACATTTTGTAGTGTACTATAAAATACAGTGCGTTATATTTATTTCTAAGTACGAACTCATTATTATTATAATTTTTTTTAATCAATCAATAAAATTATTATTTACTTACCCTCTGAATCCAAAATGGACCAAATTGTAAGAATATTGAATACAATATAAATAAGGCCAATTACCACACCAATTTTATACAATTGAAGTTGTAGACAAAACAATTTGGTGGTTAAAGTTTTCATTATGTAGTTAATTTTTCTAGTTTGAGAATTTTCTATTTATGCACGTATGTATGTACGTATTTCAAGCCCTTGAAATTTTATCAAAACAATGTTTTTCTCTTAAACGTATCACAACCTGGAAAGGACAACTACAACTAAAATACAACAATGAACAGGACATTATACTGTTGCGTTGGCCCACTCGTATTTAAAAAGTACGTGGAGTATTTGTGGAATGTATTATAATTTATTAATAACTTTGAAAATACTATTTTAGTCCTCTTTACTCATTTCATTCGCTTTACTTAAACTTTTTAAACGACCCGGGTACTCTCAAATGAATTGCGTGTCTTTTAAATATTGATTATTTTGTGGAAAGTGATTACTTGAGTTTTTCTTTTTTTAACATTTTAATATGAAACATACTATAAGAGAACAAAAATTTCACTTATTTGACAGCTGTTTTTCTATAAATATTTATAAAAGTATTGTTATAAAATTATTCCAGGTTTATTATGTTCATATTGTACAAACTTCCATGCAATGTGTGTAAAACTTCTAATTCATAAACATTTCATATACATATGTATGTATGTGGCTTTAGTAAGAGATTTTGCTTAATAGCTTTTTTTCAAAGACGTAAAATAGCATTTTAATAAATAGTTATCAACAACAAGACCCTTCTTTAATCATTTAATAAATGTAAATATTTAAAACAACATTTTCTAACTCAAAACTCTCTATGAATTTAAGACCAAGGAGTGTGTGTTTCTATCAAATTGAAGCCTGATTCCTTCCCTTCTGTGGCATATTAAATTTTATTTCAGAGAGTTAAAAAAATTGTTAAATTTTACTAAACAATGTATAAAAATATCAAACAAAACATACTAAATTAAGCAATTGTCACACTTTAATTTTAAACTTTTTACTTTTTTTTTAGTAGAAGTGATTAGCCCAGGCTGGTAGAGGAGTCAAATGTATGACCAACGCGCAAAGTTTTTTCTCCCCATTTTTTTCCGCACATTCCAACCCTGTACCCGCTTTCATAGGGGGCTGCAACACAAAAATACAAAAAAAGGACATCGAACGAAAGAAAGAAAATGATTTTCTTGATAAGCCGTAGTGGAACATTTTTTCCTCCTGCCAAAAACTATTGACACACCGACAACACAATATCGATGTCTAAGTGAACCACCCTAAGATATAATAGACCCAGATGAGCCAACTTGCCCCTTAAGTAGAAATTCAATTTTGGTATGCCGAGTTTTCTGCAAAAATTTTAATACAAAATTGCCATAAAATTAATTGCAAAAAACGATACCACACGATAAAACGATAAAAACGAGTTTGTTATTTTCTATTAAAGTAATTTTTTTAATCCGTAATAAAATTATAGCTAAAAGTTTTCTGACATGCTGTGTGACATCTCTGAAATATCAGCATATATGTATGTACATGTCGAGAAAATATACAAAAAGAATTATATTTTTTATTCTGCTACCATAAAAAATTTATATAAGTATATACTATATAAATATGTATATATAAGTATATACTAGCTATTAAATACTAGTTAAAACAGATATTAGATATGTATAATATCATGTATGTACGTGTACACCATTTCCTATACGCATACCACTTTCTTTTCCATAATCAAAGGAGGATGGATAATCAAATTATCTTTATAATAATCTGTATTTTGAATTTGCACAGCTTTCGAAATGGATTCAATTGGTGTGGTTAAGTTCCTGCTCTTTTGGTAGCCCCTCATTAACAGGCAATAGATGACATACCAGAAGAGTATTTGAAATTCTGAAACAAAAAAAGATTAAATGAATAAAAATAAAATAAGAAATATGATGGCATGTATTACATTAGACATAATAAGATACAAACAAAAGTAATAAATTTATGATCAAAATGCGGGCAGATAAGAAGTTTGGTGACTTCGAAACAGCTAGTTGTCCCCTAGCCAAAGTCACAATTTTATTTTATTAATATTTATTGTTCAATATTAAGTTTTCTTGTTTCTTACTAGTTTCAATCAAGCCAATAATCATTTGAGCACAGACCCCATTTGTGAACAGTCCAATTGTAATTGTTCTAGAACGCAATGAATTGTTGTTATTTTATGCGTGCTTTTGTTGTCTTGTTATTTATTGTAAATGAACACAAGAGGTATATACACACATGCATACATAGCAACTTGTTGACAAACAAAGCGGCAGCGCTGCGACGACAAAATTACTAAAAACCACCACCGAATGCATGTGTGTGCATGTATGTGCGCGGCTCATATGCTTAAGTTTCACTGCCGCGTGTATGTATGTGAGTGTGTGTGTGTGTCTTTTGTCCATTATTAGTTTCATTGCGCGATGACGTGGTCAGCTTCTGTAAACTTCTTGACTGTTCGAGTAATGATCATTGAGAGGTACAAAAGCAGCTCAGCTTAACGCTGAGGCAGTTCAGTCGATTTTTAACTGCGCTAACGTGTAAAATGTCTTAAGTAATAAAAAGTGAATAAGTCAAAGCGTTCTTAGTAGAATGTTTGTGAGTACAGTGTGTTTAAGTATATAAAGTATTGGAAAGTTGAGTACTGTAAACTTTAGAATTGAGTGTTTTAACTTTATTACAATTATAGAATCTACGGAAAACGTTTTTAAAAAGGTAAAAACGTAACAATATTTTACTTGATCTTTTTATGTTGTTTTGATTTGTTATTTATTTCCGCTTAAGATCCTGTTTATTTATGTATTTTTTTTTTTTTACTAAATTTATTTTAAATATTTGGCCAATAGTTTGTTGAAATCTTCAGGAAAACTTAAAAAATGTACATACTTATGATAGATTCATTCTATCGTTCTATCTATTAGAAAGAATCAGGGGTGATCGTGATTAAATTTCAGAAAAATCACGCGTAATGCATGAGCGTGATTTAAAATTAAAATTTTGTGCCTGATTACCATTTTCAGGCAGTTAAAACTCTTTTTTTTATTTTTTTTTATTTTGCTAAACAAAACAACTTTGGCGCATTTTTCCTTGAATTATTTTTCAGTGTAGATTATTTTCGCTCAATTTCTACTGCACATGTAAAGTATATTAGTCTGGCTCGATTTGTATGGAAGGAAAAATATTTAAAAAATCGTTGGGGGGAAACAATTCCATGAGTAATTTTAACCTAATAAACTGTATGTAGTGCAAAACAAAAAATTATATCAATAGTTAAACCTACGAATATTGTTTTTTTTAAAACTTAGGTAAATTTTTTGTTTATGAATACTCTGAAGTCTCATGACATTAAGTTCAAAAAGCAGGGGTTGCCAAGAGTAAATGAAATGTTAGAAAAGCAAACTAGGATATGTATCTGTGATGTATATAACGAGATTTCTTGCTGTGACTATCCAGCTCTGCATGATCAAGCGCTGAAAGTCATTTCAAAAGAAAATAGTTAAAAAAAAACAGCGGTGTTAAAAATTAAATTGCATCACAGATTGAAGTAAAAATTATTACCAGCTATAACATCTTGAAATGCTGACAACCTGCAGGTGATAATTCACTTGTAAAGCAATGACTGAAATAATTATCTGTTGTTTGCGTATGAATGAATGAAACGTCTATGTTCACAAATAATAACAACAGACGTCGACTTAAGGCGATCTATATACGCTACAATATTCTACTAACAGAACTTCATATTGATGTATAATTTCCATGTCTCTAACGAAGTTTGTTAAAAAGAAACAAACAAAAGAATTTTTCCATCTTTATCGTAAATCTTATATGGACTCTTTAATATTATAATCTTTAATTTATCAAAAAAAAACTCTTCTAAATTGCCCATTTTCATTTTTTTTAAGAAATCGTTTCACATTGAAAACACAACTTTCTCGAAACTGTGTTATAGGACTCAGGATTTTATCGCTACCAATCACAGATGTATGTATGTACAAACATATATAAATCAGGTAAACATTTTTTACGTTTATATTTTGCTTCAATACATCAATAAACAATTGATGATCTTGCAAACTTTTGTAATTGAGATTTTTAGTTGCACATAAGACACTGTGAAAAATGTATATAATATACAATAATATAAATACGTATCTAATAATAAATACGTACATACATATGTATGTATGTATCTAACTACCGAGAACAAAATTATAAACTTTACTCTGAAACCTCACTCACCCAAACAAATAAAAAATATTAATTGCAAATAGAATGATTCGTTGGTCTCTTCTCTGTTTAAGTGTCCGAATTGAAGCAGGAACAAAATTATATTGAATATAATAAGTACTCCGATATTGGCCATCCAGGGCAGTAAGAGATGATGCCTTTCCTAAATAAGAGAATTGCAACAAATATTAAAACAGGTACGAATGAAAAATGGGATTTTCTCTCACTTCTATTAAGCCTTTGATCAGTAGTAGTGATGTTAGAACAGTTGCTGCGCACAAAAGGGGCAGCGGGTAAATATTAGCTGAGAAATATATTGGGTTTTTTTTTTTTAGAATTCTGATTAAATAATTTCGTAATTGAAAATTAAAAGCATATACTTACAACCATTTCCAAAAACTTGTACAACGATGACCAAATTTGGTATCAAATAGATGAAGGCAATTAAAAGCCCAACTTTGTAAAGCTTGTAGTTACAACAAAACAACTTTGCACTTAAACTCTTCATTCTGATTGAAATGTCTAATAAAGAATGATCGATGGAAAAAACTTAATATTCACGTACACAAATTTATACTTATAAGAGAGGCATAATAAAAAACATTATAATGTTTTGCGCTTATTAATATGCAATTCAATTTCGATTTGTTTATCTCAGCGTTTTTTGTTTGTTTTGTTTTTGCATGTTTGTTTCTACGAAAGAAAATAAATAAGTAAGAACAAAGCGCATCAGAGAAGTTTTCGGACTGGAAACTACATTACTATTCCAAAAAGTAATAGGTATATGGTATATTTTAATGCTGTAATGAAAATTGAAACGTAATTTGGAGATACTAATTGCAAAACATCAAAATTGTTGTTATGTTGATTCCAAGGCGAACTCCGTAACTTGAGTGGATCGCGTGGCCTTGACGTTGAAGCACAACGCAGAGAATCACAATTGAAATCCAATACCACTGCAGAGCAAATGGAGAAATCTATTTGTAGCGCTGTACAAGCCCATAATGAATCCATGCCCATTAAAGTCGCAGAACCAAGCTGTAGGGAACTCGTTAGAGCCTTCATTACAGTCTCTTACGATCTAGCAAGAGAGCTGCTCAAAGCTAAGTACAACAAATTAGGCTGGTGTCGCGGGAGACTCATAAAGTCCGATAACATTGATAGATGTTTCAGGTGCTTTGGGGCAGAACTCATGCAGTGCAAATGTAACGGACCCGATAGAAAAGGAGAAGGGAATATGCCTCAGATGATTGTTATGTTATGTTATACGGGCTGCCGTACAACACTTGGGTCCTAGAAAGCCTACCCGTATAGGCTGTAGGGAGATAGCCCTACATACCTCCCACCGGTTCTGACCGGAACCAGCCCGTTGAACGGATGAAGGATTCCACCCTGTCCAATCCGCATTCCGACACTTCCGGTACCCATGTAGTGTTGGTCTGCCTAAGTAATTTGCTCTCTTGTCAGAGAGAGAGAGTCGGCCACATGATGAAAAAATGTAAAAACAAGGCAAAATATTGTGTCTGTAAAAAGGCTGGACACGATAAGATAGATCGCGTAGCGGGCTGAAAAACTGCTCCATGGCAGTAAGGGAAGCAAAAGCAAAACATGCAATGTATCAAAACAGCTGATGCACTTTTAGATCAGCTGATAATATAGGAAAACGAGAAAGCCATCAGCAGCCGTGCAAGAATTGAATGACCGAAACTAACACAAACAAAACTTGGTTACTAACGCACATGCAACAATTTTGGCAGTTCAGGCAAATGTTGTATTAGTTCTTTCACTCTAACGTATATGTTAGAGTGAGACATCTAATGTATATACTAAAAATGTATATACTAAAAATTCTTGCAATTATTTTTAAAAATAACGCGGCTTTCGTCAGAAGTGAACATTTTTAATTAAAAATATAAGTAAGAGTAAAAAAGATATACATTAAAAATAACAATAATCAATTTTTTTACAATTTTATCCATGACCTGTGTACAGACGACCTGCTGAACGAGTAGAAGGGAGGTGGGAAAAGCAGACTTTACGAAAGCTTGGGATCTGCATCCATGTTTTGAGAGGTACGTTTGCGCTTCTATGATATAAGAATATATTTTCATGCTTTGTTTCCAAAATTTCAGATGTTTTCCAAAGATTTCCTGCTTTTGATTTTGAAAAGCCACTGCGAAAATGTGTATTTAATATTATTGGTTCTTCTGTAATAGGTAGTATTATCTTTAGTTTTTTTTTTTAACTTTTTTACTTTGATTTTTGTTTTAAATTATTTAGTATTAGCTGCCTAACTATACTATTTACCTTTTTCAATAAAAATTTTGATTTAAAATGAAAACTAAAAAAAAACAAAGACTTTAGTTGACCAATACTTAAGTTATGACTGACTGGCTAAAACCAACCAATATATTGGTTATCATTGACCTACCTATAAAACTAAGTAGAGTAAGCAGCACAGATATATATTACGTAGTATTCTGAAATTAATTAGATAGACTGAGATACAAAACCACATGTACACAAGGTTACCTTTTTCATTAATAAATAAACTAACTAGAACTAACTAACTCTTAATAAACTAACTAGAAGCCCTAACAGATATATAAATCAGCACTACCAGTTAAATAACCGGTCATTTACTGAAATTTTAATTTTATTGAACTATAATATTTTACATACATTTATATTAAATTACTATTTCAGGCTCAAGACCGGTCATTTAATTGGTAGTGTTCGTGCACGGAATGTACTTTGTTGATACTAGGTATCCTTGCAATTCCTGTACTGGTTTTAGCCTGAAGAACTGTCAAAATACACAACACAAATACAGCAAACAGCAAGTATATAATCAAACCTTGCAAAAATGGTTGGCAGAACTTTGGAACAGGAAAAATTAATATACATGTAACGAAGTTGTCGTAGAGTGTGTTGCTGGCAACACTCTTGTTTTCCCACCTGTTTCCCAAAATCTAGAATTCGAATTATTGTATACAATTTCTCATCTCTGCGCTGCTGATAACGAAAAAAATACGCCGTTTGCTGTCTACTACTTGTTTATGCAACTAGCAAAAGAAAAAATATGTTTTTGATTTGATTTTATTAAATTATACAACATAGAAAAATAAAACTTGTGTTTAATTAAATTGTTTCTTCTATCGAGGCGCTTAGAATAAGCGCATAAATGAATCGTAGTCTTGCAAATTCCGGTATAAGTAAAATGGAACAAGAATTTACAAAAGCTTTACAACTGAATACCTCGACGATGAACTATTCGGAAGTACGTGTCAACGAACCCCAAAGTAATATCGATTCGCCTGCACATATATTTGCAGAAATTAAAGATAATGGAAATGAAATACGAAGCGATGATGATGAGGATATTTTTGATGACGTGAAAATGATTTTACGTAGACGCCGGGTTTGGGGACATGAGGATTCATTATGCAGCAATGGCCTAGATTTATTAGAAGATGATGACGTTTTGGCTGAAGAAGATGACGCTGGATGCCCGTTGCCTTCAACACCAGAAGATACACAACTTATTGAGGCAGAAATGACTGAAGTTTTAAAAGCTGGAGTATTGTCAGATGAAATTGATTTGGGAGCATTAGCGCATAATGCAGCTGAGCAAGCAGAAGAGTTTGTACGCAAGGTTTGGGAGGCAAGTTGGAAAGTTTGTCATTACAAGAATTTACCGAAATGGTTACAAGATAATGATTATTTGCATCGTGGCCATCGTCCCCCTTTGCCATCTTTTGGCGCTTGCTTCAGATCCATATTTCGCTTACATACCGAAACTGGAAACATTTGGACTCATTTATTAGGTTGTGTTGCATTCATTGGTGTTGCGTGCTACTTTTTGTCGCGGCCTTCAGTTGAAATTCAAGTACAAGAAAAACTTATATTCGGAGCATTCTTTGCTGGCGCCATTATATGTCTGGGCTTTTCGTTTGCCTTTCACACGCTTAGCTGTCATTCATTAGAGATTGGAAGACTTTTCTCTAAGCTAGATTACTGTGGAATAGCATTGCTAATAATGGGATCATTTGTACCTTGGGTTTACTACGGATTCTACTGTCATTACCAACCCAAAGTTATTTACCTGTCCATAGTGAGTGTTCTTGGAACTCTATCAATAATTGTTTCATTGTGGGACAAGTTTTCAGAACCAGCTCTAAGACCATTAAGAGCTGGTGTTTTCATGTGTTTCGGCCTTTCGGGGGTTATACCAGCCATACACTATGGTGTCATGGAAGGATGGTTTACTCAAATAAGCAAAGCCAGCTTGGGATGGTTACTTCTGATGGGGTTCCTCTACATCTTTGGTGCTCTTGTTTATGCCTTACGTGTACCAGAACGTTGGTTCCCCGGAAAATTCGACTTGTGGTTCCAATCTCATCAACTTTTTCACATTTTGGTGATTGCTGCAGCTTTTGTACATTATCATGGAATATCAGAAATGGCCATGTATCGGGTAACAGTGGGCGAGTGTACCGTACCACATGAACCAATCACATTCTAAAAGCAAATTTGCTAAAATAATTATAAATACCACATAAATCAATAGTCCAAAGACTTGTAGTGATCAATGTAGTAAAGAAAATTGGCACATTTGCAAATTTTGTTATTCTATTCTATTTATTAACTCAAAGTTATGAACATATGTATGTGCATAAGTATGTACGTTTATTTGAAATTCTAAATTAATCATAAGATGTTAGTTTTCAGCACTCGATTTGTACTTGGTAAAATAAAATTTAGTGTGAAGATAAAATGTCGACTATTATTCTTGAGAAAGTCATGCCTCAAACGGTTTGGTTTGTCCTGTTACATATTTATTTTTTATTACACTGCCGTAGAGATCGCAAGCAGTTTTTTATTAAATGATATTGGTTTTGTATTGACAAGTGATTAACTGCCTCTTATTCTAAAAACTTATAATTACTTATACTAAAAACCATATGTATAGAATTACCAGTCAGCACTTAAATAAAACAAATTTATTACCTATTTATTAATAACTTAAATTATGCGTGGATGACTCGCAACAGCCCTAGGACATTTCTATACATTGGTTTTCAAACTACTCAGCCGGTATATGCTCAATTGCTCAGAACGGTTCGTCTTTGTAATTGAGCTTTTTTGAAATCATTAAGATGTGCATTTGTAAACAATGTACATTGTATTAAGAAACAATCAAATTTCAGGCTCTTCGCTTTTTTTGAATTATAACAATTTTTACTTTTTATCAGTATTTAAAAACTGATGTTGAACTAACAATTTTCCTGACGGAGATACTGAAATATTGAAAATAAGGAAAACAAAATAAATTAAGCTGGTAAGAGTGACCTCAAGCTCAACAAATCATTGTTAATAGAAGTTGTTATATTTTGTGTTTTTTTTTTTCATATTGCCTAATTTTTTTTTTTTTTTTTTTAATAAGATCTGCCACAGTTAGTGCAGATAAAAAACTTATAACATTTTCAGCACAGAAAAGCTATAAAGAATTGGCTGATTTTAACTTAGCATTACTTATTTTGGACTAGCATCCAATTTTTGTAGTACTCTTTGATTGTTTTTTTTTTTATCATTGTTTCGTAGATTTAGGCAGTTCTAAAAACAAAATGAATCTTACAAGGCAATTTTGTATGGGCAGTTGTTAGGCTTGAGAAAGCATTCGGTGAGGGGAATAAGAAGGGACAAATTGTTGCCTGTACACGACGATTTTATTTTAATCTACCATTCGCTTTTTTCGTTGGTTAATATTAAGAGATGACTGGATAATTTAGTCTGGACTGTAACCAGCACACAAAAAACCTAGTGTCATCTCTAATTGAGAGCAAATTATCGCTATTGAAATCAGTATAAAATAATAGAAGATTATTCTTTACCAGATTTACTCTGTTGTTTCAATTGTGTAGTCAGATTTTTTGAATATCCCCATCGACAAATTAATTAGAAGACACTTTCGAACTTCCATTATTTTATTCACAACAACGTTTTCAAATACATAAAAAGCTTGTTAAGTGGTATTTTTGTGCGCATTTAACTTACTTTAGTGAGGTGGTTAAATGCATTAGTACGATTAGATACAAATGACATGCGTATGCACGTATGTACGTATGTAGGTACATATTTGTGTATTTATGTATGTATGTATGTAAATGGAATATTTTTAAGTTTTTAAATTTTTCGGAGATATTTAAATACCGAGTACAAGATATTTAATTACTCATGTAACTGGCCCCTTTTTTCAAGATCTGCATAGCTCGGTGGATTGTCGTTCATTGTGCTCGAAATGGGTTCCTCACGATCAGGCACATATTGAGTTTCCCGTCTCCTGTCTCTTATTATTAAATACAGTTTAAAGATGACATAAAATATTAGAAGTTGTAGACCTTAAAATAAAATATGTATAAAGTTTTACTAAAATTTAAGTAAAAAATGCAAGTGTTTAAATATTTTAAAGTAAATAAAACTATTATGCACAAATATATTTTATAGCATGTTTCCATTACGAGTTGAATCACCCGCTTCGCTCTCTCAATTGTATTTATGAATCATACCGTTTACACGACTCATCTACATATGTGCCTTGATTTGAGTTTTTTATTTCAATAAGCAAACATAAATCTTTCAATAAATCAGATGCAGCTGCACCAACAACTGGGAATGCTTCTTGTTTCATTCCATCCGCAAGGTGAAGCATGCTTTTGAACATTCCATAAATTTTAATTTAGAAGATATCCTTCTTGCCATAATAAAACTTTTTCACAAAATTTTTTTCCATTATTTTTAACGTTTTATTGATTTCTAAAATTAACTTTTATTTTTATGTATTATTAGCGGTACTCAGCGTTTGGTGCGTTTTTGGTTGCGACTATTTGCATTTGCGATTATATTGCAATTAATATTGAGCACCCTTTTTAACAACTTTGCAAATTTTATTGCACTCCCAATAACAGCTGATAAATTAATACACAATTTTTAATTTTTCACGTTTTATTTTTTTTGATAATTGCTGTTGGCTCCATCTCTACAATTTTTTGTTTGCTTTGTTTTAAAATGTAAGCTGTTCGAGTGTCAGTGTTGCAAACGCAATACTCATGCGAAGAAAGCAACACGTAATTAGCGGTGCGTAAATGCAAAAATATTGCGAGTGCAACCTTGTATATTTTGTTGTTGGGTTGCAAAGAAAAAGCAACGATTTCTTGCATTCGCACTTACGCAAGACATTTGCACCAAATAATGAACTGCGCTATTATGTTTTCTTGATTCTGACAGATAGTGCAGATAAACTTGCGATATTAATTAGAGAAGACAGGAATTTTTTGTGCTTCGTACGTAGCTTCAATATGAAGCTACTTCATTCGCTCTCGAAATTTTGTATGGCGTAGCACGTTGCTTCGCTATTGATCGAGGTGTTAAGCACAAATAGAGAGCGAAGCAAATGTCGTGGAAACGTGCTATTAATGTTCGTTAAAAGCTTATTTGACAAATTATGTTATGAAAATTGTTCGATGGACTTTCATGCAGTTTTTAGTTCATCTTCTGTGGTAGTAAAAACGTATCCTAAATTAATGAATACTTCGGCTGAAGTTTTTTTTTTAGCAAAAGGTACAATTTATTAACAACATTTTTGTTTTCTTACCTTCTATCATTGAGATTCATAATACCTGAAGAGTCCCTTACAGTTTTATAAGTACAAAAAAGCTGAAAGCGATTTCTTGTCAAAAATTCGCATGCCCATACAATTAAAGTGGAGCACACAAAACAACATCTTTTATATACAATGTTGTTCTATAATGTTGTTAGAGAGCATTGTAAGCAAAAAAGTACATAACTCGGCGTCTTCACCAGCTATCAACTTGAGCATGACATGAACATGACGCCGGCAATGGTATTAATTAGCTCATGTTTTTGTACATGGAGAACTATTCATAATTTTTGATTTTTCGAAGTGTTTACTTCCTTCATATTTTTGTTTTATTTCAAAATTTTATGTACATATGTATGTATTGTATATCCACTCAATTTTTGTATTTTTAAATTTGTAAAACTTTTTCTTTTAATTTTCAACAATTTTTTGTTTCTTGTCTATGGTATTTTTCACGAGAGCTAAATTGTCAAATAGGAAATGACATTTCATGCCTAACTGCATGGCGAGCATCGATGCTCGGTCATATGCTCGAGCATCGCTGAGCGAACAAGTCCACTGGACATGAGCGGTCTTCATCAGCCATGAGCGATGTTCGACATCATGTTCATACCAAGTTCATGGCTAGTGGAGACCCCCAGTAAATAAATCAAAAATAATTTTTTGATGTATCGTTGGCGCTTTTGTTTGTTGCAGGCGGCATTTCAGCATAAAAACCCAGCGCTTGTTGTTCTTGTTTAGATATGGCTATTACCATTTTTGCTTGAACTCTTTCTGGAATGGTATCATCGTCCTCAAACCAAAGGTAAACACAATACATTATGATAAAACAAAATCGTAATTATAATTGTGTATACGAATCTTAGTTCTTTTTAGAGTAATGGGACCTAAGTACTCCCTTGGAATTACAACCAATTTTACTCTTAACGTTTCATCAATATTTTGGTGACTTCTTCAGGGGAATCTTAATTAGAAGGCCACCAATATTAGCAACATATATACACATACAGTCAAAGCCCGGTTTAACGAATGATATAATGTGCAGACCTTTCGTTATACCGAGATATTCGTTATATCGAACCGTAATTTCTTATCTTAAAATTTTTTAAAAGGCGGTGGTCTGCAGTTTTAAAAACAGCGAAATTTAATTGTATTGGTAACTTAGTGTAGAAATAAAAATTTTAATTGATATTTTATCGTTTATTTAAGACTTGTTTTTATTTCTAATATGTAAATTCATTAAAAATCATAAATGTACATAGGTGCATCTACATATTTACTTATATTTGGATGCTATTAACATGTGTAGGTTTATTATTGCATTTCATTCATATTATTAATTTCATAAGAAATCGACATCTCGTTTTCACAATGAACCAAACAAAACTACTGAAATTTTAAGGAAAAAAGCAACGCATCACACGCGTTCTTTCAATGCAAAGCAAAGAAGTGAAAAACACCCACAATCTTACGATTCTGTAACGATTTTTTAATGTATTTTGCTTTGTCATTCGTTACATCGATATTTTTTTTTTTTGCCATTCTCTGTATAAGGCAGTTAATGTAAAAATTTCGCCATTCGTTAAATCGGATATTCGTTAAACTGAGTATTCGCTATACCGGGCTTTGACTGTACATTGAACCAGATTTTTAATTCAATCACAAATGGTAGCCCCAACATACATATGTATGTATGTATACTATTGTAATATTAAAACTATATTTTAATGCGAGGTACAATTTAGTTTCCTCTGCCCTTGGATTTTATTTTAGAGATATGCAGTTTGCGAACTAAGTAGTTCGATCGAACTACTCACGACTGAACTGAAAGATCTGCTCATAATAGCGAGCTCTTTTAGTTCCTTAGTTCACCATAGTGCCATGTCAGTTATCGTTGTTTCTCTTTTACCGAAATTCTACCAATTTTACACGTACTTTGTCTTTATTCCCAATTCAATTTTAACCATGGAGTAACTTTTTAAGAACGACTAAATCATGACTATTAAAACGAGATGGCTTAGTTGTACATTATGAAAAAAAAATAAAAACCGAAAATAACACAATTTTATTAAAAATTCTTATACGTGTTAAAATCGTCTGTTTAACAACATATGTATGTAAATACTCGCAGATGATTCAATACAAACATTTTCAACATCTTGCCTGACTTGAAGTGCAAACAGCTCAAGCAACTGAGCACTCATTTTTCTGTCATGGAGGGCACAGTATTTCTACGTGGCATCCTTCGCGAACGACGTTTCAGCTGTAAAGCTCGTTTGCACAAACCAATCACGAACTAACGAACGAAAATATATATCAACACTTTGGACATGAATTTCAACACATGTAAGTAAAACAAATCCATTTGGACCTGAACAATGCAATTTTGGACAGCTGTTTCATGCAAATTGAGTATTCCCCTTCATCAATGAAGGGGAATACTCCCGCTCTTCTCGCATCACATGAAATAGCGACAACTCAGACTAACAATTTCTCCGCTGACAGCAGCGGAGACACCTAAACAATTGTTTGTCGACAGATACACCAATCCATATAAACAGCTCACACGCTTTCGTGACGATTTCTACTAATTTGCACTACCAGTAAGCCGCGTTAAGGAACTTCGTTCCAAAAAAAATACTTATGACTGCCATTTCTTACAAACATCTTGCCTGACTTGAAGTTAAACTAATTTCTAACAGCAATTATTAGCTTCACCTCTAAAAAAAAATTAATCTAATTAATAATGGTTATGATTACTAATCATTACTTTATAGCCAATATCGTAGTAATAAAACGATTTAACTTACCTAAAGCCAATAAGCCCTTTATGACTGCTAAAACTACATCACCGGCTGGAGCGACTGAAAGAAAACCTGAAAACGTACCAACTATTAAACGAAACGTATGGCAAGCTATGCCCGCAGCGGCACAAAACAGCCAGGGCATCATCAATAAATGACGTTTCTGAAATTAAATCAATTATTAAGCATTAAGATTTCACTATATTCATTATATGGATAGAGATATGGTTAACATTGAACCTCAGCATGAAAGATTTATTTTTTTTTTAATTTCACTCTGGCAGGCCTAAGTTTTTCCAGAATGTCTATATATTTTTTCACAAATAATTTTAACTAATTTTGTAATAAAATTTTATTTCAATTCCGTAAAATTTTTCATACACCCATATATACAAACATTGTATTTAAAAGTAACGATTTTCGACCCCTGCCAACTGTAGCGTACTTACTCCGAATTCGAAAATATAGACAAAAAAATTTTAAATAATTTTACCAGGTTTAGTTTCGGTTAGGTTTATTGGAGGGATTTGTTTTCCCATGTCTTGCGACATACACCTAAGCCACTATAGGCTTGTTGTGCGATTCGTGGATTTAACAGTGAAACAGTTTCGACTCATAGATCTAACTTATCAGGCTTAAGTTCGATTTAGTTCCTCGAAATTGAGAAAAATCTATTTCGTGATAAAATTGTCTTGATCAACATTTTGAAGGAAGGCAGGAAAAGATTTTCTTAAAAAACTACGAATGTTTTATTACGGCCAAATTATTTCAACACATACCTTTTTAATCTTGCACCAGTACTCAGGTGCTGACGCATTACATTGTACTGGAACTTGGAAAATAGCAAGGAGGAAAGAGGGAGTGATGTGTGGAAAGTGAAATACAGTATTTATCGGATATAAGAAACTTGAAAAATCCACAAAAAAAGTTTCTTACAAGCGTTTCTTTCTTATATACAATTATTTTATATAAGAAACTTATTTCTTATATAAGTAGCTATGGCCATAAGGCATTTGTTTCTTATATGAATATACGAGCTTTTTTACCTTTTTATGTATATACGTAGATGTATGTATGTAAATAGAAAAATAAAACAAATCAAATTTTATTTTATTAACCCCTTTAGTAAATAGATATAAAAAACTAGACAACTTCAATTTGAAAAAAAAAAATTATATGTAGTAAATACATGTACATACATAATTCATTTTGTACTATTTATTTATTTATTTACGAGGCAAGAAACAAAAACTTCTCATGAGCACTAAAAGTAAAAAAAAAAAAACGTTGGTGTTGCAGTAAAACTGTCAGAAAACAGAGTTGTCCATGCAAACTACATAAATTCAGTGTTGCCCTTGAAAATTTCTTATATAAATTCTTTTTCTATACATTTTGTGGTTTTGGTGTTCAAGAAAAATGTTCTTTTATCAGTTTTTTTCTTATAAGCGTTTTTCTTATATGAAACTTTTTTTGTTAGAAAAAACACTAAAAAGATATGGTGTTTTTGCAAATGTTTCTTATAAGCGTTTTGTTCTTATATGAGATGTTCTTATATCCGATAAATACTGTATAGTGTTAGTTGACGTTTAATAAATAAAAAAATTGTAACATAAACTTTTAATTTTGCCAAGTTGAGAGCACCAGAATTAGCTACTGCTAAGTTGTCTGTTTGGTTGCCCATTTTACATACTTTCGCTAGTATCCAGTCACCAGCAGTGAACGCATTCTATTCAAGACTAGAAAACTTCGAATACATACATACATACATACAATATAGAGAGAATACAGAGACGACAAAAGAACCACTACCATACCTATTACGAATTTAGTTACTACGTCTTTTACTGGCTTATTTAGAAATATATTTCATGTTTATTATTTATAAAAATATAATGTAATTTTTATGCAAAAATATTTGCCCAATTCACAAGCTGGTCGTATTTTGTTGTTAAGTCGTATTTGGAGAGGCAATTTCAAACACAGTTCTTTAAATTCAAATAAATTTTCAAACAATTTATGTTTCCCTTTAAGAATTGTGTTTGCAATTTTCTCTCACGATACAACTTAACAACGATACGACCAGCTTGTGAATTGGGCAATTATTTATAAAAATATTTCATGTTTGTTAAGTTCTTATTTGACAAATATCTGTACTATATTTGTTACTTAAGCTCTTAATAATCATGATCAAAAAAAGCCAGTAAACAAACACGTGTTCACCTATTACAATTACACACCTTATACAAGGAATTACAAAAGAAGCTTATGTAGCTATAACGCAGAATCTTATTAGAAGTTAATTGATAGACTTTAAAATGATTTAAATCGATGTTGTTTAACCAAAAAAGTTATAAGCACGAATCCAAAAAAAAAAAAAATTCGGGCAAAAATGTGCAAAAAAAAGTAATATGTCTATTAAATTACCTTTAAGGCACAAGTTCAACCCTTGGCTTAT
This sequence comes from Sturmia bella, assembly GCA_963662145.1. Taxonomy (NCBI): domain Eukaryota; kingdom Metazoa; phylum Arthropoda; class Insecta; order Diptera; family Tachinidae; genus Sturmia; species Sturmia bella. The sequence continues at coordinate 25,526,593 of OY759172.1, forward strand.
CACTTTTTAAATCAATATTAATTAAGTAAAGGGGGTAAGATTTTTTTATAGCTAGGTGGAACTTGAGCCTAAAAAAGTAATTTAATATAAATGTATGTAAAATATCATAGTTCAATAAAATTAAAATTTCAGAAAAAAGGAATATGTTTTAACGGAAATATCGAGAGCAAGAGATATCAAACCCTTTTCGAGAACGTTTTTCTTTGTCTTGATGAGCAAATCTAAAAAGCGCAAAATCATTGAACTTTCTCAATACAGATGCAAAAATAGACCTTTTTCAAATGTTTTATGTCTTTTTCAGCTGTCTATATGCCGAAAACATTTCATTGGTGCTAATCAACTCATCAGTAGACTTGGAAAATGCTTCCTACTTATTCCATAATTCCCATGAACAAAATATGTAAGAATTAGAAATGTTCAAAGAAACCTTTAACACAGTAAAGGCCGTGATTCACTATCCTACTGAATCGTACGATCTATTAAAAATGACATGTGTGTCCGAAAAGTGTGATAGTCTGTCTGGACTAAACGTGTATGTATGTGAGAGACTTTTTGACAAGTCTGTCCGATTTGTTAATCTTTTGCAAATTTTCAAAAGCCATCTTTTTCTATGCGATCAGAGTTGCCTTTTCGAAATTGTTTACAAAAGTATAATAGTGTGGCCGTTTTGATGCGACTTTTTAAAGTAGGACAGAATTCTATCAGATTTAGCTAGCAATTTTCCGTGAATGAATCGTACGATTGAGTAGGATAGTGAATCACGGCCTAAAATATTTTTTCCCGTTTTGCTACTCTTTTGCTTTTCTTTGCAACCTTCTATACAACGAGTTACCATCGGTTACCACGATTTGTATTTTTGAAAGTATCAAAAAGTAAAAGTTTTTTGAATATTGAAATGTGAATTTAATTATTTATTTGCTTTAAGAGCCAATAGAGGTTCAAAAATTGACCTTTTTAAATATTTTCTGTCTTTTGCAGCTGTCGAAATGTTGGCTCTTAAAGCAAATAAATAATTAATTTCATATTAAAATTTCTCAATAAATACAAAATTTATAGGCTGTGTACTGCTTTGCGTACTCGAGGTGGACAACTTTCAGCCCCTTTCAGCTTCGCCTCAGCATCAACCATAAACATAAAAAACTATCCCCCAATTTTTGACTTGGATTTTAAATGCCATTTCAATTTAAATTTGATTTAAATACAAAATTGAGTCAAACAGTTGCTATTTAAATTAAACTTAAACGGCCTGCCGTGCTCATTTAAAATTGTTTTAAGTTTTTCGTACTGCCATATGATTTTGACAGTTTGGTTTTGTTCTGCAAATGAAGAAAATTGCACATGTTTTTTTGTTTGTTTCATAATTTGATTTCTTATTATTTCCAGAAGGTAATCAACTTCTGTGGCAGTGAAATTGGGAGTCCTTTTATCATTTTTGCTACTCATTTTAATAATTTTTACAAAACAATTTATTATTTTCTAAACTTTTCACAATTTCACTTGGTTCCAAATTTGTTTAAACAGCTGTTTTTTATTGAGTTATCGATAATTTTTTGACACTTACATTGTGCTGCCGCACTTTTATTACAATTAATTACCAAAAATAATTTTAGACTGTAAAACAGAGAAAGCTATTTTAAATCCAACTTAAATTTTAAGGAAAATTTACTAATTTTGTATTTAAATCCCAAGTCAAAAATCGGGGGTATTACTTAAATTTAATTTTAGAGTTGAACTACCGTTGATAATTTTATCGGGCTTTCGAGTTCAAGTCTTACTTTCTCAAAAGAAGACAAGAAAAGTAAAGTTGAAGACTTACTCGCTGCTGTATATGCCATGGCTGTTTCACTACCAACACAACACTCATCAGCACCCAAATTGCTTCGTACCCAGGCCATGACTATACCACCTGAGCTCTTCATTACTGACTGTCTACATACAATCTTATTGATCAAGTTTCCACTCTTGTTACTCTATTGATTGGAATATATTTTATATGTACTTATTTTCTCACCAACATCCAATTGATTTTTGTGTTTGCTGCTATTGTATCACTGAACACAACGGTTTCAAAGTTTTCGTCAGGCCCAGCGATTTTTAAACATTAATTTTAATTTTATGGCGAAATTTGCCTCCTTGTCTATGACAATTCCCAATTTAACAAAAATCCATTCAATAGCTCAGATGTTTCAGACAATTGACCTTTGTTCTTGGATTGACATCAGTGTTCAACGACGAAGTTCAATTAGAAAGTCAATGGTTATATACATATGTATGTACATATAAAAGTTGTTTTATGACTCACAACATTGTTATTGTATCTATGTATGTATATTATGTAGCTGTCTTTATTTTAACTGCTTTATGTACTTATGTATGTTTCTATATGGCTTAACCAGAATCTCAATTTCATTCATTTCTTTTGTTTTTATTTTCAAAGTTAGGCCTAACAAATACATACATACATATTTGAAGAGTTGATGATTATTTTGTATTGAGTTTGATTTTCAAAGCCTACTACGATCATATATTCTTTGTTTCTAGAAATAATTATTTATTCATTATACTATGTAACTATTAATTACCACTACCATCACTGTTTTTCATTAGCATTGGCATAGCGATTATAATGCCAAAAAAAAAAAAAAAGTCATGGGCACCGAGGTGGCGTCGTTTCTTTAGCCGATAATTTTTTACATTATGTACCGGCAAAGGTCAAATTAACACATGTCATTTTTTGTGTGTGTTCTCACTACTTTACACTAAACATATGCTAGTTGTTGTTGTACTGTGTTTTCATAACAACTCAAACGCGGGAACCTGGCATTTTTCATTATCCTTAAATCCAATCAGTGCCAGTGAAAATTTAATGACATTAAAAACTAAATCACATCTTTGTGTTTATGATTAGACGAATGAATATTACCTTAATAATACCCACTATTAGTAGGCCGGATACAAGGATGGCAATGATACAAACAACCAAAATTATATAAAGTAAAGTAACTGTCCGGTAGATGACATCTCGATTACTTTGTATATCTGCAGGAAATTTAAATACAAATCGAACTTTAAATATTTTCCATCATTACTCATGTCTAACTACCATCGTCACTCAATTGGCCAAAATCACACAAAACCTTTGCTACGTAGATTGATGTGGCACTGAATCCCACGACGTTAATACACCCAATGAGGACTCCCACTGTTGAGCGACACTCATAATTAATTGTTTGCATTCCTTTGAGTTTTGCTACGAAATTTGAACGTTCCATGCGATATTCAAGAACTGCTACCGCAAGTAAATCTTAGTTGTTACTGAGAAAGCAGTTTGTTGCATTAACAGAAGGATTATAAATAAAGTTTATAAATTTATCTCACAGCTGCGCACTAGAAGAAATACAAATTTCTTAAATTCCCAAATTTCGTAGGTTTCTCTTTCGAAAATCTTTCAAATGCGTATGGAAAAGGAATACATCTAAACAGAGTTGGAAACTTCAATAGTGCAAAAGTAAATGGACGCTAATTCAAATATTACTATAATACCAATTCTTCATTTTGATTAAAAACAAGTCGGATGAATTTACTATTAACAAATAACAGTGGTATATTTGGCTGGGCCGATTCTTAAATACCCTTCGCAACAGTCCTGTATATGTATGCATTGATATCGAAAATTACCCTCTAATGCATTTTATCAATTTCATTTATCTTATTGCACTAACTTACAAGGCGAATTTCTTCAAAAATCTGTTTTCTCTATATCTCGGCTATATACATATGTATGCATGTATATATGTACGCAAATATGTGTGTATGTATATCTGTATGTTTTCTTTAACAAGGTGAAGTCATCGAAAGAGTGTGGACTAGCTTCAAATTAGCTACAATACAATCGATTTGTAATTCACTTTTTGTGTACTGGCTATAAGCTAGCTGAATCGTAGTGCAGAGTTAACCCAAAATTCAAATAATAACATACACACATACACGGTAAATAACTCTTTAATTAAATTGCCTATTGTCGCATTCGTTTCCCCCCGGGCTCACAATATGCATCTTGCTGATGGTAACCAGCTTGATGTCGTGTCAACGGGGTAGAAGGGGTAAAGGATATCTCGGCTGGCTTGGTGGCTAAAATCTTAGGCAGGTCCCGAGGGATGGCGGCGTCTCCTGAGGGACTTGCTGAAACCCCTCACCGAGGGGCAATTCGGCAGTACGGGGACCGGAGCCCCGAGATGACTCTTCGGAGTCATCACGCCGGTCATAGGTTGAGGAGTCTTCCTTGGCTGAAACGTACTGGCTGTGGTTGCTACCATAAGTTCGCATGGAAGGGAACGTTGGTAGCTATACTGATCATAGACCCTCGGGTCTGTGTTCGGTCGCCCAAATGGGCCCGTAGTGCTGTTGCTATGCAACAGACGCTGCTTTGTAAGGAACTGGATTGGCGGGAACATTAGCGTTGATTCAAGGACTGATGCTCTTCGGGACTTCGGGCTACCCCTTGCCGTCTAGAGAATTGCAATGCAGCAGAGGTTAGATAGCTCAGATAGCTAACGTCCTGATTGCACCACGTGGTTTAACCACCGTGAAGTTAGGCCATACATATGGCAGGTATTCACGTAAATCATTCCACATCTGTCGCATTTGTTTTAAATGTTGCGATGGCTGAGTGAGTATGTTGGCTGCTCACTAGTCTTGAGGCTTAGTGGTCCGATTCCCACCAGAGGCTAACAAAAAAAAAAAAAAGTAGGATGAAATTCAATTTAATAAAATAAAATATTACCCCCGAAAAATGTAAACTTAGCCTTGATTTGTACATTTTTTTCTGTGGCTACTGACTTTTAAGTAGCTAACTTTAAGTTAGTTGAAAAGTAATGCAGCGTCGGACAGTTGACTACTTCCTAGGACATCACCATGTTAAATTAGTCAGTTGTTTGCATTGAGAAGGCCTCAACTAGTACCTGTTGTGAAATAGTTAGCTGTAAGTTAGCTTGATTGCCGATAGGGCTGGCATTACTACCGAGAAGTATGGCTGTGTGTATGTTTCTATGTATGAGTGTATGTAAAAGTAATACTTTGCCCCTCTGCTTTGTACTTGAGCATGCCCAATCCATAGCCAATGCATTAAAGTTGTTAGCGATAACGATAAGGGACTTTTTGTTTTTGCATCCGATATGATATTATAAATAATTTGCTTATATTTTAATATGGTGTATCGAGGAGGAACGTAACAGCTATAAAATCATACAGTATCTACCATCGCTCGTGCAATGCCGAGTTATTGTGAAACTAGACTTTAAAGTATTTAAACGGTGCTAGCCCGACTTGTGCATGCCTTGGAGTTATCCGATATCCTACACGTATCTTCTTGACATCAATATGGCGTGAGATCCACTTTTATTTCACTAACACTTTCTTTAAATAAATATTATGCTGCTGATAGTAGTTGAGATTCAGCTGCAAGATTCTCATTTCCAATCGCTTTCTGGTAGTAAGAACAATGAAATAGCCCAGCAATATGGTTGTTCTTACTATTGGGAACCACATAGAAAAACGCTGGTTTATTTTTACAGCTTTTAATTTTATAATCTGAGTTACCACATTTTAGATAATTTCCACTAGAGTCACTTTTGCCCCTGGCAACAGTGTGCCCGAAATTCAAACATTTGTGGGGCACTGGGAAGTTTTTTTCCACATTTCTACCTACATACATATATCCCAAACAATCCCTATTTTAGAGGTATCAGTAAGGAATTTAGCTAAATCAATCTTAAGTCTAATAGTTGAAATTTGAGTAAATCTATAAGCTTTCATAAGAGACTTTATAGGGTCTTGAGAAACCTTCAAACTTCTAGGGCAATTTAATAATTGCTTAGTTGTCACCTCATCGATATGCTTTATTTCTACAAGTGCCTCGTGCGTTGAAGCATATGCCTATCTGTAGTTGTGACTAGGAAATCTTTTATTGCGTTCTTCAATTTGACAATGTTGTAATGGGGAGATTTACCCATCTCCCCCTTGGGAAAAATGATCAAAGAAGCAACATCGTGAAAATTACAATAAGATACAAAAAATGTCCACAATTGCCTCGTACGGATAGTCATGTACTACACACTCTACCGCAGCACTTTAGGGTCAACAAACTTCGTCTGTCTGCCTTTCAACCCCTTTAAGAGAAAAATATGTGTCCACAAATTGTTCAATCATACGCACAAGCATTTTTTCGCATTACAGAACAGCATCATTTACAACTTCGAGCTATTTGGAAAAACCTTCCTTCCGTGCCATTCAATTTTCAAATAAAGTTGGTGGAAAACTTTTTGATTATTTTTTAAGTTTTACACGTAAACAAAAACCTGATTACTACTTAACTGTTGTCTGAACTTTCCTAAACGACTAGTCCGTGCAAATTTGTACAGGCAATTAAAAACTTTACTCACGCATTCGATCTCTTATTTTTACCAGAATTGTTGCGTAGAAGCCTTTCGTATAACTACGGACAAGTTTGGACTGCTTTGGGTTTCATCTGAAATAGACTTAACCTTAGAGATTTATATAATACAATAATTCGCACAGACAGAACTTGTTCTTGTTTTTAAAGGCAAGTAAACGTTATGGTTTACCTCACCCGATTTATTGTCATTCGATATTTTACAATTATAGAATTAAAAAAATTACAGAGCAAAATTTACAGAGTGAAAATTACAGAATAAAAATAGGTACTATATGTATGTATGTAAGTATTTTGTAATTAGTTGTACATTTCTCCACCCTTTTCCAACTCTCCGTAGCTCGGTGGACTCGGGGGGAAAGTGTTTAAGCCTTGTTGCTCTTGCGCTTTGGTGGCATCTCGAAAGTCCGCGTACAGCATGTATATTGGATAAAGTATCAAGACCTGCAAGCCTGAAAAAATAAGGCATATATGTAAGTATATATATTAGGCCAGGATTAAAAAAAAAAACAAACTTTGTTTGTAATAATCCTTAATCTAAAAAATCAGAGTTTTTGAATAAATGCATAAAACTTTCTTGTGATAAAAAATAATATATTAGAAATTAAGGTAAAATCTTCATTCCGGCATTAATTCATTAATTACATCTATTGCTGAAAACTGAATACTAATATCCCTTGTGTGGCTTAAAAGATCTAAGCGTGAATAAAGCAGGAGCACTTTTTCTTCGGGTTAGTTTGTGCAAGTAGTTAAACAGTCAGAAAAGGTAAAAATTAACAAACAAAACAATGCAACTGAATCAGCCAACATAAAAACAATTTTGATGTTTTTAAATTAGTATTTCATATAAAAATACCTGCAAAGCACTTTAAAATTCGAATGTGTGCAGAAAACCACAAACTAGATGTTACTTTTTGGGGTTGAAATGTGTTTTTTTTCTGTTTCCGTACTTTTGTGCTTTATTGTGTATTATTAAGAGAAATTCATGAATGCTCTCACTTGCCGAATTTTGCCCTAAAACTACGGGATCGCACTAATTGTTTGAACTCTTTAATACTAAAGTCTTAGCCCCTAATTCATAAAAATTATTTCAGGCTTATAAGGCTCTTATTTGACATATTTTTTTTGGAAAATTTGTCAAATAAGAGTTTGGTAAACCTAAAATATTTATTATGAATAAGACCCTTAGATACTAATTAACTGAAGAAGGGTCAAAGAAAATGATTCATTACCGTTACGAAGCGTTTTTCTCTTAGTGTATAGACAGCTGAGCAGAGCATAAATATTTCCTGCATAACTTACCCTGCAAGAACAGTGTCGGTCATATGATCCATCATATGACCGACACTGCTGATGGATTCATACATCAGGGTTTCTATAATTTTCTTAAGGGCAAAATGAAAAAACTGATGTAAACATTCGTGTACGTGTGAGTTATTTTTTTAACCAGCGTTACCACCTCAGCAAAGCGATCATTCGAAATCTTTTTTTTCAAAATGCCCACAAAATTATATGCAATGCTATTTATTTCTTTATTACTAATTAAAAAACGAGTTTTTTCGAAAAATTAAAAAAAAATATACAAGGAGAACAGAATAAATTATTTTAGACATAATTAGATCAAATTAAGAGAAATACAGTAGTCAGTAGCAGTTTTAACAATAGAAAACTGAATCATATGGAAAAAATATCCACAGCACTATGTTTTTTCAAAGAAAAAAAAAACCAAATGAACCTATAAAAACATTAATGCATAAACGTAGTTCCAAATGAAATTACCAAACTAATACGGGAAAATCAAAATATTAAAAAAATCATTGTAATGGCAACGCTAAAAGCTATAAAATTGCTTTGCATGTGTTAGTAAATAAGCTGTTACTGTGTTAGTTTCAATCAGCCATTTCTTGCAGGATAACGTCTACACCTGACAACATTTTTTGATGAGGCTCTATCAGCCCAATTCTGAATACTCCCGGGGAGTTTTTCTCTTAGGGAAAATACTTTTCTTGAGAAAAATATCCCCTCCTGGGGAACAAAAAACGTCAATAATATCGCTTTAATGCCAGATATTTTGCGTTTTGGCATTACATTTTGTTTTTCTGTGTGTTTTTAATGTGCAAAATTGAGGGAGAAAGCAAATTCCCGGGGAATTTGTATTTAGAATTGGTCTGTATATGAAATTATTTTTGTCTTTGGTTTTTTCTAATTTTTCATACAGAGTCTGACATTTGTCTTAACAAAATGTCAGCAGATGTAGAAGTTAAGTCAGATACTTTAAACAGATTTACACATACAACATTTGCAATATGTAACCACATTTCAAAATAATCAGTTTGACACTAATCTTCATAAAATTACCAAATAATCACACAAACATTAGATGTCTAACTTTAAGGGTTAAGTGACTATTTTAAACTCACCTAGTATCAAAAAGCCAACAAAAATTGAGGCAAAAATAGATGGGAGTGACATGCCCGCTACGAAACCCAGTATAGTTGATATAATAAGACGCAAAATATAGAAAATAATCCCAACTATGGCGCTGTAAATCCAGGGTTGCATTAAAGTATGACGTTGCTGCAATTTCAGTTTATGTTAAAGTCACAAAAATCATTTTTGTAAAGTGATAAAACAAAAATGTGTACCTTAATTATGCCCAGAATAAGTAAAACAGATGAAACCAGCGAAATGATGCATATAATCAAACTAAGGTAGAGCAATGAAATGGACGTGGTGAGTATGTCTGCATCTTTTGGGATTTCTGTAAAGTGAATCAAACAGGTGGCAGGTGGTGGTAACAATAATAAGAACCATGAAGTGGAGAAGAGAGTGAAAGAACAATTGTATACCTTCTTGTGACAAACTTCTCACATGGACTATGAGTGCTGCTAAAGGGCACTTCAGACTATTATACAAGTATAAATACTTTTATCCAGTTTTGTGAGATGAAAGTATAATTAGATTTCTTGCGACTGTCAAAAATTCTAACGTAAATTACATTTTACATTCACACTATCACACTTCAAATAAAATAAAAAATTTGAGTGGAAAAGAAACCAGCTGTTGCGTATGTATGTACATACGTAAATCATACATACGTTTATAAACGCGTAAACATAAAACTTTACACGGCGGCAGAAGAGCAATTTCATGTTGGCGGTGGACGTGCCGGCGCTAAGAAATATTCAGCAGCTAAAATAATAGTTATGTAAAACAGAACCAAATTGAATAACATAAAAATATTTTATCTTCTAAATACAGCTAGAGCAAAATACATTTGTATACGGTAACCAAATTCCAAATTTCGAACCCTTGTATAACGAAATCAAATACCATCAGTGACGGCACGCCATCGGCTGTGAAACAACTGGCTAGTAAATTTTTCAACAGCTGCTTGTGTTAAGAAAACAACCCTGATCGAATGAAATGTATTATCGTTTAGAAAATTTTCAAAAAAACGGTGAAGTCTTATGGGATGTCAATTTTTTATCGTATTATTTCTCGTTTTCATAACACATTGCATTCACACCATCACACTTGCACGTATTATTTGAATTTTTGGCAGGCATTAATACACAGTATAATAGTCTGAATAGCCCTTAAGTAGATGAAGAGCACCGCACCGCAGCAAATATTTATAGCACCAATAACGACACCGAATGTTGAACGATTAAAAAACTTCATTTTATTTTATTTTTTGAAATTTAATTGGTATAATTTTTTTTTATATATTTTTATTTTCATATAAACTAAACCATCAACTTTCAAATACGACTGCAAACTAAGCAAACCAACAGGACTAATGTCTGCTTGCCAGGCAATTGGACAAATGCGTATTACTTCTGCGTAGTAAACTGGAGACGTGATTCTTCATGCATGTATAAATGAAAATTCATAATAAATAATTCGATGACTACATCTATGCGAAAAGAATACAAAGTGGGGCAATAAAAGGATATGTATACATACATACATACATATATACACACAAATTATGTGTGTATACATACATTAGGCCGGGTCGATTAGCATAGAAAAAAATTGGTTGATATTGTGTTATCGATTTTTGATAGTTTTTGGTATGAGCAAAAAAAATGTTAACTCTTGTAATTTTATCCGAGAGTTCCACCAAGAAGGCGTAGTAAGGCATCGGTGTATTTGAAGAAAATATTGGGAGTTTGAGCATTCGGGGACTGATTAGACAAAAACCGTGAAGGTATAAATGGCATGTGTGTTTAAAGCACGAAAGAAGGCGACTCGTATGGAATCTCGAAAAGATTTGAAAGGCAATCTTTGAATGAAAAATACAAAATAAATAAATAATAAAACAAATAGAATAAAATAGCAAATAAAAAAATATGGAATAAAAATAAGAAATGGAACATTTTTATGATTTTGCACTATGAAAAACTGAAAATGGTAATTTATCAATATTTTCACTAAAAACTTGCCCTTTCACAAGGCCAAAACTGCCTGAAGGAGCCTTCTAATGCTTTTTCGATGTGCTAGAGAGTTCTTAACTGACCGAAAATCTCAATGGTTTGTCTGTTACAGGCCAAAATATCCAGAAAAAAAGTTGACAGAAGTCTGAGAAAAAACTTAAAGTCAAAATCGGGAGGCTCGATTTTCACCGTAGACATATGGTCTAGTGGACTATTTTTTTTTTGCTCAGTACAATTCCAAGAATCAGAAACATGAAGCGCCCACCCTAATATACATTCATAATGAAGAACCCAGCAAACACAATGTCGAACACTGCAAATTAAATAATTTTATCACTCATGTCGAGTTCAATTCTGGAATATTTTCTTCGCCCTGTTATATTCTGCTGTCATTCATTTTTTTACATTATTTTGTGATCTTGTGTGAAAAATAGAGGCTGTTTTGAGAATGTTTCGTGCTATTTTGTATATACTCAACACTCACCTTAATCGCGTGACCCAAATACAGACTTGAGCAATAAAGATTATATTTTGTAGCTGATAGAATATAGATAAATATATTCAAAATAGTCTGTAACAACGACTTGTACCCAAAAAGGGATTTACAATTTATTTCAAATTGATAATCATTATTAGCAAAAGCTGCATTCGAAAAAACTTGGAAAATATTTGCAAAATTCTCTCCGCCAGTTAAGCAGTATCTAATTTATTTGAGCGCTCACTTTTTTGAAATTTGTTTTTGTTTTAAATGTATTTATGCAAGCGCTCGAACAATCGATAAACTGGCACTGAGATTACAAAACTATATTTAATTCCAATTGAGCATTTGTGTTCGCTGGGAATGAACTTGTGTACATGTTAAATACACATTCCTTTGGGAAACGCCATCATGCGTGACATTCACACATTTCTAGAGTAGAATATTTCTTGCAAAAATATATATATTTAGTTCTACATATACATACATAAGAGTAAGGATATAATTTCTTTGTAAATAAATTTGTAAGAATATGAAAAAATCATGCGAAGGCGAACGAACACTAAGTCCTAGAAAAAACTGGCAACATTAAATTTATTTAAATTAAATTAGCTGCAACAGTGTGATTTTCAGTTTATTGAAAACAGTACTATATGTAGAAGTTACTCTATTCAGTTACTAATTTTTATTTCATCGTTTCTTAGAGTGGAGTGGTTTTTTTTACTAATCGCTCCCAAATATACACAAAAAATTTGATTTGCAAATAATATGCTTAGAAATATCCTCCAACTTACTTCGTAAAAAGAATATAATTAAGTCTTCAGCAGCGATTAATGTCATTTCCCTTTCTAGAATAAGTGCAACAACTTAAAAGAAAAAACCCAGAAGATCAATATTTTCTATCTATTGTTAAAAATGTGGATCATAATTTTTTTTTTATATATTTTTAATAGTTTATAGCTATTCCGACATTTTTAGGGTTCCGTACTCATTTACTGAAAGTGAAGCTCTATTACTGCTACCGCGCTGTCTGTCTACAAAATTGTTTGCCAAAAATAATAAAAATTGAAAAATAAAAGGTGCTCCCATACAAGAAACTGAAAGTTTGCTGTAACTTTTGAGCCGTAAGAGTGGGCTCATGGAAAAATGAGGACTTCTGCGAGGTACTGACCATATGGAAATGGTGGTCTGGAGGGTTAAGTGTGACTTGTGGTACCTAGAATGTCCGCAAAAATTTTTTTAGTCCCAGAACATGATTTTTAAAAATACTCCATTTATGAAATTTCTGGAGAAGATGAGTGGGCTCATGGAACATTCTAGGTAACACAAGTTACACCTAACATTCCAGGCGACTATTTCCATATGGTCAATACCTCGCAAAAGTCCTCATTTTTTCATGAGCCCACTCATCTTCTCCTGAAATTTTATAAATGGAGTGTTTTAAAAGTCATTTTGTGGGACTCCAAATATAATTTGAGATGTCCCAGGTACCAGAAGTCACAGCTAACCCTCCAGACCACCATTTTCATATGGTCAGTACCTCGCAGAAGTCTTCATTTTTCCATGAGCCCACTTATCTTCTCCAGAAATTTTATAAATGGAGTGTTTTTAAAAATCATTTTCTAGGACTAAAAAAATTATTGCAGACATTCTAGGTACCACAAGTCATAGCCAACCCTCCGGACCACCATTTCCATATGGTCAGTACTTCGCAGAAGTCCTAATTTTTCCATAAAACCCACTCATCTTCTCCACAATTGTCATGTGTTATAAAAATAGCGCTGTTAACTCATTAACAGTGCTCTGCTAACTTCAAAATGTGGCTTTACTAAAAATTGTGGTTTGAGTCCCGGAACTTAAATATGTATTTATCTTCACACACATCCTATTCACTAGTTCCTTCGTCAGTACTTGAATTCCAATGACAAGCACATGTTAAATGTCAATAGAAAAAAATCATTGTATGAATTATAATATGTCACTAGTACTGGTGACCATGTCAATAGCAAATCACTAGAGTTTTTCTACTGACATTTCCTTCAGGGTATGTACATATATACATACCAATATTTTTCGGAAAATTTTTAAATTATACTTGTTTTGTTATAGTAAAATGTATGTTGATCTTTTTCTGTACAATAGGTATAAAAGATTTTATTAAGTAAAATTAATTAATTTTGGGTTTATTTGTAAAAACGTACAACGACGTTTTTTTTGACGTTTTACAAATTTGTTTTTGACGTTTTTAACGTTTTTCTTTCCAAAATTTGACGTTTTCGGAATAAAAATTTCCTACCACCCCTGGGAGCAACGAAAAAATTGCTCTCACCAAAATTATTTAACTGCAGTCATGGCAGGCTGCAGTGTCATCCAGTTGCCATCTGTAGTAATTTTCTGCCAACTAGCAACGGCTACTGAGGTTCTTTTGCTTCGACAACCCAGCCATTTATCCAGAATTTTATCATTCTTCATAACAGCCAGACTTGATGAGTCGAATACTGAATTTAATAATTTTTGGTCACCTTCAAGACACTGTGCGCTCGCTGTTTGTAGCAAAAATATGAAGAACAATCAAAGAGATAGTCTGCTTAAGCATATTCACATACTCACATATACACACTCTCACACACACACACATATTAAGAGCATGAAAAGAAACTTTTCAAATTTTGATTAATCGAACATATTGCTCTGATATCAGTTCGAATTTCACTCTCAGCGGAATAAGTCGTATTTGTTGCTTATACGTGTATTCATTCACATTGTGCGGCGCATTTTGTGCGAATCTACAAACTTGTAGAAATGATTTTTTCCCTTAATTATTTCATCAGATGAGTTTTTTCTTTTGGGTTTTTTTTTATTTACATACATACATACATACTAAGAATACCTGCCTACCAATAACAACAAAGAGCATCTTTGTTTTCTTGGAAATCGCAAAATGAAAACATTGTTTGGAATACGTTCAAATGTTGCAATCGTTGCAGTGTGTTCCATATATTTAATTATTTCGCTTCATATCAGCATTCATGAAATAAAATATTTTAATGAATATAATTCGGAATATGACGAAGATTCAAATGGATATTTGCTGATCGACACCAACACAAGTATGTAACTGTGCTCAGAAATTAAAAAACAAAAAATTATTTTGCTATTTAGTCAAGTGCGTCAGCATTTTTATACTATAGCATTTTAGCTTGATATCTGTAAACGTTGTCTGTATTTACACAAATAAAGTGTCAAAATACATAAAACGCAAAATAAAAACCAAAACAAAATGCAAAATTAAGGTCTAGTCAACGTAGCGACGTTCAAAACCAAAACAATCGAACAATGTGTTACTCAAAAGAGAAGTGAATAGGGGTACCAAAACTGACAACAACAATCGTATACTTTTTGGCCAAATTTCGGCAAAATGAGAGTAAACCGGAATTACTCTCATTAGTAGACTGCTGCAAAATGCGAGAAAGATTGGTACCAGTGATGGTGTCTCTAGAAATACCAATAGCGCCATGAGTTGTTGGCAGCGGAAAACATCAATACATTTTTAATTCAGTTTCATCAACAGAATGCCAAAAAATTAAGTCATTTTTAAAACAAAGAGATATTTTAAATAATAACAATTTGATCATAATACCCAAGGCAGCTTGATACCAGGTGGCCTTACAAGCCCAGCTGACTACTGCTTTTAGCTTGTATAAATGTCAAAATACACAACAGAAACACACATACTCGAACAAACGGATGACAGTTATACAGTTTTTCTACCAACTAAATACCTGAAGTGTTTGTTGTTGTTGTGTTTGTTGTAGTTATGCGATTACCTGGTATCAAGCTGCCTCGATAATACCACAAAATAAGGAGAAAATTTCGACTTGTATCTAGCCCGAAAACAAGGAAATCATTTTCAAAATATGATTTTCGAAAAAAGAATAATGCATTCGCTTCAATCGTCAACACCCATAACTGTGTAAAAATTTACATTCTCATTTTTACTGAAAATTTTAATTTCATTGAACTTCTGTATTGTAATACATTTATATTAAATTACTTTTTCAGGCTTAAGTTCAAACCAAATTGTGAAATTTGACACGTCCAAAGTTCATAGGGTGCTGATTGAGGGTGTTTGCTACCCAGAAACAGCCGGTTGTCCACCCAGCTATTAAATTTTACTTGATATTAATTAAAATAGTGACAAACCAAGATTTGAAGTTAAGCCTGAAAAAGTAATTTAATATAAATGTATTTAATTTACATTCTCGAGTAAGCGGAAGGAGGAAAGCAAAGGCAATGAAAAACTGAAAGCCATACCCTGTAAGAACAGTGTTGGTCACTGCTGATGGCTTCATACATCAGGGTTTCTATAATTTTCTTAAGGGCAAAATGAAAAAAGTGATTCAATCAAGTACCAAGTAGGCGTCGGTAAAAATTTACTCAAATTGGTCAATGAGATATTTTTTGTTGGCGTGTTTCAATGATATTTTCAAGACTGCAAGAAAGAAAAACTTACTTCCTGCTTTCACTCACTTACATTTAAAGCAATAATGTGTTGAACGTTATTATGGGAATGGTCATGAAATTGATCATCGGACAACTGAATTATTTTATGTATAATTTAAAAGCTGTACTTAACTTCTTTTCTCTTTCTTTTTCTTTTCCAGACTCTTTTCACATAACCTCTTTATTTCTAAGCTTGAGCTGCTTACTGTCATCAATTTTATTGATTTTGGGTGTGGTGGAAGTAAGTTGTATCTTATTGCGCTGCGATTCTAACTTATCACTGACTCAAAATATATTGCAGGAACGCTATGGACTTATACGGCCGTGGTTACTCTTTAATTTCCTACTCGAATGTATATTCGTAAGCATATTCTTTTATCTGTTACTTATATCTGTTGAAGTCTGCAAAAGCAGTTGGTTTAATGCGTGCGGGCTTCTAGTATTCATATTTTTTGTTTCTACAGCAACTGGTAAGTTCAAATATTATTTAACAAATTTCCTCTTGTTTTTTGTTATAATTTAATTTAAAAAAAAATCATTAGCGTTTGTTCTTTGAAAACTGCTAAGTGAGATATTGAATGAAACAAAATAATATATAGGAGAAATTTTAAGTGTCTTTAATAAAATTCGATAACGAAAGTACCGTCCAAGGCAGATAAAAACTGGTAAAATCACTAAAACAGCTGCTGGTTGTTTATTATCTGTTTAGTGTCAAAAGTTTGTTTACAAGCCGTTTAACGTGTGCTGATTTCTAAGAAATGTGCAAGGGATTTTGTAGCTATTATTGAAGAAAAAATAAAATAAGCCAGTGATTTTGCTGTTTTGATTCAATAAAAAAGTAAAGTAATAAGTTTTGAGTGGTTTAAATAAATTTAATTTATGAAATTTTTGTAATTTCTTTTTTTGCATACACTCACAAAACAGTTTAACAAAATAAATGAGAGAAGAATTTGACAGTCGACAGATATTTTTCTACCAACAACTCTCGTGTATTTTTTTATGTTCTGCCAGTGCTTGTACCTATTAAATCTGCCTTGGTACCGTCTAAACTTTTGACTTTCGAAAAACGTCAGCACACAAATCGAATAAAATCAAGAGAAACTATGTATGCCTAAGCACTGTGAACCACCAAGTTCATATGGGTGCGCAAGAAAATCGTGGCGCCTTCGAAATAGCAAAAATGTACTCTCCTTTGTTTAATAAATACACTGTGCTTGAATTTGAAACTTTAATTTTTCGAAAGACGGGCACCTAGTGGGTAAACCTAATTCGGGATTACATTAACCTAATTTTAATAAACCTAAAGACGGGCACCTAGTGGGTAAACCTATTTAGGGTGCGCTGAATTCAGTGGTGCTAACGGTTTTTTTTTTTGGGTTAGCTCTTGTTTTTGAGATATGCCGTTATTTTAAAATTGGAGGAGGTAGGGCAACATAATTCAAAAACGGTTTAAATTATAGAAAAAAATGCAAAACCCGAAATTCCGCAGCAGAATTACCTTTCGAAAACTCTAAAAGCCTTTGTAATCCGCTTAGTAATTTATAAAATACAAGTTTTTTTCGATCAGACATGATTTGTTAGTTACGGAATTTTGCCTTTTGGGTATCGATATGTAAGTTGTTCGTTACACAGAGCGAAAACTTCCTAATAGATTCAATAAGATTTTCTCTTTGAAACGTTTTTAGGCTGAGGGGTATCCCAGCAGAGAGAAAAGAAGATTTTTCTATGGGTATTTCTTATTATTTCCATGTTGCAAATCTTATTAATTGTCTCAACAAGAAAAACACATAAAATCAAGAAGAAAACTTGTTACTCACGTTTGTTTTTACTCAGTTTCCGATTTGCATGGTACCAAAAAAAAAATTCTATAGAGAAGAACTTATTGATTCTATTAGGTTTTCTTGTAAATTGTATACAATAAGGATTTCTTATTGATTTTATTAGGTTATCCTATTAATTTTTCCCTATTGGTTTTATTAGTTTCCTATATAAACACACGTAAATCATCTTTTTAATTTCATTAATTGTTGTTTTTTCAATAAGGTTTTCCCATTTAAAATAATAAGGAATCCTTCTTGAAAAAAAAAATTTAGAGATATCTTATTGATTTTGTTCTACTTTATTAAGTGCTTTTTTCTCTGTGTACTTCCGTCAGTTAAATATGCTTTATTTTGATAAGCAAACAAAATGTTTCTTCCATACTACTTTCATTTATAAAAAAAAAAAAATTTTATTTTTGAGGGTTCGTCTGGTGACCGGTTGAAAATGCAATTTTTGATTTTTTGTGAATAAATTCCAAAGTTGTGCACCGATTCGAGCCATTTATGAATTTTTTTATTTAAAGCTCTATTTTTTATAATGTTTGCAAATTCATTAGCATAACTTTATTTTTAAATTTATTTATGCTGTTTTAAAGAATAAAAAATTTCGAACTTTTGCAAAAAATTTAATTTTTATCATCGAAAAAAATTTTTATTTTCTAAATTACTAAGCTGATTAATAAGATTTTTACAGTTATTAAAATGTAATTTTGTTGTTAAATTTCGGTTTTTTTAAGATTTTTACAGTTATCGAAAGGCAATTTTATTGCCGAATTTCGGCTTTTGCATTTTTTTCAATATTTTAAACTGTTTTTGAGTTAAGGGAATGTATGTTGTACTACCTCCTCCATTTTTAAAATAACGGTATATCCCAAAAGGAAAAAAATAATCTAAACAAACGGTGTGCACCACTGAATTCAGCGCACCCGAAGTAGGTTTACCCACTGGGTGCCCCGTCTGTCGGTTCTTTCAACTAGCACAGTTTTCTGTTATTCTTATTCATAATTAATAGTTTGCGCCTGATCACGAACTATAAATGTATATGTACTTAATTAAGTAAATTTGCAAGATAATACTCTAAAATAAAAAGTGACACCAGTAATTTTAAGCTACAGAGATTTCTCAGAGAATATTAATGCTGAATAACAACTTACATTTAAGCCTCAATTTACGGCTAAGTCAAGGATCTGTCAAACGACGTAATGTGCCATTTTTCGCAGACTAACTGCAATAGGTGCATAATTAAGTAAGCTAAAACGCTCTCACTTTCTCAATTTAATGTTGCATCATATAGACTGATTTCGGAATTAATTGGAAAGCAACACGTTTTTACTTATTACTGATAGATTTATTGCGCCGCCAGTAGGAACATGACTTCACACCGCAAGCCATATAAGTCTTCCACCTTATTTGAAAACACATAAATATTATTGTAATAATTAGAAATTTATTAAATTTCAGTTTTTCACAACTACCTCTGGAATGGCATCTACAGTTTGTATGGGAAAATCAGAAAGCAGTGCTTGTGTTTTTATCGGGTTCCAGATGAAGAAGACATGGAGGCAGTTCATACAGTGTAGCTCAAAAACAATCGGTCGTGTTCTGACACTCCCGACTAGAAATGACAAGGAAGTTAGTCCATAAATCGTATACGCATTATGAAATTTATTTTTACATTATTTGTAATTTACACGTTCTGCTACTAGCAATGTACCTACATACATACATAAATATAGCGTGCAGTAAATCAGCTGCTTAAAAGAAATCACCAGCATTCGCAAAGAAATAGCTGAGGGAAACTAACACATTAACAACTTAATTACTAACACATGCAAAGCAATTTTATAGGTTTCAGCGTTGCCATTACAATGATTGTTTTAGTATTTTGATTTTCCCTTATTAATTTGGTAATTTCATTTGGAACTACGTTTAAGCATTAATGTTTTTGTAGGTTCATTTGTCCATTTTTTTTTTTTAATATAGTTTATTATATTCTCTTTGAATTGTTTTTTGAAAATTTTCGAAAAATTCTTTTTTTATTTATCAATAAAGAAATAAATAGCATTACATGTAATTTTGTGGGCATTTTGCAAAAAAGATTTTGAATAATCACTTTGCTGAGGTGGTAACGCTGGTTCAAAAAAAAAAAAAAAAAAATCACACGTACACGAATGTTTACATCAGTTTTTTCATTTTGCCCTTAAGAAAATGATAGAAACACTGATGTATGAACCCATCAGCAGTGTCGGTCATATGATGGATCATATGACCGACACTGTTCTTGCAGGGAAAGTACCGTGGGTACGACGAAAAATTACGAAACGTTTCGTGTGGTGAGAAGAAATTTGTTTTGCTCTCAAAACCCCTCTCAACTAAACAAATTTTAAGAAAAGCTAATACCATGTTCATACATGCGCCTTTATTGAGGTAATCGCAATAAAGTCCATTATTGAGCTCAATATTCCATACGAAAAGTCAATAAAGTTATTGCTCAATAAACTCTATATTGCTTTGAATATTGAGAAAAAGATGGAACACAACACTGTAAAAGATGTGTTTAATAAGCAAAAGTATACAATGCGAAATGAATGACGTGATAAATGTAAACAAAAGCAAACAAAACAAAATAATAAAAAATAAAAATAAATACAATAAAAATAAAAACATTGCAGCATTTCCAAATTTTTATTTCTCTTTCTTTTTATTATTGCCGCTTTGGAGTCATAACATGAACGCACTACTTGTACAAGTTCCATATTTTTATTGTATAACACTAAAATCTTTTTAATAAAAGGCAGTTTTTCTTCCATTTTTCCTATTCGAAAATATTTTTCGCTTTTTCTTTCTCACTACCAAAACAAAAACAACAGCTTTTTTCCAGCTGTCAAATACTAATTGAGTTAGCTCAATATTTGTATGTATGAACGCAAAAAATATTATGTCAATAAACTGAATATTATCTCAATTAGAAATACATGTACGAACAAGGTATAAGTTTTTCGTGCATATTGGGATTTCACAGGAAATAACACGAAATGATTTAATATTCTGATTAAAATAAAAGAAAGATCTAAAGCTAAAAAACTAATGCTCTTATGCAAAAAAAAAAACAAAATTATGTCTGCTAGAAGTGCCTGTTGAAACGGGATTTTATACTTACAGAGAGCTGAAATTCGCAGAATATATATGTTTACATATGCCCTACAACAACAATTGCTAAAAACAACAACATGTCAAAAACTACCAGGTGTCCCTATACAACGTAGAGTAAAAATTAGCCGTAACTCCCAAACTGTAAGAGACAGAGAGATGAAATGTGAACAATATATGTACTCGCATGTGGCCTACAATAACAAATGCTAAAAACAACAACAAGTCGAAAATTACCAGGTGTCCCTATACAACGTAAAGTAACAATTAGCCGTTACTCTCGACCCGTGAGGGACAGAGGGATGAAATTTGCACAATATGTGTATTCACATATGCTCCACTACAACACTTGCTAAAAACAACAACAACTGTAAAACTACCAGGTGTCCCTTTACAACGTAGAGTAATAGCTATAACTCTCGAACCGTAAGAGATAGAGAGTCGAAATTCGCACAGTGTATGCCCAGATGCCTTGCAACAATAAATTACAACAACAACAACAACAAATGGAAAATTAATAGGTGTCCCCATATAACAAAAGTAGCTTTAAAAACAGAGAGATGAAATTTATAAAATATACATATGTATTCACATACGCCATTCCATACATACATTACACATACATACGTACGGAACCCTCAGAGTGCGAGCCAGCCTCGTACTTGACTTAATTTATTTATATTTAAAAATCGCTATTTTTTTGCTTTTTTGTGTATTGTTTGTTCTGTTTTTGTCCATTTCCATGACCTTATACTGTCTGGATTGCCAAAGTATTGCGAAATGAACTACTATGTGGAAGCAAATTATTCGAATAGCTTTTTAATAATATAAATAGTAAATTTATATTCCAAATCGATAAAGGCCACATTTTAATTAATTTTTTTATATTTTATTTTATTTTTTGGTATGTAAGATCAAAAAGTAATGTATTAAAAATCGTTTCTTTGAAAGTTGTCTATTAAAATTAAAGTATAATCTTTATACGGTAACACTGTTTTTGCTTTTTGTCATTTTACCGGCATGCAAGTAAAAAAAAATTACTGGCAATCAAAATATCTGGCAAGTGAGCTCGCAACTTGCAGAAGCCACTTACACTTGCACTTGCGTGTGTAAATGGGGGTAATTCCTAACAAAAGTATGATTGTATTAGTAAAAAAATATCAATGTATTGAGCCACTTTCACTTGCACTTGCGTGTGTAAATGGGGGGGCAATCCCTAACAAAAGCTCTTTGATGTTTATATGAATTTGACGATTCTTGTAATTAATGCTAAAGGTATTTATTGTCTGTGTAGACGGGAGGTAAGAATATTAATCTTTGTATAGTGAACTTTATTCAGTATGTTACCAAATTGAGTAGTTGTTTATGGTATGCCAAACAGTCATTTTCTTGTTCAAAAAACAATTCAGTTTACAAAACACATGTGATTCATTTTTTAAGGGCTTTTGTTCATTACAGAGCTGTTGACACAGTAGATGTCACAATGTTATAGGCTGCTCGATGTTGATTATTTGCAATTTCCACATCTCTGTACAGGGTACAAATCGGCCAAACTATTAATCCTTGAACAACTTGAGGGGGTAAATAAATAAAAAAATGGATTTATATTGATTTTTATCCGTTTCTGATTTGATCTCTATAATATTCTTCATCTCATTAAACTTACCAAGAGCTAGTACATCGATAAGCAAGGCAAAAGACCAAATTGCAAAGGGATTGGATTCCTTAATTGCTAATAATACGGCAAACACTGTTCGGCCACAGTTACATACAAAAACCGCACCACTTGTAACCAACCAGGGATAGATAAACTTGTGTAGTCTCTTTAAAAAATATATTGAGGCTTTTTCTAAAGTGCGTACATACGAGTATATAAAAAATGTCTGCTACTCACCTTAACAATGCCGAATATAAGAAGGCCACTTGTAGCGAACATTGCCAGGCATACTACTACTACCAAGCCCACTAAAAGACGAAACTTGCCTGATACATTTTTTTTTTTATAGAAAAGAGAAGAAAATGTTATAAATCAAAAACTATTTTTTTTTCGCCTATTACGATGTAAGCTTATGAAAATGTATGTATCAGGCAACGCTTAGACTTGAGGAAATGTGAATTTTTTATTACAACTTCAATTTGAACTGAGATTTAAGACCGTCCAGTTCAAAGGAGTATTAAGTTGGAGTTACACAACACGCTTTCTAAGCTTTTCATGCCTTCGAAGCGTTGCACTCATTTTGAAACTTCCAGTTCGATGCCAGGTTGCATCACTATTTTTAACATACAAAACAAATTGAGACTTCAAAGAAATCAATGGCATTCCAACATTGTTTTTGTGGAATAATATCTGGTTTGATAAATTTAAAATATTACTAAACGTGATAGTGATTATAATCAATACTTTACATAAAAGTAATCGATAAATGGAATGTAAGTGTTATGTTGAGGATGAAAGTGTAGTAGAAAATCTATTGAAACTTATCATATTTGTGACAAAGTTTGTAAACTTTACCACAGTCGTTTTGTTTTTCTCTAAAATTCTTGTTTGTTTAAAACAATTTGAAAAGTTTAATTCGATTTTTCTTTCTCAGAACTGGGAAAGATTTTAGCGATCAATTGATTCAAAGAAAGCAAAAAAGTAAAGTTGAAAACTTATTATAATAACTAGGAAATATACCA
The DNA here is from genome assembly GCA_963662145.1 of Sturmia bella. Taxonomy (NCBI): domain Eukaryota; kingdom Metazoa; phylum Arthropoda; class Insecta; order Diptera; family Tachinidae; genus Sturmia; species Sturmia bella. Next base: position 25,550,116 of record OY759172.1, read on the forward strand.
TGACTGTTTCACCTCCACCACGGGGATCATCACAACCCGAGTGGCTTCGTGCCCAGGTCATAGCTAATTGCATACTGCTTTTAGCGATTAATCATTCTACTACCTGATTTTCTAGAGCTTTCAATTTTATCACTGTGTTTTTCTGTTGATTGGAATATATTTTATATTCTCTCGCCAATATTCAATTGATTTCCGAATGTTTTTGCAAAAAATTCCATTAAGCCTTCAGTTAAAAATCAGATTACCAGTTTTGTTCGGTGAATCCCGGTAAAGAAGAGTCATTCCAATGCAAACTCCCATATAAATGAAAATATTTGAGCAACCAATTATGATTCCAAATGTTGATCGACTGCAGCATTTCATTGAACTGGTTTATTTTTTTATTTCCAGAGAAATTTAAAACTGAAGACTGCCAATTTCGGACATGCTTTATTTACTGAATACTGAACGGTTGTACACATATTAAATATACATATGTATGACTACTGAAGTGCACTGTTGTTAATCATTTAAGTGTTTGATTACTCATTCATTATTAATGGAAGTTGTAATGTTATAAATACATTAACAAAAAACATTTATTTTAAAGTATATACTTACCGTCTAATTCATAAAAATTATAACAGGTTTATAAAGCTCTTATTTGACAGATTTTCCACACAAAGATGTCAAATAGCAGTCTTATAAAACTGTTATAATTTTTACGAATTAGACGGTTAATATATAAATTTGTAAACGGCATTTCTCAAGCTACGGTGGTTAAAACAAATGAAATATTTGATTAGGCCCACTAGTGAGGTGTAAAAACAAACAAATTTTTAAAACGAGCCAGCGTTTAGTTCATCTAAAAAATCTTTGCGCCGAAATTCAGCTTTTAATTAAAGAAACTAACAGGTTGCCTCAAACTCCAATAAGATGCTGAAATAATTGTTATGAATTACACATAGAAAGAAACAAGTTAACATCGTAAAAATCAAAGATGATTTCAAAATTTGCGGTGGAAATTTTGCACTATGGGATTTTAATTTTGATTAAGCCGCGAACTTCAAGTACTCAAGTTGCAAAATTAAAGTGTGTGTGTGTTTTTTCATTATTTTGTCTTTAATTGTAATCTTTCTTAGCTTCAGTCCTTCGTCAGCTCTAAAATGGAGGAACAACAAGAAATGTAACTAGACACTTAAGTTTAAATTAAGCAGGGCTGGGCAGTATTTGAAATACATGTATTTGAAATACGTATTTAAAATACAAATGCGTATTTTGTATTTGTATTTTAAATACGTCTCATGAATGTATTTGTATTTTGCATTTTAAATACTAAGCGCTTGAGTATTTTGTATTTCAAATACTTGTGCTCTCAAAATACATTCTTCAAAATACATTTTAAATTTATGTTAAAAAAATATGCACTAAAAATTATTCCATTCATACCTCAACTAATATCCGAAAATTTTGCTACTGTTTTATTTCCAAAAAATAGCAATACCACAATTTAATTACCAAAGTACCTGTGTAAAGAAAACGCAACTGAAAGAAAACGCAACTGACTTGAATGGACTATATATAGTTACATATATAGCATTTGATGAAACGTTTTTTAATTGTCACTTTTTCCTTAATTCCGTTATATGTTTTTCAATAAAAGATCGCTTTCTAATAAGAAATCATTGAGAGTTTGTCGTTAGCTGGGTTGCTTTATTCGCCATGAAGAGATTGTTTCTGACTAATATCACTTTTGAAAAACTGGTGTTTATGAAAGAAAATAAAAAGTTTTTTTTTAAATTACTTTTTCAGGCTTAAGTTCAACCCTTGGTTTGTCACTACTTTTAATTAATATCAATTAAGTAAAGAAAAGTAAAATTTAGCACCTAGGTGGACAACCGGCTGTTTCTGGGTAGCAAACACCCTTCATCAGCACCCTATGAACTTTGGACGTGTCAAATTTCACAATTTTGGCACAGCCGCTTTAACCGGCAATTAACTCGGCAACCAAAGCTCACGCAATTTTACTTTCTGTTTGTATACTTAATTAACATTAACCAAAGCAATGATATTTTTGCAGTCTTGGACGATATGTATTACAACACCGAAGTTCAATAACAAAATTAAAATTTACAGTAAAAGTTTTTTAATTCAGGTCCAAAAATTAACCTTTTCAAAAAATATTTGCTGTATTTTTCAGCTGTCTATATGCCGACGACATTTCATACAGCAAATATTTTTTGAAAAGGTTCATTTTTGGACCTGAAAATTAATTATTAATGAATTAATACATTTCAATTGGCTCTTAAAGCAAATAAATAATTAAGTTCATATTTAAAAAGTTTTTTGATTAAAAGTATTTTGTATTTCAAATACTTGCTTTTGGAATGCAGTATTTTGTATTTTAAATACACAACTTTCATGTATTTTGTATTTTAAATTCATAAATCACAGCATGTATTTGTCCAACACTGAAATTAAGTAATTTTTTATGCAAATTCAACAGATTTTCAACCAGGTTTCTTTCGTGTTTATTTCACACCGCAGATTTGCATTTTGTGAATCAGTGTTGCTATTTTCGCATTTTTACTGCCTTTGGCTTTAAGCAGGTTGCCTTCTTTACATTTGTTTGACGTATGTTACATTAATAAATTTTTATTACTCGATTTTTTTTGTTATTATTATTTTGTAATACAAAGTGTTGTAAAGTGAGCAACAAGTTGCAAATTGTTCAAGATCTAAAAAATCTAATTGTATCGAATTCTCCAAAATTAAAAAAAAAAATTTATTAAGAACAAGGTAGATATTGCAATACTTCTTTCCGCTTTTAAATTCTAGAAGCATCAATTTAGAAACAAAACAACGATAAAAGCCACAACGCAATAGAAACGATACTAAAAACAATAACATCGAAAGGACCTAATACGACCGACTATTAGCAATTTTCGAAAGTGAATATGAATATAAAATGTGAAGGTTGTCTTTCACAAATAGGGAGCATAACTGAAAAAACTAAACCCGTAGAATCCTATTTCGAAATTGCTTTAAGCAGAGCACAAAACCTAATTAAAAATTAATATACGCCAGTATTTAAAGGTTACTCAAAATTTTTCTGAATTCGCACTACCATTAGAAAACCAACTATTTAATTCAATTGTAATTCAATTATATTCGATAGACATTTATTTATTACATTTACATAGATTAACATTCATATAGACTTTGGAATAAAAAAATAAAGCAAAGTTGTACACACTTATGCAATTCAATAGGTCATTTAGCGATATGAGGAGTTTGTCTCTCTCTTGTCAAATATGTATATAGAATAAACACTTTTTAAGACTTCTGAGGAAGACCGGAATTGTAGTAATTGTATTGTGGTGGAGCATCTGGTGCCACATAATGATAATGTACGCCATCCACAACCTGACCAGGTTTTTGATTATTTTTCTGTGTGATATCCCGACACAATGTACAAATGGGCCATAAAATTAGAGCTTGTATACCTTTCGGAAGAAAGAAAATTAATTAAAACTCAAAACTGATGAAATGTACATAAATAGCACACTTACCAACACCCAAAACGCCGGCAATCAATGTCACTAACAGTTGTTGTACATCCATGCCACTAGTAATACCAACTATTACAGAGAATACAACTCGGAAGCAGCTGCAAATCAAAGCAATACCACTCAAAGCCAACCAGGGCCACATCAACTTGTGACGGCGCTGAAAAAAAAATATTAATATTTTGGTTTGTCATCAAATCAAGCATTTCAAATTTGAGTCTTTTGCTTACCTTTATAATTCCCACTACGAGCAGTGCACTTATTAGACACATTACCAGACATACTGATAAAATTGTACTTAAAAGGTAAGTACCCCAGACTAGAAAAAATTTCAAGAAAATAAATTAATTAATATTTTTATTATTCTAAATGATAACGATGTTAATAATTAATAAATAAAGTTGAAGTGCATCTGTCTGCTTTCAAACAAGTAAGAATGATATATTCGGCCGTATCGACTGTTATATACCCTTTTTACCAAAGTATGTAGCAAAACAAAATTGTTGGGACACCCGTTATTATTATTATTATTATCTTGTAACTGCGAAATGATGCTTTCCAACAAAAATTACATCGTGATCATATCTGCATATTTATATGGAAGTACTTTGAATTGAATACATATGTACATATATACATTATTTTAAAAAAATAATAATTTGTGGTAAAAATATCAAAGATTTTTCCATTTAAAAATTTTAAAACAAAATGCTCTAAGAATGCTGGCAGCGCTGACTACAATATATAAAACTTCTCTAAAAGTTGACTTTTATTTTCAGCTACAGGCTTTTAGTAATTTCACACTGGCTGGTTTTAAGTAAAATTTGGTTAGAACGTTAAAATCAATCCAAGTGTTGTTCAATGTTGACATTTTTCTTTTATTGTACAAACAACATTTTTTTTCTTCTATTTTTTAGTGACCAATATATGCATAAATGTGGGAATATACATACGTATAATCAAAAAATCCCCTCAATTAAAAAAAATTAACAATTTTTTTTTTAGAAACCGCAAGCCACAAATTAAAATTTCTTTCTGGTAATTTCCCTGCCAGCAAATTGGTAGTCGACTACAAATAAAGTCGACCTATAGTTCATCCCTGTCGGACATTGAGTAGTCGACTACTAAAATAATTAACTTTACGTTAACTTTTATGGACTAGCTTCAAACAAGCTACAATACAATCGATTTGTAATTCACTTTTTGTGTACTGGCTATAAGCGAGCTGAAACGTAGTGCAGAGTTAACCCAAAATTCAAATAATAACATACACACATACACGGTAAATAACTCTTTAGTTAAATTGCCTATTGTCGCATTCGTTTTAAATGTTGCGATGGCTGAGTGAGTATGTTGGCTGCTCACCAGTCTTGAGGCTTAGTGGTTCGAATCCCACCAGAGGCTAACAAAAAAAATAGGATGAAATTTAATTTAATAAAATAAAACATTACCACCGAAAAATGTAAAATCAGCCTTGATTTGTACATTATTTTCTGTGGGTACTGACTTTTAAGTAGCTAACTTTAAGTTAGTTGAAAAGTAATGCACAGTCGGCAGTCGGACAATTGACTACCTCCTAGGACATCGTAATGTTGAAATAGTCAGTCATCTCCATTAAAAATAATCTAAGTGTCAACCACCACCAGCTGTAAAAAAGTTAAGGTGGGATCACACGATTGCCGCAATGCACCAATTTTACACAATTTTTATTGGGCTGAATTGGAGCATAGTAAAAAATTTATCCCAATCAAATTCTCTGCAATCACACGATTGTCACATTTTACTGAAATTTTATTGCCACAAATTACCGCAAAACAATTTAGTACCAATAATTGCCGCATAATAGTCACACGATTGTTGTATTATACGGCAACTCTGAGAAACAGCTGTTGTAGCTGATGACAAACTTTGTTTTCCCAAAAAAAAAATTAATTAAATGTTATGTTAAAAATATGGTTTGTTCATTAAAAAGAAAGAAAATCGCTTCGGCTATTATTATAATGTTGTGTGGCCTGCAAAAGCAAGAAATTAATAGTAACAACAATTGAATTTTGCTGATTGAAAAGCAGAAATCATGCGTGGAAGACGCGTTTAAACAATTTTGAAACTAAATAAATGTATACATATGTATGTATGTATGTTATTGGCGGGCATTGTCTTCTTCGATTGCCGCATGAGAACACAATAAATATTGGTGCATTTTTAGAATTTTTATTGGTGATTAGTTGTATGTGAAGTGTTCATACGGTTGCCGCATCAAGGTTGTATTTGATTGGGACAAATAAGTACAACATTCGTTTTGGTTGCCGCATGAGCCAATAAATTGTGCTATCACACGATTGGCACACAAAATGTAACAAAAATTGGTGCATTGCGGTAATCGTATGATCCCACCTTTAGCTTATAATTCATTACTAGTTAACTGAGTTGCCGGCAGGGTTTATAGTCGAATTATATATGATTTACAATACTAGTTAATAATTTTATGGGGCTTTCTAATTAGATTTTTACTTCCTCGAAATTGAGTAAGATTTTTTTTTATAAAATTAGAGTGATCAATAGCAGTACAATATTCCCAGAATTGTGGCCAGAGCTTCAAATCTGGCAGCCCTACTGCTATCTATCGAAAAACGTATCTTTCATTAAAGTCTGCTACAACAAAATAAATAAAAACATTTTCAGTTTTATCTTGGGGCATAGCGGCAATTGTAGTAGTGTAGTCTGCTGTCATGAATGTATTCCATAGATTGAGTAAACAAATTATGCCTGCATACAAGTAAATACAATAAGTATACGGTATCTATTATTGAACAAAAAACAATATGCATACACATGTGCATATGTATGTATGTGTGTAGTACATGCAGCTACAACAAAAATAAAACATTTACTTCATATCAGCAGTGAGGTTTGCTTGATATCAGTTCATGTGAGTTGAATTAATTAGAATTATGTATGCATGTGTGTATACATGTATGCTGTAAGAATTATTCGATTTCTAAGTAATAAAGAAAAATTATTTCCCCAATTTAAATATAAACAAACATCACTTAAATTTTCTCGGAAAAATAACACAATATACATATGTAGGTTTCAAAAAAGTTGCTTATTTCTCTCACAAAAAAATCAAATGCACATACATGCACTCATACTTATGTACACATGTACATCTCGCGCACTCACTTCATAAATAAATCAACTGAAATTTCATTTTTCAACTAAGTCCAAAACAATTGTGTATTAAAGTTAAAAACAAACCAACTAAAACTTCTTATGTTGTTGTTCTCAACTCGTTACTCTTATTTAGGTCAAAAACAATTTTTCTTCGATTTTTGAAATATTAAAATTTTGAGATGGCTCACTTTTAAACTGTGTGTGTGTGTGTGATATGCATATATGTATGTATGTATGTATACACACAAACTCTCCATAAGTTCTTGATATTATTTAATGTTTAGATTACCTGTATTATCTTCTCTCACTACGATGTGCCGCCCATTAAAGTCGAGTGGATCCAAGTGTTGATGGAAAGTTGTAGGCTTATTCGATTTAATTGATGAATTCGAGGAACTTATTAGTCCAATCACTACAATTACACAGCCAATGTAAAACAATGCATTTATGCTGCCAATAATGACACCCAGTGTAGAGCGACTGCAACACTTCATTTTGTAATTATTATTATTATTTATTTCGTTCTCTTTGACAGAAAAAAAACAACAAACTTCTGCAGCCGAAACAAAGCTAAAACAGCTCTTTGCCAGACACAGGCCAAAAAACAACTAAACTACCAAACACTTTCGTTCATTAATATTGCCGTGAAAAGAGAGAAAAAGAGATGCCAAGTGTTTTTATGCTCAAGCATTTATAAACTACTTAATTTTTATTTGATAAATAACACTGTGCTGAACAAAAATTAAAAATTACATATAGTAGTTGACAGTATCAAAATGAACCAAAATTCTTATAATTTTTTCTATCATTTATTATTCTAACCCCGAATTTTTGACTTGGATTTTATATGCCATTTCAATTTAAATTTGAATTAAATACAAAATTGAGTCAAACAGTTGCTATTTAAATCAAACTTAAACGGCCTGCCGTGCCCATTTAAAATCGATCTAAGTTTTTCGTACTGCCATATGATTTTGACAGTTTGGTTTTGTTCTGCAAATGAAGAAAATTGCACATGTTTTTTTGTTTGTTTCATAATTTGATTTTTTATTATTTCCAGAAGGTAATCAACTTCTGTGGCAGTGAAATTGGGAGTCCTTTTATCACTTTTGCTACTCATTTTAATAATTTTTACAAAACAATTTATTATTTTCTAAACTTTTCACAATTTTACTTGCTTTCAAATTTGTTTAAACAGCTGTTTTTTATTGAGTTATCAATAATTTTTTGACACTTACATTGTGCTGCCGTACTTTTGTTACAATTAATTACCAAAAATAATTTTAGACTGTAAAACAGAGAAAGCTATTTTAAATCCAACTTATGTTTAAGGAAAATTTACTAATTTTGTATTTAAATCCCACGTCAAAAATCGGGGGTAAATCAATATATCACCAGTTCCACAAGAAGTTGCACATTTTGTAGCGCATGAGTTTTCTACATTTTATTTTGTAAGTGCTGAGGAAATTAAAAAAAAAAGCGAAAAGAAATAATTGCAGTTCTTATTTCTTAATTTATTACCCCTGTCAAAGTTGCAAAGGTTTTGCTAAGCTGTTTTTTGATGTCCTCGATATAAAGTAATATGTATTGTACGCATGCGCTACAAAGCTGTACTTTACAATAAAAATTGTTTATTTGTCTTGTTATCGCTCATTAAAACTGAAAATGAAATTCAAAAATATTCAAATATGAACTTAATTATTTATTTGCTTTAAGAGCCAATTGAAATGTATTAATTTAGGTCTAAAAATGAACCTTTTTCAGCTGTCTATATGCCGACGACATTTCGTTGGTGCTAATCAACTCATCAGTAGACTTGAAAAATTCTTAAAAGTTTCTTTGAAACTTAACTACTTATTCCATAATTCCCATAAACAAACTGAGAATCAGAAATGTTCAAACAAACCTTTAACACAGCAAACATTTCTTTTTTCGTTTTGCAACACTTCTACTTTTCTTTGCAACCTTCTATACAACGAGTTATCATCGGTTACTACGATTTGTATTTTTGAAAGTATCAAAAAGTAAAAGACCCGCATAAGAACTTGTTGCTTCAATGCGGCAACAATGTTTTTGCATGTATTCAAAAGTGCATACAACCACATGCCAGTAAGCAATGATAACTTCTCTCACTGAAAACGTCTTTTAATATTTTGAGTAGTTTAAAAGTGCACTAAGTGTAATTAAGTTTAACGCCTACACCATTGAAAAATTCGTTTTATCACACTAAAGGAAATAAACATGAATGTATGTGTGTATATATACATACATATGTTAGCACTTTAGGGTGGGTCAATGTAACAATTGATGTTGTGGCATCGACTTTTCGATAGTTTTTGGCATGAAGAAAAAAAATTCCAATACGATATATTCAAAAAATCACTTTCAATGCTACCGATTTATAATAATATTTTTGTATTTCTATGTGGGAAACCCGTGGAACAGGCATTGGCACAGGGTTGGCAAAAAATATGTTGGAGAACAAATTGCTGGAGGTTGGTCACACGTGATGAGGGAAAAATTTCATTTTTCAAGCGCCAAAAACCAGCCCCTGTGTCCAGGCTTCGTGATTAGAACAGACTCATCATTCCGGGCTTTTTCAAATCAATGGGCTGCAGTCAGGGCTGGGCAGTATTTGAAATACATGTATTTAAAATACAAATACGTATTTTGTATTTGTATTTTAAATACGTCTCATGAATGTATTTGTATTTTTTATTTTATATACTAAGCGCTTGAGTATTTTGTATTTCAAATACTTGTGCTCTCAAAATACATTCTTCAAAATACATTTTAAATTTATGTTAAAAAAATATCCACTAAAAATTATTCCATTCATACATCAACTAATATCCGAAAATTTGGCTACTGTTTTATTTCCAAAAAATAGCAATACCACAATTTAATTACCAAAGTACCTGTGTAAAGAAAACGCAACTGAATGCACATACATTGAGAAAGACGCCAAGCTGTCAGAAAGTTAAATAAAATACAAAGAAAAACAGCGTTCGACATTTTAATCTAAAAACAAGAGAAATAAATATCAATCAAATGTCGACTTGGATAGACTATATGGGTGTTTCCATGGTTACGCACGTGACATTTGTACACGTTTAATTGTTTTGAATATTATAAAAATATAAATGGGTTGGAATTTTTGAATGGAATTTTGCCATTGTTACATTTAATGTGATGAGTTCCTTCCAAAAAGTATATACATACATATATTGGAAAATTGAGCACTGGGTATCCAAGTTCCATGCGATCAAAGTTGACTTACGCACGTGACAAAAAACGTAAGTGCCTTTTAAAGCAGCATGAAATATTGCAAAAGTAGGCGAATTGTAGAAGATTTTTATTTCGGAAAAAATGTTTTAATAAAGGTTATTAATGGACCTTTATAATCATGGTTTGTTCAAAAACAAAAGTGCATGGGTTGGCTAAGAAAAAAAAATTTTTTGATTACGCACGTGACACTTTTTACCTTCATACATATTTTTGTAATTTAACATATATTTTCAGAAGTTTTTACCATCATTTAAAATTATTATAAGTTACAATTTTTTTTACATAATAAAATGTCAATAGTTTTTTTTTTCAATTTTCTGTGCTTAAAAAAATTGTGCGAGCGTTTTGATTTTTTAACTAACGGTGGACCATTTCATGGAAATACCCATATATAGTTATATAGCATGTGGTGAAACGTTTTTTAATTGTCACTTTTTTCTTAATTCTTAATTCGCTTTTGAAAAACTGGTGTTTATGACAGAAAATAAAAACTTTTTTGATTAAAAGTATTTTGTATTCTGTATTTTAAACACATATTTTTGTTACACTGTATTTTGTATTTCAAATACTTGCTTTTGGAAGGCAGTACTTTGTATTTTGTGTTTTAAATACATGGAAAAAAAAGTATTTGTATTTTGTATTTTAAATAAATACATAAATCACAGCATGTATTTTGTCCAACACTGGCTGCAGTCAATCAAACACTGCTTTGATGTTGAAATAAATGATGTCACAAGACAATATGTGAATGTTTATTCTCTATAAAATTAAATTAGTACAAAGTTCAAATTATAAAATATTAATAGTAATAATTGAAATTATGGCAATCTTACATGTTTTTTCTTTCACGTTGTTTTAAGCAAAGACATACATAAAAATGTCCTGCAGGGCTTTTATATGGCAAATTATACCGCTACGTTCTACAATTGTACATACTATTACAAATACATCTACATACTTCCAGAATTGCATAAAAAACTCGTCAAGCATTAGTCGCGTTATCCATTTCATGGTTGCCATCATCAACACCCTGGGTCTTATCACTCCCAGGGAGCCCGTAGAGGAGTCGAATGCAAGACCAACCCCCAATAATGTTTTCCCCTAATATGTTTAATACACCACGCTGGGGATCTGCCACACAAAAAAAAAAATTAGAATTATGAGCCTCGAAAATGATTTTGTTGAAATGATGTTGTGGCACTTTTCCCCCTCATGTCAAAAGCTATCGAAAAATCGATTGCTAAATCGACCCACCCTAACGTATGTATGTGCTATCACACACAGTGTAAGTGATTCTTAATCACCTTCAAAGAAGTTGAGATGAATAAATTTAGAATATAATTTTTATTTTCGTAATATAAAAAATCTGTTCTGTGGTTGTGTTCTTACATTTTTCTTGTTTTATCTCGAATAATACACACTGCAAATACTTTCCAAGTCAATAAATATTTATTTCGATAATGAAAACAACATTGTTAATATCTCGTTTTAAATGTTAATCACAAGTACAAAATACATGTACCTATGAACTTACCCATGTACGGAAATATTATGCCTAGTGACAGATATCATTGACCTGGTCTTCTACCATACACAAAATAAATACAAAAGCAATCCTGTAATTGGTTTCGTTACAATGCTTTTCCGTTTGTTTGTTTGGTTTTGGTTTAAGTACCCAACCCTGGTTCTTTAACTTTCTTTATTAGGTTTGCTTGGGAGCAAAATTGTTCAAGGTTTATCTGGAACAGGCGTGTATTCAGTTGAAGGGCTCTCTTCGCCAACTGGCATAATTGTGAGTTTGCCGCGATTTTCATTACGAATTTTTTTATAGATGGTATAACTGAACCAGAGCACTAAAATATCCATCACTGAAAAAAAAAATTAAACAAAATATTGTTTAGAATCATTAAATTTTAATTAATTTTTATTAATAGCTTACCTATAATAATGGAGCATATAACAAAAGTCCTTACATTCTGGCTGCTGGTTTCAGTGCCACTTGCAATGGCAATCGATTTCACTATAATAACCTTAAAGCTGCCAACCAAACCACCTGCACAAAACAGCAGCCAGGCATCGATTAGTTTGTGTTTTCTCTAAAAGTTTGAAACACATAAAAAAGGAAAGAGACACTGGTTTGGCATTTTCTTCCAACTTACCTTAATAATAGCAAAAATGAACACACCAGAGATGATCAGAGAAGCGGCGGAAATGATAAGTCCCTTGATGGCTACAAAAAAAAAGATGTTATGCTGCATTTATTAACTTGGACAATTATTCCTTTAATGCAAAGTTAACTGAAAACTAAACGATGAAATGGATCTAAGGCCCTGCGATCTTGTGGGTGAGATAGAATTTTGTTTTACTTTGACTACGAAATAGATAAAGCTCTCAGAAATAGCTAAAGCAGAACCTCGATATGCACAACAGCCAGAATTCTTGGCACTGCTGACTCTGTTAAAGCAACTTTTCAGAAAACAAAACCTCAATTAATGCAGTTC